>OZ020181.1:25077539-25221539 GCA_963971135.1 Stenus bimaculatus
GTAATTTTTGCTATAAAATTTAGAATTTTGAATCTCTTCGATCTGAGATGACAAGATTTTCTTATGATTTCTTGGAACTAGAGACAAATTAACCCAAGAAGGTTATGCGGATATTAGAAAATTTTGAAATATTTAATTAAAACCTACTATTCTTGTAAAGTCAGCTATTATTGAGTAGTAAAATTGTAACAGTTTCTTCTTCCATCTGAATTTTGATTATTGAATTTCTTAAAAAATTATAATGTATAAAATATTGAAAATTCATATAGATGACGACCCGATGTTAAATTCACAAGGATTTTGATGGTACGGGGACAAACAACAAGCAACTCTATATAAAAGAAATTTTATTCTGCGATTAGTTTCGAGCCTGTTTTTGGCTCTTTTTCAAGCTATACATATGTATAAACAGAAATAATTATGTTACAATAAAGAACTTTTTAACCAAATTAATTTTTCTTATTAATCTTACTGAGATCAAAACATAAAATAATATGTAATTGTTGATAATAAAACAATATGTAATTGTTGATATCATGTTTTGATCTTGATATTTTCTAGATTCCATATTTGCTAAGCAAAACTATTATTTAAATTAAACCCAGGTAATGGCTTAATACTTAATACTAACACCAAGACCCAAGGACTTTTAACCCCACCATCTAATATTCCTAATTTTGTATAAATAGGAAAGTTTTCTTATTTTAAAATTATTGCACAGATTATTTTCATATTAGTCAGTTGTGTATTTTAAACAGTATCCAAAACAAGAAAATGAGTTTTAAAAATCATAGGAATCATCCATATCGTCACCCAAATCTTCAAACAAGTTTTCATCCAAATCATCAACAACATTTTTATGGAAATCATCGTCCAAGTGTCCTTCCGAATCATCATCCAAATCAAAATCAGATTTGTCAACGACCATCTAGACCTAGAAGTGTAAGTGTTGCAAATTTTCAAATGAACTAACATTTAAATTTTAATAAATTTTTAGTCTTTCTTAAAATCTAGTATTCTAATAACCAACTATGTTCTTTTTTACAGTTGGCAGATCCACGACTGTCTCCAAGACTTCCTCCCAGGACCAGTTCTCCTGTAAGGAACCCGCAACGATTGAATAATGACACAGGACCAACATCTGAAAACTTAAATTTTGATAGGTACGCGGCTTTCAAAATCGGAATTTTACAACAAGATATTAGTGGTAAAGTGAAAGGTTCCTTAGTGGCAACATAAACACTCCAACAACTAATCTTAAAAAGATGGGTCATAATTTGGGCAAATATGATGAGTATGTCATGGTTTTCCCTCATAAGTTTGATATTGGTGATTTTAAAATGACCGAGTTTTTGAGAAGAGCACATGAGAAGGTTTATGATGTTTCTACTGGACATAAGTGTGCTTTTATAGAATAACTGTTTTTTTTTTAAATTTAATTAGACGCAAAATTTATTATTTTATTTTGTTGGACTAAAGGTTAATGTACTGTACTTAGGTAATTATTAATACATAATAGTTTATTTAGTAAACCATGACCAATTAAAATTATTTTTATGAATATTTATAAGACGAATTTTATTAAATGATCGTACTTGTTATAAGAAAGGTTCTAGTTTTATACTTAATTCTAAAATGTAAATTTATTAAAACTCCTTTTATTTAGATTAAATTCCCTATTCTATATAATTTTGTGGTGACAAGATATTTCCTAGAGTTTCATAGAATTGATTTAAATATCTATGAAAGTTAATTTAGTTTTAATTTTAAAAATGAAATATTATTACGCTTTGAGGTATAAAATGAAGAAAATTTTATAATAAAAGGTTTATATAAAATATCATATTCATACCTGTGTTTCATACCTGTGTTTGGTGGATTGGGTGTTCCTGCTTCCAGGCCAGCTAATTAAATTTAATTGTTTCAAAAATGTAATCGACTTTACCTTATTTTATTTGCGAAAATAAAAGATTAGTCCCAAGGAATTTAAATATTTTAGTATTTAATATGCACTACTACAGAGTAATTACATTCGAACTTAAAAAAATGTTTGTAGTATTAAATAAATACAGACGATTGATAAAAGATATTTTAAAAATAAAGTATTTCTTTAGCCAACTTTTATTTTATTAATATTATTGGAAGACTTTAAAGCAAAAGTACATTTTCGAAAATCAGAGAAAACTGCATTATCAACTCATCACTTTGAACTAGGTCATAATTTCGATTTCAAAAAACCATTAATTTTGGATAATGAAGTTAATTATAATAAACGACTATTAAAAGAAATGATTTATTTACAAAAAAAAATACAAATTCGGTAAACAATAAAACAGATATTGCTGGATTGAGTAAAATTTATTATTATTTAATTAGTTTACACTGAGCTAGAAACTCTATACAAATATAATTCTGTAGTAATAATTTTATTATAACCTTGTCAATCACATGATCGAAGTCAATTGCTTTTTAACCAACAATTCAAGCACGAGGTTCCTAAAGAAATTAAATTTTTACTATTAATTAAATGTGTTATATTCGTACTAAAATCATCTCATTCCGTCTATTTTTTTGTTTTGCGTATTCCGATATGGGAAAAAGTATACCCATGTGAAGAACATTCCGGTTTATTGCACCTTGTTGCGATGTACTTCGAGTACTTCTGCAATGTATTTCGGGAATGTACTTCGAGTGCTTCTAACAATAAGATACTTCGAATTCGAATGTACTTCTTGTACTTCGGGTACTTGTAATGTACTTGGAAGTACTTTTTAAAAAAATGTACACCTACTTCGATAGGTGAACCACCCGTCGCCATCCAGAGAAAATAAATAAAAAGTAAAAATAAAAATATCTCGGTAACAGTTGAGTTTTGGAAAAAAATGTATACGTACTTTTTGTCTTATTTTTGCTTGTGGTACAAGCACACGAGCGCGTAACCATCATTTTAGAAACACCCTGTAGTTATGAAGCTACAGGATTTTAAATTTTAGGTCACCAATTTTCAAAATCACCAAATCGCTATTTACTTTTTAATAAATATACGAAAAATTAAAAGAAAATTATCACTAGAAAGCTGAAACTGAAAATCGTAAAGAAAAAAGAAGAAAAAATAAATATTTTTTTTCAGTTTTTGAAATTTTTCCAAGACATGGTCCGTTAAGGTTATACAGGATGAGTCAGGCCACCCGTAACAGCCCTTTATCTCGAAAACAGTTTGTCGCATATAGGTAGAATAAAAATTTTAATTACCAAAGTGAACCCAAAGAATCCATTGGTGCACTTATTATTTTCCGGAATAAACCGGAAGTGCCCAGAACCGGAGGTAACTTTGATTTTATAAATGGCAACATAGGCAGGCCCAAGGAGGGGCCTGGCTAGTTAATTAATAGTTATGTCTAGTTGAGCAGGCCCAAGTAGGGGCCTGGCTAGCGATTACGGTCTTTCAGGAGCTACTAGCTGCAACCCAAGGGCCAGAGTTTTGTCATCAACTAAAAGGTACCCAAGGGCCCCTGTAAGTACTATTAAGTTTCTCAATGTTATCTTGAACTAATGCCTGACTCAAACGTTGCATGACCCGCTTGCTTTATCCACGAATGGCTTATGCTTAACTTGGCTGATTGGCGGATGTGAATTTTCGGAGCAGGTTCAAAATAATGGAATCGTCCGCAGCGCGGTTTCCCTGTTGTAGGAATTTCAAGGTTGGTGCATTATGTTAAGTAAACTGATTGCAAACGGTGATAAGTGTGTAAATCTTAAGCTCGAAGGTAATTCATTAATTGGTATTTAAGCAGATGAATTTAGTCGTACAATCAAAAAAAAAGACACCCACATTTATCACCTATATTTTTGCCCTTTCTACAATAAATATGATTAAATACAGGGTGATGATAAAGTTTGGAACCTTATTCATAACTGCCGTATTTAATTGTTTCGAGAAAATCGCTCGGACAGGTCAATTTTAGTTTTTAAAATATCATCTCTTGATATAAAAAAAATATTAATGACGTCACTGGTGCTTTAACAATGACGTCATCGGCGATTTTTTTAAATCGAAGCCCACACTTTTTTTACTCATTATCGATAGAAATTCATGTCACTTAAACAATGATATAAAAAACAATTAAATTTTTAAACAAATTTTTGAATAAAAAATCTTTTTAATTCGAAAAATCAAAAAATCGAAAAATCCAAAAATCCAAAAATCGAAAAATCAAAAAATCGAAAAATCGAAATGCCGCGACAGGTCGACTTAACTTTCAGGGGGACATCTTTTTACAATAAAATAAGAGTTGTCATTACAACCCCCTTCCCTACGGAGCCACCCTTTTAATTTTTTTAAATGGGAATAGGGGTCGAGTGATACATCATTTGAATGCATTTTTTACCTTAATAATGGCAGTCATAATTTTTTTGGCAACTTTTTGATTCCTAACCTAGCTAAAAATTAAAAAAAAAAGTATTTAAGAGGATAGTCCGCCAAATGTTTGAAATGCGTACTCCTCGCTAGTAAAAATTGATTTTTTGGTGTTTGTAATAAAAAATTTAACAAAAACGCTCTTGTATTGCCTTCAAATTGAATTTATTTTTCATATAGAATTTTTGTTGTTTAAGTTTAATAAATTATAGGTGCCTAATTATTTAAAAAATGCGTTTTTATCATTTTTTCAAAATTACTCCCTTATAACAGACTATAAGTATAATTAAGAGTCTGAAAAAAAACTAAAAAAAATATTAAAGAAATTGAAAAAAACGAGTAAACTTTAATGGCCTGCATTTCCGAAATGGAGCATTTTAGCACAAAAAATTATTCTTACTTTTTGTCTTAAAATTGGTCCAAAAACCCATTCCTAGATTATTCGACTCTTGTTCAGAAACACCCTGTATATCACATTTTTGATTATTTTATATTATATTTTTTCCATGTCTCTAGGTGCAATTTTTTTATTGTATTTCCAAATTTGATCCTGGGAATATTTAATAACTTGTATGGGAGAAAGCACACATTTTTTTTGAAAATTCAAGGCATTCAATAAGTAGTTTCGTTTTTCGTTCCATTTTTCTGTTTATCCTTTTGATTTCTTGTTTGGTATTTTAATTTTTTTGTACTTTTTTCAATAGCTTTCTCCATTTATTCTTACTTTCATCGACTGCAATCATGCACATAGCACATATCTTTTTTGATTTTTTAATTATTGTCAAAATGTATTGTAATATACATTTACCTAATCTTTTTGTGACAACTGAAGTAAATTAATTAAAACTTAATTTTTAAATAAGTAAGTGGGTGTTGTATAATGAATATAGAATAAAAGTAGGGCTTTAATAGTATATCAAGCAACGAGTTTCATAAGTCAAGTATTATTGCACGCGTCCAAGTTTAAAAAATGAGCCGCGTAACGGCGAGTTTTTTAATGCACAAGTGCAATAATTGACTTATGAACGAGTTGCTTATACTATTTTTTATAATTTGCGCAAAAATTAAATAAACTTGGAAATTATTCGACGTACAAATATTTCTTTATTTTTTTAGCAGTTGGTGAAAATGATTTCTTATTGAATCGTTGTTATAACAACAGAAAACATAGAAGTCTTAACAGTGACAGTTTAATTTAAGGTTTCAGTTTTTAGATTTTAAGTTGCAGATTTTTAGTGTAAAACTAGTGATAAGGTATCGTGTATCCTACCAGATATTCCGAAAAGCCCACAATTTTTGATAAATCTTTTCATATCTTCACAAAAATTAATACCACATATTTGACTTTCCTTATTTGACAGGTAAATTTAAAGATTATTTGATTTAATTTTTTGTTGGAAATTAATAATTTAAAAGGAGTGAGGAATTATTCTGTATCCTACCAAAAATTTAGGAGACATAAAAACATATAGACCGGGAGCTCGCGACATTTTTGGTCTCCGATTTCATAAAGCATGCCTTTTGGAGGACAGAATATTTACCCTATAAGAACAAAAAGAAGCGGGTACTAAACCCCCGCACGCTTTCCGATCATATGGAAAATTGCATTTCCATTTTCACAAAAATTTGGTGTTTTTCTCCGATTTAATATTGCATGCCCTTTTAGCAAAAGATAGTAAAATAAATTTAAGTCTTGAAAATTATAGACATGCGATTCCCAAAGGACCTTGAAGCTTTTAACCTGAGTAACTGAAACTGCTAAACGTTTCCCAAAAATCTAGATATTTTTAAACCTTCTAAAGCTACTTTTAGAAACTGCACATTTGAGATCAAAAACTTCATTGAAGAAAAATGATTTGCAGGAAAAACACCAGAAAATGTCTAAGCTAAGCGATTTCTCGTTTCAATACCTTTAACCTTTAAAATGAACCCATTAAAAGTTTCAGTCGTGGAAGAGGAAAAGCTCCTAACACCTTCCCAATGTATTTTTATTATTTTTTAAAAATTATTAAATTTTCAAAAAACTTTATAGCTTTGAACTAGCAGTTTTAATAAAACCTGTGCAGGTGCATTTTTGGGGCAAGAGCACTCTCGGCCTATTGATGATTTTCTCTGATTTAATATTGCTTGCCCTTTTATCAAAAGATAGTTAAAATAAATTTATGTCTTGAAAATCGTAGGCCCCTCGTTGACTCATGGGTGGAAATTTAGGAAAAGTTATGTGGAATGACACTGAAGTTTGGTGAAAATTTTAAACTTCAGTATCATTCCACAAAACTTTTCCAAAATTTTTCACCCTTAAGCCAACGAGGGCCGCATGCCAATTTATTTATGGGGGTTTTATGACATAAACTTTAATTCTTTATATTGGCATGCATTATGAAAACGCGGAAAATCATATTCTTTTTATTACAAGATCACATGACCATTTGAGCCCTTTGGGACCGTGCGAGTCGCATGCCTATAATTTTCAAGACTTAAATTTATTTTAACCATCTTTTGCTAAAAGGGCATGCAATATTAAATCAGAGAAAAACACCAATTTTTTGTGAAAATGGAAATGCAATTCTTCATATGATCGGAAAGCGTGCGGGGGTTTAGTACCCGCTTTTCTTTGTTCTTATGGGGTAAATATTCTCTCCTCCAAAAGGCATGCTGTATGAAATCGGAGACCAAATAATGTCGCGAGCTCCCGGTGTAATAGCAAGTACTTTAAATTTATTTACGATAATCAATACCACAAATTTGACAGAGCAATGCTACCAACTTCGTAAGCGGGTCCTATAATGAGCGCGCTTTGGCCCATTATGAAACCGCTAGCGGTGTCTTAAAAGCAATATTATAGACGCAAATTATAAAAATAAATTTATCAAATTATTGGTGACAATTTCTTTTCTTTCTTTTTACGAGTTAAAAAAGAATTTGTCACTTTGTTTTTATATTTACGCGTTAGGTATGTACCAAATATAATTTATTTTTGTACAATTCTGAAATGAATCAATTTTGTAAATATATTTATTTGTAATTGTTTCACCTTCGCTTAAAATGTTATGGTAGCAAACTTCCGATAATATAAATACAAATTATTTAAATTCAAGTACCAACTTGTTTTTTAAAAAGATTTATTTAAGTTTCAAAATTACAATTTGAGATGAGTAATTAGACTGACTATTAATTCATTAAAACAAAGGTTAAATAGATTCTCAAAACAATAAGCGACTATCTTCTAAAAAGCCTGATTCAGCAAGTAGATGCATAAACTCCCATCTATCATGACGAATCTTTAATATAAATTATACAGGGTGGAATGGTAGGTAACTCCTCCCCTCTTAGATTTTTGCATCCCCTGGATGGCAAAAATGAGACTGGATTCCAGATGTTTCTGGAGCAGTGATGGACATGGCTGGAGCAGTTATGGACATCTTCTTCTTTTGAATCCATCGAAACACCAAATATCCCAAAATGAGAAGTAGAATCACGTACAAAGCAGCGGTCCAGAAGCTTGGTACCAAAAATGTTGTCTGATGAGTCAGAATTGGAAACTGCCGTGTTGTTGAAATATCTTGGAGATTTAGTTTTTGAAGTTCAATTGTAAAATTTGTAAAGTTTGTTTTTGGAATTTGGAGAGCTTTACTTGCAATAACCAATGGATTTCCAGTTGTTGAGTCCCGATAGGAAAGTAATTTATTCCGGAAAAATAATTGACATTTTTCTTGTTTAATCAGGTAAATCCCAAGGAGATTCTTCAATTCGGAGTCTTCTTTGCAGACAATTTTAATTTCTTCGTGTGATGGAAATACTGCCAGATATTGGTTTGACATCGGTAAAGGTTCCAAATGATTTTCCTTAATTTTTAAATGAGTGTACAGACATTGATTAGAATCTCCAGTTAGCAATATTTGTTTTTCACATTTTGCTTGAATCGTCGTCAACAGCGTATTCTGGCATTGGTAGTATGTAATACCTTGGGTACACAAGTGACTTAGAGGCCATATTTCATTTTTAAATTTTGGCTTTAACAAATAATTTACAGTGGGAATAAATGTTACATATTCAGACTCATGTTTAGTGGGTATTGAATTTAAAGAATAAATTTCAAAATCTTCTTCATAATTGATCGATATTGATAAGAAATAACTAATTTTAGTAGAATGAATTTTGCATTTAACATTAATGATAGATTCAAAATTCATAATATTTTCCATTTTTAGTTCGAAAGGTAATTGTTCATTATAATAACTTGATATTTTCTGAAGTTCTAAAAATAAATCATTCGGTTGAATGATATCTGGATATAAAATTCCCAATTTACAAAACAAAAGAGACTTTTCAATTTTTTTCGAAATTTCGTAATATAGTATCTTACAGAATATTTAATTGATTGAGAAGATCCTTAACGAATAAAATATTTTGGTTTTCAATTTGGCCCTTTAACACGACAGATATTTGCATTATCTTTGATTTTAATGTTAATTCATTATGCTCAATATTTCGTAAGGTGTCGTTAAATTTTTTAATAATATCAGTGGTTAAAGAATAACCCATTTTTAGCTGGCTCTCAATATTGTTTTCATTAGCTTCCAAATGACTTAAAATAGTGTTAATTCGGTCGCCGTCGTTTGCATCTAGATTTCCAGTAATAGCCTTAAAAACTGTTCCTAGCCCATTTATTAAACCTCTTTTCTGCCTTACTCGTTCATGAGTATGCAATTTAATATTGTTAATTTTGTTATTAATTAACTCGCAAGTAAAGTTTAAAATTTTAATTTAATTTTCGAAATCTCTTCCAAATTTTGAATTATTTAGCATAACTTTTAGAAAGTTATGTTGCCCATTTAATTTTTGAAATTCTTTGTATAATGAAGAAAAATTATAGAAGTGTACAAAAGTGTGTTCAGATTTTTGTAATTTTGCCAATCCCAAATTTATTGGAAGGATTCCTAAGTTTTCTGAAATATTCTTTATTTCGATGCACTGCACTACTGTGCCCAAGAGGGACCTGGAAGGGAATCATTACTATTAGGGCGTTTTAAATAAATTTGGATAAGTATTTCTAAGTCGTCGAAAATATAATCAATCATCAATTTTACCTTGTTATAATTTAATTGATCTAACCCACATCCTAATTTTGGTATTGCTAATTTTTTAATACCTACTGTCACACAGAACACCTTTATATTTAATAATGTTTTGAAAAGATCTTTGTAACTCGGTTTCTCATAGTAATGAAGTTTAGTGATTAAATAAACTACATATCGACCTTGATCATTCAAGTAACAGAGTGAAAATAATTCTGGGTCCTGTGCTTTTAGTAATTCCACTTGACCAAACCTTTGTTTAAAATCTAAGGCAATTCCAGCGCCCATATGTAAGTCTTGACTTACGCAGTGTGCAAATGAAAAATCATGCGGTGCACTAAATAGACTATCTTCAATTTAAATTACATTAGGATTAGGGTTAATATTTCCAGTATTATTACATTTTTCAAAATTTTCAAAACTTAGTTCTTTATTAGTAATACCCTTAGTTTTAATCTTTTTCGAAAACCGGTGCTTTACTCTTGGTCTCTTAATATTTGATAAATGAATTTTCTCCACTGTATTATGATGTTTTGCATTTATTTTTGCAGTTTTTAAATTTGGATCAATAACTTTTAAAGATTCCTTTTTAAATTTATTTTTAGTCTTTGATTGTTTTTGTTTATTTTTAACAAATATTTGAACTGGAATTTCGGGTAAAGTTTCCCGAGCTTCATTGCGTTTATTAATAATATGTTCATTATTTTCTTGAATCCGTTCATTAATTTTACCGTATAAAAGTTTAACTTTATCTTTATGATTACTAACGTAATTGTTCACAAATTTAGATTCCAAGTCAATATCAAAAGGTGTGTCCACATCAATGTGACCTGAGATTATCTCGAAAGGTTTAAGCTTTGTTACAGAATGAATAGAATTATTATAAGCTAAGATTGCGTAATTTATTTTAATTTCGGTAGGATCTTCCTTAAATACTTCTTGATTATTTAATAAACGTATGTGTTCTATGATTGTTGAATGCACTCTTTCAACCATCCCGTTTGAATCGGGATGTTGTGAACTGATAAAATGTAATTTAATTTTATGCAATTCCAACAATTCTTTTATGACTGTATTTTTAAACTCTAAGTGATTGTCTGAAATTACATGAGTGGGTATACCATGATGAGTGAAGAATTTAATTAAGGTATTCGCAACCTCGATCGCTTGATAGGAATTTAAGCGATACATTTGCACATATTTTGAAAAAGAATCTATTATGGTTAAAAATTTTGCGCCTTCCAAAGCAATACTATCAATATGAACTATTTCAAAGGGTTTAGCCGGAGTCGGCGTAATATTAAATTTATTAATATAATTTTGAATTGTTCGACGCATATTAATCCAATAAAACCTTCTTTTTAATTCCGCCTCGACTTCATCAATTCCGCGGTGATTCGTTTTCCCTTCATGGTACAATTGAATAGTTTCATTAATATCATCGTCCCTTTCGACATCAACTAATTTTTGCGTACATTTAATAAAATTAGATTTGGTAAAATATTTTTGAACGATATTAGAAAACTTTTCATAAATAGGACTTTCAAAATATAAATAGTATTTAAGTTGGGGAACAATATATGTTGTCATAAATTTAATTACATCTTCTTCAAAATTGGCTTTAGAAAATTGGACAAGTAGTCGCATTTTTTGATTTTCAAATAACTTCACCATGCTAACTTCCGCAGGACAATTTTCTACTTCCGAAATTATAATTTGGTTATTACCTAAATTTACAGGTTTTTCCGCAATAGGAATACTAAATATTGGATTTTCAATATTAGAGTGAATTGTCCCATCATCATCAGTGTGAACACTATTTCTTTCGCTTTCATTAAAATTATCAAGAAGTGTTGCAATATCACCGAGAGAACTTGGTTCAACAAGTAGCGAGTCATTTTGATTATCGGGTTCGGTAAAGAGTTGATCTAGAAAATCATTAAAATCATCGTGAACATTTATTTCTATGCGCGAAAGAGCATCAGCATTACTATTTAACGTACCCTTTTTATATACAATTGAATAATCATATTCTGCTAATTTTAATCGCCATCGAACTAATTTTGAGTTGGGCTCCTTAACTGACATGAGCCATTGAAGTGGTTTATGATCTGTTACAATTTGAAATGTCCTGCCAAATAAGTAGGGCCTAAAATATTTTACTGCCCATACAATTGCTAAAAGTTCTTTTTCAATGGTTGAATAATTCGTTTCGAAGTCATTCAATGTTCTACTAGCGTAAGCTATTGGTAGATCGGTTCCGATCTTCCCTTGTGATAAAACAGCACCAATTGCATATTGGCTAGCATCGGTTGTTAATATGAAAGGTCTAGTGAAATCTGGATATTGAAGTATTGGTTCATTAGTTAAAAGATTTTTACATAAATTAAAACAATTTTGATATTCCGGATCATTAACATTAATTACAGCATTTTTCTTAAGACATTTAGTTATTGGTTTAGTTAAATTCGCAAAATTTTTAATAAATTTTCGATAATAACCTAAAAGTCCTAAAAATCCTTTAATCTGTTTTGTCGTCCTAGGAATAGGATAATTTTGAATAACTTTAATTTTTTCTGGATTAGGTTTGACACCTTCGGGAGTAACAACATGTCCCAAATAAGCAACTTCTTTACGCAAAAATTCTGACTTATCAATTTGTATTTTAAAATTTGAATTTCGTAACCTTTTAAATACTTCCTTCAATCTTTCCACATGTTCCTGTAAACTAGTACTGAAAATTATAATATCATCCATGTAAACTAGACATTTCTCATTTTGAACACCTCGTAAAACATTATCCATGACTCTGTGAAATGTCGCGGGGGCATTTTTGAGCCGGAATGGCATTCGTAAAAATTCGTAATGACCATTTAGAGTGTTAAAAGCAGTTTTGCAAATATCTTCCTTCTGATATCGATTTGGTGGAACCCCGAGGCTAAATCTAAAGTTGTAAAATATTGGCAACGTCCTAACTTATCTAGTAAATCATTTATATTTGGCAGAGGATATCTATCTCCGATTGTTTTATCGTTTAATTTGCGGTAGTCTATAACTACTCGCCATTTACGTTTACCCGACGCATCTAATTTTTTTGGCGATCGTGAATTTGCTTTGCCACTTCAGTTTTATGAATTTCAGGGTAACGATATGATTTGGTATAAACAGGTAAATTGTCATTTGTAATAATGTGATGCTTGATTTGATTGGTCAATGTTAAATTAGTACCGTCAACATGGAATATATCAGCATATTCCTTTATTAAATTAGTAATTACAGATTTTTCCTCATCGTTCATATGCTCTGAACGAATTTTAGAAACATCAAATTTCGGTAGATTAATATTTTCGTCATATCGTCATGTTCATTGACTGATTCAAAATTATTTAAAGAATTAAAAATATCATATTGATCATCGATTGATTCCGCAATTAATGGCTTTATTCCATTGAAACTAATTTCCTGCTCCAAAGGGTTTAATATGGTACATATTGCTTTATTGTTGGTTACTTTTGTAACACACTCCGGGATTTCTAGTTTACCCACTTTCATATATGGAATTATGATTTCTCCATTTTTTTTATTTAAAATAGGAATTTGAATAACCTTTTCAGACCTTGCAGGTACTACTATACAATTCATACTTGCGTCTTGAATTTTACGATAGTTAAGTTGAATTTGAATATTTGGAGCAATTAAAACATTTCGATCTAAATCAATAACAGCTTTTAAAATTCGTAAATTGTCTATCCCTAACAAAACATCAAAACTTGAATGGAAATCAAATAAATAAAACTTTAACTTTGCTGCGACTTGTGACTTAAATAATTCTTGTAACGGGATAATTGTACTTAAATGTCCATGAGTAATACCATGTGCACTGGCTACATCGAAAGGATCATTTTTAATATATTTTGTAAATAACTTACTTGCTACTTCGGGATTCACAAAAGAGCGTGAACTTCCCGTATCAATTAAAATTTTAATATTAAATACATTATCGAATATAAATGGTAAATTACTTGCGTTGTTCAGCAAACTCATCAATTCGATGGGTTTGTTGTGGGAGTATCCCCTAAAAAATCATTTGATTCCTCCTGCTCATCGATATTATAAAGTCTGCTGAAATTTTGACCTTGTGGTCGTGAAGTACTAGCAGTACAAACTGACATCGGAGTCGGTGCAGGCAAGTTATTAGTTGAATTTTGATTATTATTATTATAAGGATTATTAAATCTTTGATAATTATTATTATTATTAGAATTAATAAATCTTTGATTATTATTGAATCTTGGAAATCTATTGAAATTGGTATTGTTACCATTATTATTATTTGCTCTTGGCTGAAACTGTGGGCCATTTCTATTGCTATTAAAAGGAAGTCGAGGTGCGAAACCATGTGTTTGAAATCTCGGCTGAAAACTTGCCTGAGGTTGATGAAATACACGTGCATTAGTATTAATTTTTGGTTTGTTATCAAGTTTAGAAGCCGCGATTTCTAATTGAAAATCATTAGTTAGCATATTTAATGCATCATTAATATCAGCTGGGTTTTTAATACGCATTTGTGACCCAATAGGATCCTTCAACCCACGCAATAATACGCGTAATGCAGTTCCTCGGAAGAAATTAGATAAGGCGTTACGTTCCGCCACATCAGCAATATTGAGTGTAACGTAGGAAATCTGTAAATTTAGTAATTTTTGTAACCGATTGTAAAAATCAAAAGGCGATTCATTAAAATTTTGCCGCAAGTTAACAATTTCAATATTTAGACTAAAATGATCGCGCTTATCGCTATAACAATTTAAAAGTGCAGCCTTTAAATCGTCCCAACAAGTAATCACACTTGACGAAATATTAATTGCCGCTTCCCCTTTTATTTTAGCCAGAATACTTGACATCAAGTATTCATTTTGGAAGTCATTCACATCATTCCGATTATAAAATTTAGTTACTAATTTATCAGAAATTTCTAAAAAACGGGAAACAACCTCGCTTTCCCCATGAAATTCAGGGATCATATGCAAATATTCTGGTTTAAGCGCCATAATTTGATTTCTTGAAATTGGGGAACGAGAACGATCTCGGGGATTTAAATTATCTGAGTCTGAATTTGTTGCACAATCCCCAGCAGAAACCAAACTCATTGAATTAAAATTAAAAACCTCTAAAAAACTTGGTACTTACAGTAAAAATATCTTGAATTCCATCAAGCTGGTCCGAAAGGCAGGAAGTAGATTCTCGATGTCTGGAGTCTGGAGAGCTGCCAAACCAATCTTCCGGTCCAATGTGGTTCCCAAATTAATCGTTGACACGAAAAGACAAAATTTTTGATATGCGCTCAAAATTTGTTTTTTGGGAATCCTACCGACTGCGCCAATTATTTAAATTCAAGCACCAACTTGTTTTTTAAAAAGATTTATTTAAGTTTCAAAATTACAATTTGAGATGAGTAATTAGACTGACTATTAATTCATTAAAACAAAGGTTAAATAGATTCTTAAAACAATAAGCGACTATCTTCTAAAAAGCCTGATTCAGCAAGTAGATGCATAAACTCCCATCTATCATGACGAATCTTTAATATAAATTATACAGGGTGGAACGGTAGGTAACTTACATATCTCCCTACCGGGTCTTACGAATTCGGGAGCTAAATAGCACAGGAATTTTATAAAATAGAAACAAGTTTTCGCTGGCGGCTTTACGCAGCTGTTACACACTCAAGGGCAAAGACACGGTAAACGGCAAAGCACGAGTTGGCACGAGCACGAGTTGCGAATGTCTCAGGAGTAGGCACACCCAGCCTTACAGTAATTGGCTCGATCTGTTTAGCGAAGCTCCAGAAAAGTGGGACGTCTTACGGGGTCCCCCCTATCCCCAATTTCCCCTAAGTAACCAACAAACCTCTACAAAATCGTTCTAAACATATACATATCAGATCTGGAAGAAGTATTGAGGAATAAAAAAGTTACAGCACGTTTTATGTTATTTAAAAAAACGTGCATTTTTGCATCAGCTCCATTGCAAAATATGTGTTAACACCAATAATCGCAGTTTGCATGAGTTTGTTAAACCTTAATTTTACTTAAGGGATCATTGTGGTTTAGATGCTCATAAAAGGGCTATTTTATCATAAAAATAGATAAATCAATGCCTATCGCTTGACCTTCAACTTGTTTTTTAACATCATGGTAATATTCCTAGGTAATGCGTACCAAAGAACCGTACAACTTTTATTAGAAACGTTTTTCTAAAAAATGTTTCATTTTAGAAATAAATCGGCGTTGCCGAACTTTCTATATTGAAAATATAAACTCTTGTATTTTTCAAAATATTTACTTAATAAAATAAAAAAAGTATGGCTTGTAAACTGGTAAAAAAATAAGCTATAATAGTATGCAATAAAATGGGTGGTTGCTATTTAAAAATATTTTTACAGCAGGTTCACAATAAAAACATTAAAAAATAATTAAAATGATGACTTTATTTTTAACATTAACAATTTAATACAATTTCTACAATTATGAATAATATTATTACCATCACAGGCTAGTTATTATATAAAACATTTAATTCACATGCATTACATATATTTTACAAAATTCCGGGGAGGTACAACTATCCCCCGAAGCGGGCTTTTATTAATTGCAAAGCTTTCAAAGATTTTTTCATTAAAGGCGCTTTCTTTTTCTTACTTGCGGCTTCTTTTTTCGCTTGTCTTTCAGCTTCCTTCGAAGTTTTAGCTTCTTTTCTTGCTACGCGGTTCGCTTCTTTTCTTACTTCATGTTCAGCATCTTTTTTTGGTTCATGTTCAGCTTCCCTTTCGGCTTCTTTTTCCAGTGCTTTTCCTGCTTCTCTTTCAGATTCTTTCCTGCTTACCCTTTCTTTTTGAAGTGAAGAACTTTTATAATCATCCTTATTTTCATGCCCTTTACCTAATTTATCCCCTGAGGAGCTGTATTCGTTTTTATGTTCACTACTCTCAGATTTTTTTCGTTTTTGACTTCCTTTTTGTTGGATGTAAGATTTTTCTTCCTCGTCCTTACTTGATGAACCACATTTTTTGCGCTTTCTGGAAGTATTTTCATTATCATCCTCGTGACTTGATTTTTCTTCTGTAAAATTTATGACATTTTTATGATATTCAACAAAAAAATGGTAAAAAATAAAAAAATTACGTCGTTTCATTCAAAAGTTTTGGATTTTTGGGTGAAAACGAACTTAAAATATTCACAAACCTGATTCTTTTGTTTTAGTTTCTTCTACTTGAGACGACACCATCGACTTCCACTTGTTGACAAGACTTGTTGCAGCATCTCCCACAGGACTATCAATTGTTCGCAGAGAATTTACAGTCCAACCAACTAGTGTTGCTTCTAAATGAGATACTTGAATTGGTAATGAGTTTAAACGCCCAATACAATGTAACATCTGAAATAAATTCATTTATTTTAATAATATTACCGTATAAAATTTTATATACGAAATAAAAATAGGTATTTTTGGATTTAATTAACTAAAATGAAAAGATATTTTACTTACTTTCGCTTCTTCATTTTTCCTCTGATAACGTTCCAGATTATTTTGGTAATGGTGAATGGCCTCAATCAAACTTTGCGAAGGACTCATTGTACACAAATAAAATTCACTCTGATTTTTGATCTGTTGAAGAAAATTAGTTTTACTGTTTCCAAAAGAAAAATGTTTCCAGGTTTCACCTTTTCAATGTTCACCACTTTGGATTTGATGGCAGGCACGTTCAGTAATTTTATCACTGAAGAACTAATCGCACTTTTTTATATACCGCCTGTTCAAAAGAAATTATTTAAACTCGGAATGTCGTTGCTAGCAGACTTGCAGACTAATGACTGATCTAAGTCATGATCTAAGTCATGATCTAAGTACGTACAACTGACTAATTTATACTAAACCTATACCTGTTTAATCGCAGGTAAAAAAATAAGTGGAAGGGATGACCGCTTTTATATGAAGTTGATTATTGAATATTAAAAGGATATACATATATTAAAACTTGACAATGGACAAGGGATTATAACGAAATATTTCGGGTAGTTAATTGTAATTATATGAGGTAGGTAATACCTTCATAATTATAAATTTTTTTTCGCATAGTTTAGCTACATTTCTGACAATTTTTAAGTTTGAACCGTTTTAACGATCAAACAAAAAATACCAGAAATATAAATCTTTTTGTTAGTTAGTTATAATTGTGAGGATTTTATATAATACAATAAAGTTTACATTTTTTTTAATTGGCTTTTCGCACACGAGTAAACATGTGTATTGAACAAAATGGAGGAATATTCGAACATCTTATTTAGACCAGCTCTCGTAATTTAAGAACAGATCTAAATATCTTTAAGTGTATTAATTAATTTATAACTAAAAAAAAAATAATATTTTTCTTAAAAAATAATAAAAATAAAATAAACTGTTTTTAAATTTATTATTTTAATAAAGTAAAATAATATTTTTTATTTCAATTTAAGCACTTTTTGACTCCTGCGAGTTTTCTTATAGACCTTTAGTTTTTTAGTAAAACTGTATCGAAAATCCCAAAATTTGTGTTCAATTTGGTGAATATAGCGAAAAATTGAAATTTTAGAAAAAAAAGTTTCAATCAAAACATTCTTATTATTTTCCATAGATTACGAATCTACAATAAAAAATGGGAGTTTCCATTTGAAAAAAAATGTTTTCCCATAAAACCCCATAACAATTAAAAACCCATGGCACTATTAAATGTCTCCCTCGAGTCGCTACAATTTTTGTCTGAAACATTCATAAGGAAATTGCTTCGTTTTCAAGATATTCAGCTGGATTAATTAAAATGGGACACCCTATATATTGCAATTTTTAGAAAATTTCAATTTTTTTAAAGTTCTTCTTCGAGTTATTTTTTGCAGAATTTTCTAATTTACTCAAATCAATCACAGAATTAATTATAGCTTACTCAGATATTTTTTAAAAATCATTTCAATACTTCAACACGTAAAATAGTGCAATATTTACAAAATTTCAGTTTTTTAAGAAGAAAACAAAATTGCAACTTTTTTATTTTACATTATATGACAGCACGAATTATTGCAATAATATTATAAATTAATTTCTTCTTATGGAGAAATGCATGTAAAAAACTATGGCTGGAAAAACCTCGCGTCGGTTATATTTTTTTAAAATAATTTTTACAAGTTTCTTTAATATCATTTATAAATAATAAGAAATCTATAGGAAATATCCAGTTATTGTGGGATTTTCTCTGAAAATAAGAGGAAAGAACAAAAATGTTCCCTTTTGGAAAGTTATTTAAACCATTTTGTATAACAAAAATTATGCAAAATTTCAATCGTAGGTTGTTACTTTTCTATTCTACATTTTTAATTTTCAGAAAAATTATTTGAAATGAAGAGCGTAAATAATGTTAACAATAAAATTAAACCTATCTAATCAACGACCCATTGAATTATCGAAATTTCAAACAGATTTTAATTCTAAGAATTGAATATTGTCTAATTCTGGGATTATCATTATTTATTATTTATTATTTATTATTTATGTTAATAATCCTATTAAGTATCAAAGTATCCTGGGAAAAAACTAGAAATTTAAATTCTATTTTTAATGAAATGGAAATTTTTTTGTTCCGATTAAAGTAATATTAATGTAAACAACTTTTTGGTCTTTTTACGGAAAACGTTATTTATTCTATCTCTCTAATACATTGAAACGTTTCGACCTAACATTGAGGTCATCATCAGTCCTGAAATGAGTAAACATTAACATTCAGTAACTTTACAATAAAAACATAAATAACTTGACAATTGGCAACAACTTTTAACTTAAAACGTGACAAACTTTTTCAAAAACTTAGGTCGTAATAAAAATGGTTCATTATTTACCTGCTACAATGCCACGTCAGTATAAATTATCCAATGATTAAATTTTAATTCGAATCAGCCTAAAATTCTGCTCATTTCGCTTTTTTTGTAAATGTTTTTTAATTTTTTTACGTCAAGGCCTGAAATTAAAGTAAATACAAGAATTATTTCATAATCAACAAAGATTTTAATCAATTTTATTCAAATCTGCAGTTTTCAAAAATTGAAAAAAAAAATAATTAAAATTTCACTCATATATCGCATATTTTTTATAAATTAAAACATATAAATTTGCAAATTATAAATTTTAAATATTAAAATTTATTGTAATTACGCTTAGGGTTTCCAGGTATAATATCTAGTAATGAGTATCCCTTTAATGAAGGATGAAGGGAGGGGCTTAAAAATTAATCTTGGCTATGCTTAAATAGCCAACAATATTATCAACTGCTAACATTCTTAACTGATCTTTGAAAGAAGTAAGAAGTCTTCATCCCCAAAATTTTAATTTTACCCATATTTTGATTACAAGTTATTCTACATTTAACCAACACGAGGTGAGTTTATATTATTTCGTATATTTACAATATTTCTATGAAAATTTCCAATTATTTTGCTTTGTTAGATTTTTTGAATTAAACTAATTTTTATTATTGTTTTCAATTCAGTGGATGATTTTATTGCTGAGTTGGAAAAATTCTTTGAAGTGCAAGACGATGTCAATCAAAGAATTACTTTTCAATAATTTTATTAGAAAAATTCACTATTTTTTTTAATTTATTTATAAATGGGTATATTTTTCCAAAAACCTCAATTCTCATTAAATGTTGATGATTTAGGTATATTAAATATTAAATCATATGAATATCTTGAATCGGTAGAGTCACATTTTCTAATTTTTTTATTAAAAATATTTCAATACATCAATTTTTCTAATTTTCAGATAAATCAGAATAATCTACACAAATACGTGGAGCCTAAACAACAACAATTTACAAATAATTTGGCCCCACCAACAAGTGCAAATTATCAACCAATAATGAGATTCGAAGGTAAGTTTCTATTTACAGCAAGTTTTATAAATTGAACCAATCCATTATACAGGGTGTCCCAATAAAAGGTACTGAGGTAAACTAAACCTTTATCCAAAAGTATAAGGTGCCCCACGTTTCCGTTCAGATTTTTTTATACAGGGTGTCCCATTTGAAGTTATACTGTATGGGTATCTTTGTTATTATTAGAGATAAAAAGTCGGTTAAGTGGAGAAAGTTGTAGAAATTTGTTCGAATACTAATAATTCGTTGACAAAAAATTGAATATCGCATCCTTCCTGCGCTATCTTGAAAATAACAAGAAAATGCGATTTTTTAATTATTTGAACTATATTTATAAAATTTGTCGAAAGGGGCCTTTCAAAGTTGAAAGTTTATACTCGATGATTAAAAATACAAAATTACCATAACATTTTTTGTTACAGATTTACATCCAAATCCCTTACCACCACAACAACAGCCTACGACTCCACCAAACACTAGGCATGAACGCACTGCCTACACTTCATCTCAACTAGATGAACTGGAAAAAGAATTTCTGAACAATAAATATATTACCCGTCTCAGTAGAATTCAACTCGCCAACAGAGTAAACCTCACTGAACACCAAATAAAAATTTGGTTCCAAAATCGTAGGATGAAGTTCAAGAAGGAACAAAATAAAGAAACAGTATCATCCCCAATTGTAAGTCCTACACTTAGCTCAAGCTTCAACTCACCAAATCCCATGAGAGCAATCAAAACCGAAAAAGCTCAACAAGCCATTGTTGAAAGGTTGCCTTCACACACTTTAGTAACACAAGTCGCTCAAGTACCTCAACAATACATTCAACAAATATCAACCGCAACAACTTCAACATACAACCCAAATCTATACCAATTCGAATTACCACAAAACTACGGTAATTTTTCCAATAATTTCTATAATAACATGCCGCAAAGTGGTTGCAAAAATTTTTTGAAACCCGAGATTGTTAATCCTCCTTCAGATCAGGAACAATTGGATGTCGTTAATGAACAATTCGATTACAACTTCGATCCTTCTATTGATGTTTCATGGTTCGGTGCTTCAAGTTTAACGAGCCTAATAAATTTGTACGCCATTGACTAGATTAATCATAGTGATTGTCTATGTATATTCTCTAGAATTATGAGTATTAGTTATTAAGTCATGTATTAATTTTATTTTTGTGACAAATATTTCTTTATTATAATTGTTTGTACGTATATTTTGTTAAATAGACCAATTTAATGCAATTAAACTATTTGTTTTCATATAAATCTTCACAATGCTCATAAAAGTGGCACTAGTTTCGTGTACACCCGGTATAAAAGAATTCATAAAGGTGACTCATCTTTCGCTTACTCGCGGTGTAGTGGTCAGAAAAACCAATTGGACAAAAACAAAATCCAAAGCGTAATTAATTTAAAAAAGAATGATGAGTATAATATACAGTGTCCTATAAAAATCATGGAAATTTTTCACATATTAATATTGTTGCAATTTCCCAAGAAGTCGAAAAAACAGTAGTTCATAAGAAACTTTTTGTACTTAACAATTACTACGGTTACATGCAATATTGAACTTATAAATCATCAATACTTTTTAGAACTTCTTCCAACGTTGAGGTTACTGAGACCAGTCAAGCCCAGGGGCCTCAGGAGGAAATGCAGATGATTCGGCTTATATCATGACAACTCCTAAAATGTCGGAACCTATTATTAAAAATATGAGGCCGTCAAAAAAAGATTCTGATAATGAAATTGTTGATCTATTAAAATATAGCATTGAACGACGAAATGCGCAAGAAGCATCGTTAGATCAAGACAAAGATAGACATTTTCTTCTTTCTCTTCTTGGAGATTTGAAACGAGTACCTGTCGAAAGCAAGATGGATGTCAAATTGGCAATAATTCAAGCAATAAAAGCAGCCAATAATCCTGTATCTACAATTAATTACAACGTCATTCCCACCCATACGGAGGGATCTTTCATCCAGTTAATTGGGGATTATAATTCAAATAATGACACCCAAAATGATAAATATATGGTACATAATTAATTGAAGGTGTGCTAAAGTTTTTTGAAGATTTATTTTTAGGTTATTATTGACTAATATTTATTAGTCCATATATACTAAAACCGTAAGAAATGATTAAGTTTTTTTTTTCGTATCGAGTTGAAATTTTGCAGGTGGACGGAGGAGAATATTTTAAGAAAAAAATTAAATTGTCGCGAAAACGGCAGTTTTTTAAGTCAGATTTTAAAAATTCCGGTCGCATCGTAAAGAGGGATGTGGATTTTAAGCGGGGTTAGAATTTTAAATTTGTCCCAGCACGCTAACACTCTGAAAAAAATTATCGAAAATTGTCGATTTTTCTTGCTTTTTTTCCGGTTTTCGCCGGCCTCAACTTTGAAAAATCGCATCCCCGTCCGGTTTCAAAGGGAAGCGACGAAAATTGGCCCCTTTTATTTTTACATCCTGGGGATGGACCCTGGCCGTTTTTAAGTCTCCAGGCGCGACGGTCGGGCGTCGCGGTGCCTGCACGCCGAGTGTACAAATTTAGCGTTTTTTCGGGCGGCAAAAGTGCTAAAACGGTAAGGCTTCGATTAGAAGATCGGAAGGTGAAAAAAAATCGCGGTTTCTTGATTTGCCATCAACATACCGCGCTACATCAGGAAACGAGCGCTTTTTTTGATATCTCAATTTTTTCTGTACTTTTGGCGCCCTCAAATTTGTGGTTTGAAATTAGAGCTTTTTCGACGCCGACTTTGAAAATTCGTAACTTTTGATTTAGACATCCTAGAGATGCCGAATATTTTTTATTTGCCTCTCCGCTTTGTTCTTTATAACCAAAAAAATCGGCATACTTCAATTTTTCCCCTGGAATTGCGAGTAAAAAGTTCAAAAATGGGGCTAAACGCGGTAAGTTGGGTGTACCACTTTTGGCCCCCAGTTTTCAAAAATGACTACATTTTTCTGCACTACCCTATAAAGGAATAACTTTTACATCCGGTAGCGCGTAGGGATTTTTTTATTTTCGAAGGGGTTCGGAAGTTATCCCTAAATAAACTCGAAATTTTGAATTTAGAAGTTGGCGGCTCCAGTCGGGCTATTTTTGAACCGATTTGCTATTTTAAAAAGTCAATCGACCTGTGCACCGTGATCTGAAACCGCCCACGCGTAAGGTTTTTTAAATTTCGATAAAATAACGAAAAAATATTTTTTTTAAGATCGCATTTAAAAATGTCGCAATTTTTTACGCGTTTCACCCCCACGTTATATATCTTTTCTAAAAGCTTTCAACGTCCACTTCACGACAAAAAAAGAATCACTTCGCTTTCTCGTTCCGTTTTCGAGTAATCACCGAAAATGTAGCTAAAATAAGCAAAATCTTCGTTTGGAGCCAAAATTTCGGTCTGAAATGTTTCACTTTTTACAAAATAATTAAATTTTCGAGAAAAACAATAAAAATCGATTTCTTTGAAAAATTTCAAGCCTTAAAAATATCTAAAAAAATTTTTTTCGAATATTTTCAAAATCGACCCCGCAAATAAAAGATAATAGAAAATGGATAAAATGTCACTTGCCCTCTACACCCCTTAAAAAAAATTTACACCACAAAAACTCAAAATCAAAATTTTTCTTGGTAATCTACTTTAAAAACAAATTAAATTTTAAAAAATTTATTAAGATAATATTGATCATTTTTACAAACTTATCTGAACAAATTTTTATTTCTTAATTTTAATTATTAAGCGAAATATGAATTTTTCAAAATACATATTTACTCATTTATCAGAATGCCATATTTTATATAAAAATTCATATCTTTTGAACAAAAAGTCGTAGAGCCTTGAATTTTTTTTTTATTTTTTTCTTATTTCTTTATACTACAACCTATAATTATTAACTTTCAAATTTTAATTTGAAACTGTGCACCCTTGTTATATACTATTTTGTTTTCAGTATTTATAGCTTTTAATTTTATTTGTTGTTCTTGAGAGTTGAGAGTTAATAAAAACAACACCCTTATTTTTTTGAAAGTCATAGGGTAAACAATATTTTAAACATGTGTTCATTTTGACATCAACCTTTTAAATATTAACCTTTGTAAACAATGTGCGTGCAAGGCGTAAAACAATCCTATACAATAATTAGTAAATATTTTTTTCTAACCTTAGGGTTATTGCCAAACGTTCTTTTGGTGTAATGCTTCTACGCATAACGGTGTCTTTTTTTAATAATTTACTTTCCAAAATAGTATGAAGCTCTTCAAACGATTCAATCGACATCCGAAAATAATTGAAAAACTTTGACAATCTTGCAATAATTCCTCAAAAAGTAAAGCAAAAGTTCCTTTGGATTGCCTTAATGATATTAAGGGATGAACCCACACAGTCCTTCCTTTCTTTTTTAATAGATGCCACACAATAATATGCTCTTCCGTGTCCATACTTCACGTAGACTACGCCACTGTTGTCACAAATGAATCACCTCGCGTGTTCCGCACAAGTATCCGTTTCAGTATCCGTGTATTTTCTTTCGTGATACAGTATCTCTCTCTCTCTCATACTATATCTGGGATACAGTATCTGACGGTATCTACGTGTGTAACCGGTCTAACTGTATACCTGGACATCGGGAGTGCCACACAAGGAGAAACCTTTTAAACCATTTTCGTCACTGACGTTTGCACAATCCTCACGGCGTCACCAAAGCGGTCATGTCACGTCCTTTTTTTCCGTCAAATCTAGAAGACCATGCAACAAAGTTACCTTGTTTTGCCGCCTGTGCTTTCACAGGATTTGCATTTAACGTTGTCAAAAGTTGCGAAAATTGATCTGGAGACATTACCACGGGTTGTGGATCAGACAATTTGTTTGTATTGTTTTAAAAGCCCTTTAGTTGGGAAGCCAATTTTGTGACACATTCAGGGATGATTTTTTTTTCGGGCGTAACAATACACCTCGTGAAAGAAACAAAGAACCGGCGAAAATCACCCCGGCACTTTACACTTTTTATTTTAGTGATACAGAACTCTGCTGGACGTGGATTCCTGAAATCTTACACAGTGAATGTTAAATTCACCTTCTTAGAAGCGCATGCGTCAAATTCTCATCAGCGAATCCAAATTCATTTGGTCTGAACCAGGCGAATCAAGATTCACGAGTGAATTAAACTTTGGGTGCGTTCAACCGCTCTAGCTCTAGAGCAGCGCCGGCTTAGCGCTAGCTCAAGCGGTCGCCATTTTTTCTACTTATTGGTGTTCTAGCTTGGCGAATTTCTACAAATGAAACCGGGAAGTTGGTTCCTCCGTTTGGCGTGATGTTGGTTGCGAACATTTGCGGTAGACGGTTAAACTGGTACCTCAGGTACTGGTCGTTAACATAGTAGCCAGAGACGCACTCAGGTCAATTCAAGCAAATTTTTATATCAATTTTAGTGAAGTTGATTATTTTCTGGGAGGTTGTTTTAAATGATTTATTAATTTGATGAGAGATTGTATCATTAGGTTAATAAAATATTAAATAATATCTGTATTCAAAATAAATATGTCTTTTTATTAAGATTGTGACAATAACAATAATCGATGTTTTGTTTTTACAAATCATAACTCACTGGATAGATGTCTAACATTACAGAGATGAATCCCCTCTCCGGCGGAGCCCAATTTTGGCCGTGAAGGAAATGAAAATTTTGAAAGTCGTTCCTTTTTCCCAGTGAGCTCGCTCGTGACAAAATGTCGTATTTGGATCACAAGTGCGGAGTTTTTCTAGAAATAGTTTCATGCGTTTTGCGTGTTTTATGCCTTCGATTCATAAGTTTAGCGTTGTTACGCCGTTTAACAGAGTGACCGCTCTTCAGTTGATTTGGGAAAGAAACAATCAAACGAAGCCCCACAACATCTCGAGGTAACGTATTCCCCATTGTCATTTGGATAAGGTTAAATCGTACTTTTCTAACAGACGCCAGTACGTTGAATCAGCCAATGATAAGTCAGATATTGTTAATATTTCACGTGAAGTATTGCAGGGTTCAGTGCTGGGTCCTTTATTTTTCATAATTTTCATCAATGACCTTCACAATTATATATCCGGAAGCAAGTTGGTATTATTTGCTGATGACACCACAGCACTCAACTCCGGCAATACTATTGAATCTCTACTAAATGATCTCGATTGCACATACGAATGTCTCAAAGATTGGTTTAATTATAACAAATTATCGCTTAATGATAGTAAAACCGAAAGATTAATTATCTCAACGAGAAAAAAAGACACCATAAATAATAATAATAACCCCGTTAAACTCCTAGGATTACTTCTAGATGCTGATTTGACCTGGTCATTTCACGCGGAATATTTAGTCAGCAAACTATCTCCCACAGTATTTCTGTTTAGACAACTGTACAAAATAGTACCACAAGAGGTTCTTATTTCTGCCTACCACGGTCTTTTCCATTCAATCATGACTTATGGGATAATCGTATGGGGGCACTCACCTAGCTCCAACAGAATTTTTGCAATTCAGAGAGCTATTGTAAGGGTGATTGCGGATGCAGGTTACTGTGACGATACATCGCAAATATTTAAAACTCTAAAAATCTTAACCTTGCCAGGAGCTTACATTTTAAACTGTCTGCTGCATATAAAAGAAAATATTCACGAATATTCCTCCAGGGAACTAATTCACAATTATCAAACTCGGACTAATACTGACATTTTTACTCCGTATGACTGGCTTAATCGGACGACAACCGGAGTAAACTTTTATAGTATTAAGCTGTACAATAACTTACCTCAAAATATTAAAGATCTCCCAATAAAAAGGTATAAACAAGAGATAAATAATCTATTGTTTGAAATGGCGCCATTTGACATTGATCAATTCTTAAGTTATAAATGGTTTGAGTCCGGGAAGTGACGTCAAACGGATCACCATTTTGTTGGGCGGACGGTCACATGGTACCATCATCTGGCAGAGACTCGGCCGGATTTCTGGAACCTGCTTCAACCTACCTCACCACAGCGGAATTGAGAGGTGAGTTTTAACTTTTAACGACTTTTTGAATATTTTTGGCGCATCAATTTTCCAGTTTTAATTTTTATTTTGGATTAATGTCAAGTATTATTGACCAAAGTAATTATTCTCAGCATTTATATTAGCTGATTTAATTTAATTTCATTGAAATATCAGTTGTTTTTTACTCAGTTTGAGATTGATAAATTTTTTGAAAGTATTAATTTTAATTCAAAGATGTGGTGACTCATTATAAGGTGTATGACCTTATATAATTTATTAAAATATCACTTAACCGGTTTCCGCATGTTTGCCATCCTCAGAAGTAAACTGCAAGAATTACAATATATTTTATTTTTGTGTTTAAGTGTAAAGTGATGACTTAAATAAACATAAGAAATTTGGTCAAAGGTTAAAAACAATATTTCTTTTTTGAGTTAAAATTAAATTAATATTGTTAAAATTATCATTGGTTATTATAAGTTTAAAATTGATTTTTTTTAAAATAAGTTTTAAAAAATGCAAAGGTTAATAACATAAGTATTTAAATGTATGTGTAGAGTCAAAGAATTTATTTTTTTGTTTATTATTAAAGTGGCTTACCGTCAGATTGAACATTGCCATTTTGTAGAGGTGATTGACTTATCAAACTTTTTGAAATAACACTAGACTTTTATCTTGTAAATTGCTTATGTAGTTGTAAAACATTAAAATTTAAATAAAAACTGTGATGTATGAGAAAATTGTAAAAATTGTAAAAAAATATTTACTAATTATTGCAAAGGATTGTTTTACGCCTTGCACGCACATTGTTTACAAAGATTAATATTTAAAAGGATGATGTTAAAATCAACACATGTTTAAAATATTGTTTACCCTATGACTTTCAAAAAAATAAGGATGTCGTTTTTATTAACTCTCAAGAACAACAAATAAAATTAATAGCTATAAATACTGAAAACAAAATAGTATATAACTAATAAATATTAGTCAATAATAACCTAAAAATAAATCTTCAAAAAACTTTAGCACACCTTCAATTAATTATGTACCACATATTTATCATTTTGGCTGTCATTATTTGGATTATAATCCCCAATTAACTGGATGAAAGATCCTTCCGTATGGGTGGGAATGCCGTTGTAATTAATTGTAGATACAGGATTATTGGCTGCTTTTATTGCTGGAATTATTGCCAATTTGACATCTATCTTGCTTTTGACAGGTACTCGTTTCAAGTTTCCAAGAAGAGAAAGAAGAAAATATCTATCTTCGTCTTGATCTAACGATGCTTCTTGCGCATTTCGTCGTTGAATGCTATATTTTAATAGATCAACAATTTCATTATCATAAACTTTTTTTGACGGCCTCATTTTTTTAATAATAGGTTCCGACATTTTAGGAGTTGTCATGATATTAGCCGAATCATCAATCTGCATTTCCTCCTGAGGCCCCTGGGCTTGACTGGTCTCAGTAACATCAACATTGGAAGACGTTGTAAAAGTATTAATCATTTATAAGTTCTTTCTACCTTCGATTCGTAAAATGTGTAGGTTCTCCAACTTGCTTCTGATCCACTTTTTAAATTCTTTCTCTTGGTCCTTTCACGAGCAAAGGAATTTCTTAGGCTCTTCCATTTCTTCTGAAAATTTTTACTGAACGAAACAAGTAAAAAATATTTTTTCAGATATCTTGCAAGCGGATGCACATTTACTGATTTATATTATACCTACAGGGTTGGCTTATCAACAGCAAGTGGAATTATCTAAGAAACATGTCAACAAATTTAGAAAGTCATGAAGGCTCAAGTTATGCAAAATCCCACAAAAGAAAAATGGCTAGAAATTGAAGAAGGTTTTCGAAATAGTACAAATTTTCCGCATTGTCTAGGTGCAATTGACGGCAAACACATTCGGTTTGAAAAACCAGTACATAGTGCGTCCCTATACTATAATTATAAGCATTTTTTAAGCAAAAATAGCGATTAAAGCATTTTTAAAAATTCAAACTTTTTTATAGACCACTTAACGTGTTCGTCTATTTCGCAGAGGATATAGTAAAAGCTTGCACTGTGCTCCACAATTTTGTAGGTCAACGAGATGGATACACATACGAAGACAAATTGTCTCAGGAAGGACTCTATGATAATAATAGTTCCGAAAATAATGTTATCAATTCTGAATCTTCGGCAAGGTCAGCGAATACTATTCGTGATTATTTTGCAGAATACTTTACGACTACAAATGTATTCCCATGGCAAAATATTTATGCTTAACATTTTAAATTTTTTGGCAATGTTACTTGCTTGTTGTTTTTCTTAATCTAATAAAATGGAAAATAAATGGTATTTAAATTTAAATTTAAAGTTATTTTATTGATTCGTCATCATTTCATAAAACTTTCGACACACCTCTACACAGCTCCATTTTAATTTTTACTGTAAACAATAATTTCGTTCGTAATCAATTTGAGATTATAATTATTTTTACATTAAATGTTATCGGGGACAATGTAATGTTTAGAGTAAAATACAAAATGGTCGAAAAAATTATATGCGTAAGAATAAGTCTTTTTGAGGTTAAATATAATTAACAAGTATTATTTCACTGCGTCAAATAAAAATGATACGCTATGCAACTTATTCCTGTTGATACCCTATATATGCATAAATATGCATAAGAAGGAATAATAAATTCATTAAAACCGAAATAATTGATTTGGAAGTTTCGAATAAAAGTCGAAATATATGTTTCTATTTTAAAAAAGAATGTTGTTCTGAAAATTACCTTCAAAACAAATTTAATATAAAAACAGAAATAAGTGTTTTAATGGATACATAATTTTTACCATATTCGTTTTGTTCATCAAGAGGCATCTCATCAGGCCCGGATACGACCGGCGGGACACCGAGACATTCCCGGTGGGCCGCCGCTGCATTAGGGCCGGCGGCCGCAGTTTACAATTTTTTTTTGCTCGGAATATTTGATTTTTTTAAACGTCATCTGAATAAGTGTAACACTGCAAAGCATTGGACATTTAACCGAATCTGTAACTTTATTAATAACAAAAATACCCATGTGAAGTAACTCAGATTGGGACACCCTGTATAAAAATGTCTTGCATCTATCATTATTTTAAGACACTTAAATCCAAATTAAAACCATTCACCACGTTTACATGCAGTTTTATAAACGTATTTAAAACGATATCTTCGACTTTGAGTGGTGTGCCAAAAAAATCTTTAAATAAGAAGTAACCATATTGTTTTCAATCCGATTTCAATATTGCATGTAACCGTAGTAATTGTTAAGTACAAAAAGTTTCTCATGAACTACTATTTTTTCGACTTCTTAGGAAATTGCAACAATATTAATATGTGAAAAATTTCCATGATTTTTATAGGACACTGTATATTATACTCATCATTCTTTTTTAAATTAATTATGCTTTGGATTTTGTTTTTGTCCAATTGGTTTTTTTGACCACTACACCGCGAGTAAGCGAAAGATGAGTCACCTTTATGAATTCTTTTATACCGGGTGTACACGAAACTAGTGCCACTTTTAAGAGCATTGTGAAGATTTATATGAGAACAAATAGTTTAATTGCATTAAACTGGTCTATTTAACAAAATATACGTACAAACAATTATAATAAAGTAATATTTGTCACAAAAATAAAATTAATACATGACTTAATAACTAATACTTCTAGAGAATATACATAGACAATCACTCTGATTAATCTAGTCAATGGCGTACAAATTTATTAGGCTCGTTAAACTTGAAGCACCGAACCATGAAACATCAATAGAAGGATCGAAGTTGTAATCGAATTGTTCATTAACGACATCCAATTGTTCCTGATCTGAAGGAGGAGTAACATTCTCGGGTTTCAAAAAATTCTTGCAACCACTTTGCGGCATGTTATTATAAAAATTATTGGAAAAATTACCGTAGTTTTGTGGTAATTCGTATTGGTATAGATTTGGGTTGTAATTCGAAGTTGTTGCGGTTGATATTTGTTGAATGTATTGTTGAGGTACTTGAGCGACTTGTGTTACTGAAGTGTGTGATGGCAACCTTTCAACAATGGCTTGTTGAGCTTTTTCGGTTTTGATTGCTCTCATGGGATTTGGTGAGTTGGAGCTTAAGCTAAGTGTAGGGCTTACAATTGGGGATGATACTGTTTCTTTATTTTGTTCCTTCTTGGACTTCATCCTACGATTTTGGAACCAAATTTTTATTTGGTGTTCAGTGAGGTTTACTCTATTGGCGAGTTGAATTCTACTGAGACGGGTAATATATTTATTGTTCAGAAATTCTTTTTCCAGTTCATCTAGTTGAGATGAAGTGTAGGCAGTGCGTTCATGCCTAGTGTTTGGTGGAGTCGTAGGCTGTTGTTGTGGTGGTAAGAGATTTGGCTGTAAATCTGTAACAAAAAATGTTATGTTAATTTTGTATTATTTAATCATCGAGTATAAACTTTCAACTTTGAAAGGCCCCTTTCGACAAATTTTATAAATATAGTTCAAATAATTAAAAAATCGCAATTTCTTGTTATTTTCAAGATAGCGCAGGAAGGATGCGATATTCAATTTTTTGTCATTTTGTATTCGAACAAAATAACTTCAAATGGGACACCCTGTATAAAAAAATCTGAACGGAAACGTGGGGCACCTTATATTTTTGGATAAAGGTTTAGTTTACCTCAGTAACTTTTATTGGGACACCCTGTATAATGGATTGGTTAAATTTATAAAACTTGCTGTAAATAGAAACTTACCTTCGAATCTCATTATTGGTTGATAATTTGCACTTGTTGGTGGGGCCAAATTATTTGTAAATTGTTGTTGCTGAGGCTCCACGTATTTGTGTAGATTATTCTGATTTATCTGAAAATTAGAAAAATTGATGTATTGAAATATTTTTAATAAAAAAATTAGAAAATGTGACTCTACTGATTCAAGATATTCATATAATTTAATATATAATATACCTAAATCATCAACATTTAATGAGAATTGAGGTTTTTGGAAAAATATACCTAACTCAAGCATTTATAAATAAATAAAAAAAAATAGTGAATTTTTCTAATAAAATTATTGAAAAGTAATTCTTTGATTGACATCGTCTTGCACTTCAAAGAATTTTTCCAACTCAGCGATGAAATCATCCAATGAACTGAAAACAATAATAAAAATTAGTTTAAATCAAAAAATCTAATAAAGCAAAATAATTGGAAATTTTCATAGAAATATTGTAAATATACGAAATAAAATAAACTCACCTCGTGTTGGTTAAATGTAGAATAACTTGTAATCAAAATATGGGTAAAATTAAAATTTTGGGGATGAAGACTTCTTACTTCTTTCAAAGATCAGTTAAGAATGTTAGCAGTTGATAATATTGTTGTCTATTTAAGCATAGCCAAGATTAATTTTTAAGCCCCTCCCTTCATCCTTCATTAAAGGGATACTCATTACTAGATATTATACCTGGAAACCCTAAGCGTAATTACAATAAATTTTAATATTTAAAATTTATAATTTGCAAAATAATATGTTTTAATTTATAAATATATGCGATATAATTTCAGGCCATGACGTAAAAAAATTAAAAAACGTTTACAAAACAGCGAAGTTGGCAGTAATTTTTGCTATAAAATTTAGAATTTTGAATCTCTTCGATCTGCGATGACAAAATTTTCTTATGATTTCTTGGAACTAGAGACAAATTAAGCCAAGAAGGTTATGCGGATTTTAGAAAATTTTGAAATATTTAATTAAAACCTACTATTCTTGTAAAGTCAGCTATTATTGAGTAGTAAAATTGTAACAGTTTCTTCTTCCATCTGAATTTTTATTATTGCATTTCTTAAAAATGATAATGTATAAAATATTGAAAATTCATATAGATGACGTCCCGATGTTAAATTCATAAGGATTTTGATGGTATTGGGACATACAAGAAGCAACTCTATTACTTCATTTATTCTGCGATTAGTTTCGAGCCTGTTTTTGGCACTTTTTCAAGCTATAGTTATGTATAAACAGAAATAATTATGTTACAATAAAGAACTTTTTAACGTATTCAATTAATTTTTCTAATTAATCTTACTTAGATCAAAACATAAAATAATATGTAATTGTTGATAATAAAATAATATGTAATTGTTGATATCATGTTTTGATCTTGATATTTTCTAGATTCCATATTTGCTAAGCAAAACTATTATTCAAATTAAACCCAGGTAATGCCTTAATACTAATACCTAAAGAGAATAATAGGGATTAGCATAAATGATCTAATCATTACTACTTACAGTTCAGGTACTCACCCCACCACCCACCAAGACCCAAGGACTTTTAACCCCACCATCTAATACTTCCCAATTTTGTATAAATAGGAAAGTTTTCTTATTTTAAAATTATTGCACAAATTATTTTCATATTAGTCAGTTGAGTATTTTCAACAGTATCCAAAACAAGAAAATGAGTTTTAAAAATCATAGGAATCATCCATATCGTCACCCAAATCTTCAAACAAGGTTTCATCATTTAGAATTAAATCTGATTCTGTTGATGCAATTCTTAATCCTGACAACTGGCCTAAGAATGTTCGAATCAAGGAGTTTGTTTTTCGTCGTCCGTTTGGGGGTGTGAGGAGTTCGAGTGTGGTTGAAACGGGTGATGTAAATTTTCCAATGGGCGAACACTCAATTCCGCCAACCTAAAGTCTTCTCTAAAGATTCTTTATCTTTTGATATAAAAAAAATATTAATGACGTCACTGGTGCTTTAACAATGACGTCATCGGCGATTTTTTTAAATGGAAGCCCCCACTTTTTTTACTCATTATCGATAGAAATTCATGTCACTTAAACAATGATATAAAAAACAATTAAATTTTTAAACAAATTTTTGAATAAAAAATCTTTTTAATTCGAAAAATCGAAAAATCGAAAAATCGAAAAATCCGAAAAATCGAAATGCCGCGACAGGTCGATTTTAACTTTTAGGGGGACATCTTTTTACAATGAAATAAGAGTTGTCATTACAACCCCCTTCCCTACGGAGCCACCCTTTTAATTTTTTTAAATGGGAATAGGGGTCGAGTGATACATCATTTGAATGCATTTTTTACCTTAATAATGGCAGTCATAATTTTTTTGGCAACTTTTTGATTCCTAACCTAGCTAAAAATTAAAAAAAAAAGTATTTAATAATGGTATTATTTATGTACTTTTAAATCACATTTGGATAAATTTTTAAGTTTTGACCATGAAAGAAGTCATTTAGCTTAACAAAAGCTAATCATTTATAACTATTGAAAAGAAATCAGTTACACCATTTTTTTATAATTTTCTTTGTTATAAATTACACTTTCCTTTTCTCTTTTATCGTGTCCTGTAAATGACTAAATTAAAATAGAGCCAAAACAAATTATATTTTTATTTTCAGTATAAAAAGACCTTTAAAATGATGTGTCACTCGACCCCCATTCCCATTTAAAATAATGATGTAGGGGGTTGCAAAGACAACTTTAATTTCATTGTAAATAGACGTCCCTCTAAAAATAAAAATTGACCCCTCACGGCATATTTAAATTAAATTATTTTTTTGAGTGTTATTTAGGGTGGCTCCTTTTAAAATGAACACCCTATATACAGGGTGTTTCGGAACAAGTGTCGAATAATCTAGGAATGGGGTCGACCAATTTTAAGACAAAAAGTAAGAATTTTTAAATGTCTTCAAAATCAAATAAAATTATTTTATTTCTGTGCAAAATTATATAAAATTAGGAATGTTTTGAAGAATACAAGTATAATTAGGAGTCTGAAAAAAAACTAAAAAAAATATTAAAGAAATTGAAAAAAATGAGTAAACTTCAATGGCCTGCATTTCCGAAATGGAGCATTTTAGCACAAAAAATTATTCTTACTTTTTGTCTTAAAATTGGTCCAAAAACCCATTCGTAGATTATTCGACTCTTGTTCAGAAACACCCTGTATATTACATTTTTGATTATTTTATATTATATTTTTTCCATGTTCTAGGTGCAATTTTTTTATTGTATTTCCAAATTTGATCCTGGGAATGTGGAAAACGTTATTATCAATGTATTTAATAACTTGTATGGGAGAAGGCACACATTTTTTTTGAAAATTCAAGGCATTCAATAAGTAGTTTCGTTTTTCGTTCCATTTTTCTGTTTTTCCTTTTGATTTCTTGTTGGTATTTCATTTTTTTTGTACTTTTTTCAATAGCTTTCTCCATTTGTTCTTACTTTCATCGACTGCAATCATGCACAATGCACATATCTTTTTTGATTTTGTAATTATTGTCAAAATGTATTGTAATATACATTTACCTAATCTTTTTGTGACAACTGAAGTAAATTAATTAAAAGTTAATTTTTTAATAAGTAAGTGGGTGTTCTATAATGAATATAGAATAAAAGTAGGACTTTAATAGTATATCAAGCAACGAGTTTCATAAGTCAAGTATTATTGCACGCGTCCAAGTTTAAAAAACGAGCCGCGTAACGGCGAGTTTTTTAATGCACGAGTGCAATAATTGACTTATGAACGAGTTGCTTATACTATTTTTTATAATTTGCGCAAAAATTAAATAAATTTGGAAATTATTCGACGTACAAATATTTCTTTATTTTTTTAGCAGTTGGTGACAATGATTTCTTATTGAATCGTTGTTATAACAACAGAAAACATAGAAGTCTTAACAGTGACAGTTTAATTTAAGGTTTCAGTTTCTAGATTTTAAGTTGCAGATTTTTAGTGTAAAACTAGTGATAAGGTATCGTGTATCCTACCAGATATTCCGAAAAGCCCACAATTTTTGATAAATCTTTTCATATCTTCACAAAAATTAATACCACATATTTGACTTTCCTTATTTGACAGGTAAATTTAAAGATTATTTGATTTAATTTTTTGTTGGAAATTAATAATTTAAAAGGAGTGAGGAATTATTCTGTATCCTATCAAAAATTTAGGAGACATAAAAACATATAGACCGGGAGCTCGCGACATTTTTGGTCTCCGATTTCATACAGCATGCCTTTTGGAGGAGAGAATATTTACCCTATAAGAACAAAAAGAAGCGGGTACTAAACCCCCGCACGCTTTCCGATCATATGGAAAATTGCATTTCCATTTTCACAAAAATTTGGTGTTTTTCTCCGATTTAATATTGCATGCCCTTTTAGCAAAAGATAGTAAGATAAATTTAAGTCTTGAAAATTATAGACATGCGATTCCCAAAGGACCTTGAAGCTTTTAACCTAATTGCTTTGATTGCAATTTTTGAGTAACTGAAACTGCTAAACGTTTCCCAAAAATCTAGATATTTTTAAACCTTCTAAAGCTACTTTTAGAAACTGCACATTTGAGATCAAGAACTTCATTGAAGAAAAATGATTTGCAGGAAAAACACCAGAAAATGTCTAAGCTAACAAAGCGATTTCTCGTTTCAATACCTTTAACCTTTAAAATGAACCCATTAAAAGTTTCAGTCGTGGAAGAGGAAAAGCTCCTAACACCTTCCCAATGTATTTTTATTATTTTTTACAAATTATTAAATTTTCAAAAAACTTTATAGCTTTGAACTAGCAGTTTTAATAAAACCGGTGCAAGTGCATTTTTGGGGCAAGAGCACTCTCGGCCTATTGATGTTTTTCTCTGATTTAATATTGCTTGCCCTTTTACCAAAAGATAGTTAAAATAAATTTAAGTCTTGAAAATCGTAGGCCCCTCGTTGACTCATGGGTTGAAATTTAGGAAAAGTTATGTGGAATGACACTGAAGTTTGGTGAAAATTTTAAACTTCAGTATCATTCCACAAACTTTTCCAAAATTTTTCACCCTTAAGCCAACGAGGGCCGCATGCCAATTTTTTTATGGGGGTTTTATGACATAAACTTTAATTCTTTCCATTGGCATGCATTATGAAAACGCGGAAAATCATATTCTTTTTATTACAAGATCACATGACCATTTGAGCCCTTTGGGACCGTGCGAATCGCATGCCTATAATTTTCAAGACTTAAATTTATTTTAACTATCTTTTGCTAAAAGGGCATGCAATATTAAATCAGAGAAAAACACCAATTTTTTGTGAAAATGGAAATGCAATAATTCATATGATCGGAAAGCGTGCGGGGGTTTAGTACCCGCTTTTCTTTGTTCTTATGGGGTAAATATTCTCTCCTCCAAAAGGCATGCTGTATGATATGAAATCGGAGACCAAAAAATGTCGCGAGCTCCCGGTCTAATAGCAAGTACTTTAAATTTACTTACGATAATTGTTACCGTTTCGCGAAATCCCATTAACTCACGGTAATTGCTCTGCGGGAGTTTTCCGAAAGTTTATCGTTGGGAAAAACACCCGCCACCTAAGAGGATTACAAAAGTGTTAAAGGACGCAAGCCCATGACGCTAAGTAGGATCTGACTACCTGTGACTACCTGCCACTCGAAGGATTACGCAATAGATCACACTTTTTCCAGAGGCAGATTATTTAAACGGCTGTGGTTTAAACAATGGGACTTTAAGGATAATATTGGTCGCCCAAAAAATCAGATAGATTTTTTACGACAAGGCGATATATTTGACGCGACGCAAAACCGTGGTTTTTATCGCATCTGGTTTTCTGCACGGTCTCAACGGCCGAAGATGCCGGAAGTCACCATTACGGCCATGTTGAAGTTTGGAACTTTCTCTTTGGAACGCATGCCACAGAAAAGTGTCCCACATCTGGTTACCACCCGTTTACATCCCTAAACTGCAGCGCCTAACCGCCTTTTCGTAAAAACGCCGAAAAGGACAATGTGCACGTACAGCTAGGGACGAGGCCATAAGGAAAAAACCCACATTCCATCGACCATCTTGCCGTAAACCAAAAAATAGTCTCGAACCCCCAATAAAGTTTCTAAAACGCGAATTAATAGTGGTGGGGACAGGAGCATAAATAGTCAGACATTCCAACAGGACGCTCTCTTCCTTTTTTATCTCGATTTAAGCTTGACCGACGTACTAAGTGCAATCGTCGCCAAGCCCTCCGAGTTCTATTTGTTTTTCCGCTCTTCGCGACGCTGACAGTGTGGCGAATAGTGGTTCCTGTGTTACCAGCATTCTGCGTATTTCAAACATTCTACCGCTCCGCACCCAAGACCGAGAACTAATGAGAACTACCTGTGCCGTGTGCTAAGTCACTTTAACAGGTGAGTATTAGGTATTAGCCCTTCCTGAGTGGAGCAGTACTACCTACCTGCAAGACCGCAAGGCACCGGAAAGTTCCAGAGTCAAACCGTAAGTTTTTGAACCGATTAAGTGTGCACCTGAGTACAGGTGATTAGCTCTGTGTCGAAACTTCCTGCGCGTTCGACTCGGACCTAACAGTGTGGTATTAGCGGCGTTGAAATGACTACAGAAGAACAAGTCTGCAAGTTCCGGGGCTCCACTTGACCGTTCGCTCGCGACGGCAACGTCCTCTTTAAAAACATAAACTGACACTACGCTCGACATTGTCTTAGATCCAAACCAGCCTTGTACTTATAGAGGCATCGTCCAAGACGCACAATGCAGCGTACAAACCCCTTCCGGGGTGACATGGCGCCCAACGTTCCGGGCACAGCAAATCCTGAAGAATTTGCCGTCCCACGCGAGGATGAATCTTATTTCACTATTGACATGAGTGGAGTCCTCAACAGTACAACCCGATCCGCACCTGGATTTTTCAACGTCCCTGAAATTACACATTCGCCAGTTACGCCCATGGCCAACCGTGAACAAAATGAGGATTTTAGAAATCCAATGGATATATTCACGGAAAAGTTTGCGCAACTTCTGGGAAATATCCCAGCAAAAGAAACTAAACTCCAGGCCACCTTCAGCGGGGATATCATGGAAGATCCTCGCGAGTTCATTGACGAAGTCGAAAAGTGGGGAGTTCAAAATAAAATCCCGAGGACCAAATGGGCCGAGACAGCATTCCTTGGCTTAGAAGGCGAAGCGAAGAATAAATTAGTGCCCCTTCGAAAGCTGCCATGGGACATTTTTCGGGACGCACTACTGGAACATTACAACGGGTTAACTCATCGCATGGAGTTAACTCAGCTCCTTTATAACAAAACCCAAGGCAAGGAAAGCGCGGAGGCTTTCATTGCTCGAAAAATAAAACTCATGACGCGACTTAACTGTGCCAATCCGGAGGAGCACGCGGTAAAAATTATTATCGAACAGCTTAGGCCAGCCTTGCGGATGCACCTCCGCCAAAATAATTATCCGACCTTCGGGGACTTGCTGCACATGGCGAGGTTGCTAGATAAAGATTGGCAGGAGTTGAAGCAAGAGGACACCAACAACTTGCCCAGGTGTCACTTCTGCAATAACGGTGCGCGTCACTTCCATGCAGACTGCCCACAGCGAAACAACCAAACTACCCGCAACGCAGGTAACAACCCGCCACAAGGAGCTCGTAACGCAGGTAGCAATAGGAATCAGGGAAACGAGGAAAGGGCCACAGCCTCCAGGCCCGCACAATCCGCTCCTTGAAACAGGCCAATTGCACCACGTTGAAACGCCTCTTTGTAAATATTAAGAATAAGGAATACCTAGCATTAATTGATCCAGGAGCCACGGACAATCTAATCTCCGAGGAACTCGTCGATCTACTTAGTTTTAAGACACCAATTAGGATTAAGTTTCAAACCGCCGATAAATTCTCGGACTTAAGCGCCAATTACTCGGGCATTTTGAATTGCCAGTTCGATGACTGCCACCAGGACATTGCAGTCAAAGTTGTGAAAAACTTAGCGGAAGACTTCATCCTAGGCATTCCGTGGTTGGAGCAACAAAATGCTATTTTGGACTTCGGACGAAGTTGCGTACATTTTGGCGTAAACAACCGAAAAACCATTTATTTTCAGAATGCGAAAAAAGCACCCAAGCTAGAGGACGTCACCCTACCGGAAGTCCCGGAGGACGAAGCGGATATCTACACAAAAACTCTGCGCGGTTTCGCAGAGTTGTTCCAAGAATCCTCAGGGCGCGTTACTCAAAAGACGGTGCAACACGAGATCCAATTAAAAACACACACGCCTTTTAAAGCACCAACATATAGGCAGTCGGCAGCAAAGACCAAAATTATATCCGAGGAAATAGCCGATATGTTACGCAACAACATCATCGAACCCTCGTCGAGTAGCTACACCAGCCCTATCGTGGTCGTGCCAAAGAAAGACGGACGCTACAGATTTTGCGTAGATTACCGCAAGCTTAATCAGAACACGCACGATGAAATTACCATTCTACCCCCAATCGACGACGTTGTCCGAAGTTTAGGGACGAGCAAGGTTTTTTCGGTGATCGACTTAAAATCGGGTTACTGGCAAATACCACTCCACCCAAAAAGTCGACACCTGACCGCATTTACAGCACCGGATGGCGCTACCTATCAGTTCCGAGTAATGCCGTTCGGACTCAAGAACGCTCCTGCCACCTTCCAAAAATTTATGGCACAGGAAGTGCTAGCTGGTTTAACGTGTGAGTACGTTAAAGTGTACTTAGATGACATAATGGTGCACTCAGAAAACCACCAGGAGCATGTCAACCATCTCCACACGGTGCTGGAACGACTAGCCACACACGGGTTACGTCTAGCACCGGAAAAATGCAAAATCGGCTCCAGCCAGCTAGAATATTTAGGTTACGAAATCTCTACATTCGGCACACAACCTTTGGAAAAACATCTTAGGCAGGTGCAAGAATTTAAAGTGCCCAAATCAAAAAGACAAGTTCAATCGTTTCTCGGAATCTGCAACTGGATAAGAGATTTCTTCCCCAATTTTTCCGTAACCCTAGCGCCAATTACTGATTTGCTCAAATCCAAAAATAACTTCAAATGGACACAAGAGGCACAGCAGGCATTCGAGGAAGTTAAACACCTTACGACAGAAAAGGTAACTTTGCGGCGCCCACATCCAGAACTCACCATGATTTTACAAACCGATGCTAGCAATTTAGGTATGGGAGCTGTCCTTTATAAGGAGGAAAGCGACGGTACCAAAAGGATTATAGCTTTTGGGAGCGCTAAGTTTAACGCCACGGAAAGGAAATATCACATAAACGAGCAAGAATGCTTGGCAGTTATTTGGGCGGTCAAAAAATACAGGCATTTACTTGAAGACAAACACTTTATTTTAAGAACCGACAACCTTGCAGTTTCTTGGTTAAACAGAAGCAAGGATTTAAAAGCGAAGTTAACTAGATGGGCATTACTTCTGCAGGAATACCATTTCACAGTCGAACACCGACCAGGAAAGGAAAATCAGCTTCCCGACTTATTATCACGCGACCCAGACGAGGAAACTACCACGGAGCAGCTAACTAACTTAGAGGTTCTTTTACCACCAGAACATCCTGAACCCCAACCGGAATTCCGCGTAAATGTAATTGAACAATCTATCGTTGATTACGTAAAGGAAGGGCAGTTAGCAGATGAAAGTGCGGGTAGATTAATTTTCAGGTGGGAACAAGCGCAACTACAACCACCAGAAACGCGAGAAGATCAGTGGCTCGCGTCCACATTCACAGTCGCGGACGGTTTCCTTTGGAAAAAGTTAGAAAACGACGAGTTAGCTTTAGTGGTGTCAACCAACAATGCACCGAGGGTGCTTCATCGTTACCACGACCACCCAAGTGCGAATCACCCTGGAGCTGAAGAAACCATAAGGGCAATACAAAGGTACTTTTATTGGCCTAACATGGACAAAGAGGTAAAGGAGTATGTGAGACTATGCGAAATTTGTCACAGTGTAAAAAGAGGTGCTCCCCAGGCTCAAGCGCCTTTACATCCGCATATACCACAACGACCCTGGACAGTTATAAGCGTGGACGTTTTAGGTCCATATCCAGAAACGCGTAATAATGAAAGATACATTATTATGGCAACCGATATATTTTCAAAGTGGGTGGAAGCTAGACCCACGCAAAGTTGCGATGCTAAAGAGATTATCAGTTTCTTGGAAGAAGATATTTTCTCTCGATGGGGCTACCCATGCAGAATTATTTCGGACCAAGGAACACAGTTTACAGGACGGCGTTTCGCCAAGATGGCAGAAGGACACCAGATCGAACTTTGGACATCTTCCGTGGGGCACCAGAGGGCAAACCCAGTGGAAAGACGTGTCCAAGAGTTGAAGAAAGCATTGCGCTCATTAATGCTAAATAAGTCACCGAACAAGTGGCGAAAATACCTACCTCAGGCGCTATTTAACTTGCGAGACCGCACCAACGCAGCATCTGGATGCTCCCCAGCGAAAGCACTTCTAGGGATCAATCTCCTCAGGCCAGGAGAATGGAGGCACCCTGAAGCAGCACACGCACCAAGGGAAGAGCAAATGGACCCTCAGCGGAGGGAACAAAGGGTGTTGGCGCGGCAAGCAGCTTATCGTCGTCGGAGAGGATTTAGCCCACAACGTCCGCCACATATTGAGTTCGCTGTAGGAGACAGGGTAATGTACAAAAATCGGACACCTGCACATTCTTTTGAACCGTTATGGACAGGACCTCATGAGGTCGTAGAAAAAACGGGACAACTTACATATACTATTGACCGATTCGGAAAACACGTAAAGGTACATTTGGATGATATCCGACCTGCTCCCCAACAACCAGCACCAGTGAACTGAATTTAAAAAAAAAACTCCCCAGCAGAAAACAGACTGCAACAGTAATATTAAGTAGTGTTAATTAATCATATTAAGTGTTAGTTACGCCCCAAGGACTATGAAAGTAGCCTTACGTACTATTTTTTCCCTGAACATTTTTAAACTATGTCCAAAATGTTCCTTAAGGTGGGGGGGTGTTACCGTTTCGCGAAATCCCATTAACTCACGGTAATTGCTCTGCGGGAGTTTTCCGAAAGTTTATCGTTGGGAAAAACACCCGCCACCTAAGAGGATTACAAAAGTGTTAAAGGACGCAAGCCCATGACGCTAAGTAGGATCTGACTACCTGTGACTACCTGCCACTCGAAGGATTACGCAATAGATCACACTTTTTCCAGAGGCAGATTATTTAAACGGCTGTGGTTTAAACAATGGGACTTTAAGGATAATATTGGTCGCCCAAAAAATCAGATAGATTTTTTACGACAAGGCGATATATTTGACGCGACGCAAAACCGTGGTTTTTATCGCATCTGGTTTTCTGCACGGTCTCAACGGCCGAAGATGCCGGAAGTCACCATTACGGCCATGTTGAAGTTTGGAACTTTCTCTTTGGAACGCATGCCACAGAAAAGTGTCCCACATCTGGTTACCACCCGTTTACATCCCTAAACTGCAGCGCCTAACCGCCTTTTCGTAAAAACGCCGAAAAGGACAATGTGCACAAACAGCTAGGGACGAGGCCATAAGGAAAAAACCCACATTCCATCGACCATCTTGCCGTAAACCAAAAAATAGTCTCGAACCCCCAATAAAGTTTCTAAAACGCGAATTAATAGTGGTGGGGACAGGAGCATAAATAGTCAGACATTCCAACAGGACGCTCTCTTCCTTTTTTATCTCGATTTAAGCTTGACCGACGTGCTAAGTGCAATCGTCGCCAAGCCCTCCGAGTTCTATTTGTTTTTCCGCTCTTCGCGACGCTGACAGTGTGGCGAATAGTGGTTCCTGTGTTACCAGCATTCTGCGTATTTCAAACATTCTACCGCTCCGCACCCAAGACCGAGAACTAATGAGAACTACCTGTGCCGTGTGCTAAGTCACTTTAACAGGTGAGTATTAGGTATTAGCCCTTCCTGAGTGGAGCAGTACTACCTACCTGCAAGACCGCAAGGCACCGGAAACTTCCAGAGTCAAACCGTAAGTTTTTTAACCGATTAAGTGTGCACCTGAGTACAGGTGATTAGCTCTGTGTCGAAACTTCCTGCGCGTTCGACTCGGACCTAACAGTGTGGTATTAGCGGCGTTGAAATGACTACAGAAGAACAAGTCTGCAAGTTCCGGGGCTCCACTTGACCGTTCGCTCGCGACGGCAACGTCCTCTTTAAAAACATAAACTGACACTACGCTCGACATTGTCTTGGATCCAAACCAGCCTTGTACTTATAGAGGCATCGTCCAAGACGCATAATGCAGCGTACAAACCCCTTCCGGGGTGACATAATCAATACCACAAATTTGACAGAGCAATGCTACCAACTTCGTAAGCGGGTCCTATAATGAGCGCGCTATGGCCCATTATGAAACCGCTTGCGGTGTCTTAAGAGCAATATTATAGACGCAAATTATAAAAATAAATTTATCAAATTATTGGTGACAATTTCTTTTCATTCTTTTTACGAGTTAAAAAAGAATTTGTCACTTTGTTTTTATTATTTGTTTTTATATTTACGCGTTAGGTATGTACCAAATATAATTTTTTTTTTTTTATGATTGTACAATTCTGAAATGAATCAATTTTGTAAATATATTTATTTGTAATTGTTTCACCTTCGCTTAAAATTTTATGGTAGCAAACTTCCGATAATATAAATACAAGTTACCTACCGTTCACCCCATGCCCACGACATGGAGATCATCGCCGATCTTACGCAGCTTCATGCATGTGTGTGCTTAATCAGCCCTTTTAGTATTTATCTGTATTTTCTATTCTTCTATTGTAGTCTGTAGATTAGGAAAGTTATATAAGCTTTAATTATTATAATTATTATTCATTCAATTATTCATATTGTCAGAGTAAAATTAGAGTCAAAACTATTAATTTGTAACCGTTAATTTTGTTGAGAATAAATAAAATCATTTTTAAAAAAACAATTGTGCTTCGAAGTTAATTAATTGGCGCAGTCGGTAGGATACCCTGAAAACCGTCAAGAGAATATTGTTGGTTTTTTCGTTTTTACGATTAACGGGGTTAGAAATCCAAGAAGATTCCAAGGCGGAACTCGAAGCTCTCCAAACATCGAGACACTCCGAGATTTAAAACTTTGGTACTCCAAGAAGATTCCAAGGCGGAACTCAAAGCTCTCCAAACATCGAGACACTTAGAGATTCAAAAAACTTTGGTATGACGTTGGAGATTTGGATGCTTATGTAAGTACAAAAATTGTTTTATGAGGTTTTACTTTTTCTCTTGATGGCCGAATTAGCGGGAAATTCAAATATTAACTCTCAACCTAGTACTAGTAATCCACTTAGTGGTAGAGATCGTTCACGTTCACCTATTTCTCGACAAGACGAAATGGCTTTTAAAACGGAATATTTACAAATGATTCCCGAATTTTACGGTGAATCCGAATTAGTTGCTAGATTTATTGAAATATGTGAAAAATTAGTAACTACTTTTTATGACGCACGAGTACCAGAAAATTTTCAAAATGTGTATTTAATGTCAAGTATACTTGCAAGAATTAAAGGCCAAGCAGCTGTTAATATTTCGTCAAATATAATAAATTCGTGGGACGATTTGAAAAATGCAATTCTAACTTCTTATGGTGATAAAAGAGATCACTTTAGCTTAAATTTTGAAATAACAAATCTAAAACAAAATTTTAATGAGTCTCCATTTGAATTTTATAATAAATTACAAAAATTGCTAAATTTACAAATTTCTTATATTACGACTCATAATGCAAATGCGGTTGAACGCGGTAGTTTAATCCAATTTTTCCGTGATAACGCTTTACGTGTGCTGTTGCGTGGGTTAAAAGAACCCATTGGGTCGCAGATGCGAGTAAAAAACCCACGAGATTTAAATGCCGCACTTCACATGCTGACTAATGATTTTCAAATAGAAAATAGAACGCAAATTCCAAGGGCACCTTATCAACCTCCTAGTACTTCAAGACAATTTCTACGAAATAATAATTCGAATCATAATTTTAATTCAAATAATAATTTTAATTCAAATAGCAATTTTAATCAGCGCTCTAATAATTTTAATAATAATTTTAATCAAGGTTTTAATAGAAATAGGTCAGGATTTAATCAAAGATTCAATAATTATAATAACGATTTTCGAAATAATTCCCAAAGAAATTTTAATAATACTCAGAATAATCAGAATGGTCAGCAGAACCATAATCTTCCTCGACCTACTCCTATGTCGGTTTCTACAACTAATACAGTTAGACCACAGCAAAATCAACTATTCACTATCGATGAAAATATGCCAGCTAATAGAGCTAATTTTTTAGGAATAGAATCTCCGACGATTCAATCAGATCAAGAATAGAATTTATGAGCCTGATAAATAATTCTAGTACTTTACCATATATTATCGAACCAATATTTAATCTTAAGATACTTATAGATACTGGAAGTTCCCGTTCATTTGTAAATCCTTCAATTGCAATTAAGAATTTTAAAGGAAGTATTAGAAATGATCCATTTAGTGTGGCCAGCGCACATGGCAACACTAATGGAAATCATAGTGCCGTTATACCTTTGAAATCATTGTTTAAAACGCAGTTTGCAAATAAATTAAAATTTTACTTGTTTAACTTTCATTCTAATTTTGATATTTTATTAGGGAACGATAATTTAAAAATATTAAAGGCTTGTATTGATTATGAAAAAAATATATTAAATACTCCATATTGTGAAATTAACCTTAATTTTGGTAAAATTCAGGAGACAGGTACGAAGTGCATAGTACTACCTGCTCGATCTGAACAAGTTATAGCTGTAGATATTAAGAATATAAAAAATGGAGATATTATTATACCATGCCTTAAAGAAAATAGTTTAGAAATTCCTGAGTGCCTAACGACTGTACATAATAATCAAGCATATTGCACAATAATTAACCCAACTGATAAAGATGTTTCTGTTAGGTTACTAAAACCTCTTATCGTAGAATCAATCAATGAATATGATGATTTTACTGAGGAATATCCTAGTTCTAATTTAATGTCTAATAATTTAAATAAATTTGATCTTTCACAAATCCGTTCAGATCACATGAACAGTGAAGAACGAGAAGTAATTAGTAAATTAATAAAAGAATTCGCTGACATTTTCCATGTTAATGGAAATGATTTAAGTTTTACAAATCAAATAAAGCATAAAATAATTACAACGGACGAAATTCCCGTTTATACAAAAACTTATAGATATCCTGAAGTCCATCGGGACGAAGTAAATAATCAAATTCAAGAAATGCTAAAACAAAATATCATACGTCCTTCATATAGTCCATGGTCCTCACCCATTTGGGTGGTACCAAAAAAATTAGATGCGTCCGGGAAACGCAAATGGCGCGTTGTTATTGATTATCGGAAACTTAATGAGAAAACCGTGGGGGATCGTTATCCATTGCCTAACATTACCGATTTGTTGGATAAGCTGGGTCGCTGTCACTATTTTACAACTTTGGATCTTGCATCTGGATTTCATCAAATTGAGATTGATGAAAGTGATACTCAGAAAACTGCGTTCAATACTCAAAATGGTCATTACGAATTTTTGCGTATGCCTTTTGGCCTAAAAAACGCTCCAGCCACTTTCCAAAGGGTAATGGATAATATCTTGCGTGGAATTCAAAACGATAAGTGTTTAGTTTATATGGACGATATTATTGTTTTTAGCACAAGCTTGCAAGAGCATATCCCAAATTTAAGGGAAGTTTTTAAGAGATTACGCCAGTCAAATTTTAAGATTCAAATAGATAAGTCGGAATTTCTAAAAAAAGAGGTTGCTTATTTAGGGCATATTGTGACTCCTGAGGGTGTTCGTCCTAATCCAGACAAGATAACTGCTATCCAAAATTATCCAATTCCGAAAACCACAAAGCAAATCAAAGGATTTCTGGGATTGTTAGGTTACTATCGTAAATCCAGATTTTTCTAGACCCTTTGTTCTAACAACGGATGCTAGTCAGTTTGCAATTGGCGCCGTATTATCACAGGGGAAGGTTGGTTCAGATTTACCTATAGCCTATGCGAGTAGGACTTTGAATACTTCGGAGACTAATTATTCTACGATAGAAAAAGAGCTCCTTGCTATAATTTGGGCAGTTAAATATTTTAGGCCGTACTTGTTTGGTAGAACTTTTCAAATTGTAACTGATCATAAACCTCTTCAGTGGCTTATGTCAGTTAAAGAACCTAATTCTAAATTAATTCGATGGCGGTTAAAACTTTCAGAATATAATTATACAATTGTTTATAAAAAAGGGATTTTAAATAAAAACGCAGATGCTCTTTCGCGAATTGATATAAATGTTCATGACGATCACAATGATCTAATAGATATAGATGAATTTATAAATGACTTTTTAAAAGAATCAGGAAATCAAAATACAAAAAAATATAGTGAATCCTTAATAGTTGAGACCGGATGTATAAGCGATCAAGGTGAAATAATTCAGGAAGCCGAAAATGAAGTTAATGAAAATAATGATGATGGAATTACAGTTCATTCAAATATAGAGAATCCCATATTTGGAATTCCCATCTTAGAAAAACCAGTTAATTTTGGTAATAACCAAATAATAATATCCGAAATTGAATTCTCCACAAAATCCAAATCACGACTAAATTTAAATGAGATTAAATGGTTTAATGGTAAGAAAATGAGGTTTACTGTTAAATTTGCAAAAGTAAATTTTGAGAATGAAGTTATTAAGTTTATGAAAGATTATATAGTCCCTAAAGTAAAGTACCATTTATATTTCGAATCTCCAATTTATGAAAAGTTTAGTACAGTTTTACAGAAACACTTTAAAAATTCGCATATAAATTTTGTACGTTGTACACAAAAACTATTAGATATTGAGGACGATAATGAAGTAATTAATATAATTAAATCATATCACGAAGGAATAACAAATCATCGAGGTATAGATGAAGTTGATGCTGAATTAAAACGGAAGTATTACTGGGTTGATATGAGAAGAACTATTCAAAATTTTATTAATCAATGCGAAACATGTTTGGTGTGTAAATACGAGAGACGTCCCTTGAAATTAAAATACAATATTACTCCAACTGCAACTAAACCATTCGAAATATTATTTATCGATAGTATTGCCTTAGAAGGAGCTAAGTTTTTAACTTTAGTTGACTCATTTTCGAAATATACCCAGTTATATAGATTAAATTCGTATCAAGCAACCGAAATCGCTAATAATTTAATTAAATACTTTTCCCATCATGGGATTCCCAATCAAATAATAGCTGATAATCACTTAGAATTTAAGAACTCTGTTATTAAGGAATTATTAGAATTACACAAAATAAATTTGCATTTCATTAGTTCACAACATCCGGATTCCAATGGAATAATCGAACGAGTTCATTCCACGATTATAGAACATATTAGACTACTTAATAATCGTGAAATCTTTAAAAAAGAAACAATTGAAAATAAAGTAAATTATGCAGTCCTTGCATACAATAATTCAATTCACTCGGTAACTAAATTAAAACCATGTGAGATAATTTCTGGACATTTTAGTGAATCTAATGACCCGTTTAATGTTGATATTCAAGCACAGTTAGTAAATAATTATATAATAAATCATAGGGATAAATTAAAAATAATGTACAATGAAATTAATGAAAGAATTCAGACTAATAAGGAAAATGTAATTAATAAAAGGAACGAAACTAGAGAAGACTTGCCAGAAATACCACAAGAAATATTCGTGCAAAATAAACAAAAACAATCTAAAACAAAAAATAAATTTAAAAAACAAAATCTGGAAATAATTAATCCCAATTTAAAAACTGCTCAAATTGTTACTAAACATCATAATACTGTTGATAAAATCCATTTGTCAGATATTAAGAGACCTCGCGTTAAAAATCTAAAAATAAAGAAGCCCACTAAAGGACTTAAAAAATCTTTAAACTTTGAAAATTTTGAAACTTGTCTTGGCAATTCGAACATTTCTTTTAGCTCAAATATAACTGAGGTTCATGATAATTTATTCTGTGCCCCTACTGATTTTTCACTCGCTCACTGCGTGAGCAAAGATTTGCATATGGGTGCAGGCATAGCTCTAGATTTTAAACAGAGATTTGGACAGGTGGAACTTTTGAAGGCACAAAATGCTTCATTACATTCCTTGTGTTTTGTTCATGATCAGAATAGATATGTAATTTATTTAATCACAAAACTCAGATATTATGATAAACCTACTCATGAAGATCTATTTAAAACACTAACTAATTTAAAACACTTTTGTAAAAATAAAAATATAACTAAATTAGCAATTCCAAAATTGGGATGTGGTCTGGACAATTTGGATTATGAAATAGTAAAATCAATGATCCATTATCTTTTTAATGATTTGGCTGTAACAATTCATATCTATTTAGGAATACCTTTAAGTGATAACTCCATTTCAGGTCCCTCATGGGAGCAGTAACCCAAGCGGTGGAAATTACAAATCTAACAGAAAACTTGGGGATTCTTCCGATCAACTTAAGTGCAGCAAAGTTGCAAAGAACTGAACATACGCTTGTTCACTATTATAACCTAGAACCCTTATATATAGAAATTAAGAAATTAAATGTGCAAAGTGAATTCTTAATGAATGTAGTTAAGAATACTTCAAAATTCACTAGGGATTTTGGAAATTATAATAAAATATTAAATTATACAAAAAACTCTATTAATGATAAAATTAATAGTATATCCTTACGGGCGCATATAAATAACAAAAGAATGAAAAGAGGTTTGGTCGATGGTCTTGGAACCGTTATTAAAATGATAACCGGGAATCTAGATTCAAATGATGGAGAAAAATATAATAAGATACTTAATCATTTGCAGGAAAATGAGAATAATATAAGAAATCAATTACAAATGGGATATAGCGTAACTACAGAATTAATCAAAAAATTTAATGAAACTTTACAAAATATTGAACACAATGAATTGGTCCTAAGGTCTAAAATTATGCAAGTATCCGTGGTACTAAAAGGTCAAATTGAAATTCAGAATGTATTATTTGCTAAGGATTTATATTATCAACTTATTAGCCTTTACAATGCCATTTTGAACATTTTCGAGACTATTGAAAATTCATTATTGTTTTGTAATCTGGGAATACTCTCAAATATTATTAAACCTGAAGATTTATTTTCGGAACTAGTGAAAATTCTGACTCATTATAACTATCAGCTACCATTAGATTTAAAAATTGAAAATATTATGGATTATGAATCAATCATAAAAGTAAATTGCAACGTTGAGCCAAACAAAATTACTTACTTTCTTTCGGTACCTATCAATTATGAAAAAACTTTTGAACTTTATTACCTAACTCCTATTCCAACTAAACACGGGTTCAATTATGCTACAATTATCCCAAATATTCGGTATTTATTAAAATCAGGAGATGAAGTTTTGCCTCTGAATCAATTATGTACAAAGAGCCCTAAATCTTTCCAATGCTCTTCGAATCTGCTTACAAACCATCCAGCAGATTGTGAAAAACGTATTCTACTATCCGGAGATGCAAGCAAATGCCAATACACTATTGCTCATATCAAAGACAATCATTTGGAGTTATTACAATTAATCAATCAATACTTAATTGTATTTCCTCGGTTAGAAGAAGTTAAACTTGAATGCCAGAAGGAAGTTCAGACGAAGCACTTAATCGGAATCTATCTTGTAAAACAAGGAAAATGCAACTTATATTTTCGAAATAAATTTATTAATTACCAAGAAGGCACTTATGGTACGCCAACAATAATTGAGAGTAGCGTTCTTCAAATGACTAACTCAACGTTTAATGGTTTGGAAATTAATCTTAAAAAATTAAACTTAGAAGATATTCCTGTGGTTCAGCAGCTACCCATTGTCCCAAGAACCTCAACACTTCTAGTACCAAGCATTTGGACTTCTATGTTGTATTTGGTAATCTGTGGAATTTTGGGTTATTTCGGACTTCAATGGTTTAGAAGACGACAACAACCAGCATCAAGTCCTTCACCAGGTCCAGCAGCACTTCTGTCTCTCCCAAGAGATGCCAGAATCTAAGGGGGGAGGTGTTACCTACCGTTCACCCCATGCCCACGACATGGAGATCATCGCCGATCTTACGCAGCTTCATGCATGTGTGTGCTTAATCAGCCCTTTTAGTATTTATCTGTATTTTCTATTCTTCTATTGTAGTCTGTAGATTAGGAAAGTTATATAAGCTTTAATTATTATAATTATTATTCATTCAATTATTCATATTGTCAGAGTTAAATCATTTGTTAAATTTATTAATTTGTAACCGTTAATTTTGTTGAGAATAAATAAAATCATTTTTAAAAAAACAATTGTGCTTCGAAGTTAATTAATTTACATATCTCCCTACCTGGTCTTACGAATTCGGGAGCTAAATAGCACAGGAATTTTATAAAATAGAAACAAATAGAAAATCGTTCTTAACATATACATATCAGATCTGGAAGAAGTATTGAGGAATAAAAAAGTTACAGCACGTTTTATGTTATTTAAAAAAACGTGCATTTTTGCATCAGCTCCATTGCAAAATATGTGTTAACACCAATAATCGCAGTTTGCATGAGTTTGTTAAACCTTAATTTTACTTAAGGGATCATTGTGGTTTAGATGCTCATGAAAGGGCTATTTTTTCATAAAAATAGATAAATCAATGCCTATCGCTTGACCTTCAACTTGTTTTTTAAGATCATGGTAATATTCCTAAGTAATGCGTACCAAAGAACCGTACAACTTTTATCAGAAACGTTTTTCTAAAAAATGTTTCATTTTGGAAATAAATCGGCGTTGTCGAACTTTCTATATTGAAAATATAAACTCTTGTATTTTTCAAAATATTTACTTAATAAAATAAAAAAAGTATGGCCTGTAAACTGGTAAAAAAATAAGCTATAATAGTATGCAATAAAATGGGTGGTTGCTGTTTAAAAATATTCTTACAGCAGGTTCACAATAAAAACATTTAAAAAAAATTAAAATGACGACTTCATTTTTAACATTAACAATTTAATACAATTTCTACAATTATGAATAATATTATTACCATCACAGGCTAGTTATTATATAAAACATTTAATTCACATGCATTACATTTATTTTACAAAATTCCGTGGAGGTACAACTATCCCCCGAAGCGGGCTTTTATTAATTGCAAAGCTTTCAAAGATTTTTTCATTAAAGGCGCTTTCTTTTTCTTACTTGCGGCTTCTTTTTTCGCTTGTCTTTCAGCTTCCTTCGAAGTTTTAGCTTCTTTTCTTGCTACGCGGTTCGCTTCTTTTCTTACTTCATGTTCAACATCTTTTTTTGGTTCACGTTCAGCTTCCCTTTCGGCTTCTTTTTCCAGTGATTTTCCTTCTTCTCTTTCAGATTCTTTCCTGCTTACCCTTTCTTTTTGAAGTGAAGAACTTTTATAATCATCCTTATTTTCATGCCCTTTGCCTAATTTATCCCCTGAGGAGCTGTATTCGTTTTTATGTTCACTACTCTCAGATTTTTTTCGTTTTTGATTTCCTTTTTGTTGGATGTAAGATTTTTCTTCCTCGTCCTTACTTGATGAACCACATTTTTTGCGCTTTCTGGAAGTATTTTCATTATCATCCTCGTGACTTGATTTTTCTTCTGTAAAATTTATGACATTTTTATGATATTCAACAAAAAAATGGAAAAATTAAAAAAATTAGGTCGTTTCATTCAAAAGTTTTGGATTTTTGGGTGAAACCGAAATTAAAATATTCACAAACCTGATTCTTTTGTATTAGTTTCTTCTAGTTGAGACGACACCATCGACTTCCACTTGTTGACAAGACTTGTTGCTGCATCTCCCACAGGACTATCAATTGTTCGCAGAGAATTTACAGTCCAACCAACTAGAGTTGCTTCTAAATGAAATACTTCAATTGGTAATGAGTTTAAACGCCCAATAGACTGTAAAATCTGAAATAAATTCATTTATTTTAATAACTTTTATAAGTACGTCAAAACCAAGATAGGGCAATATTACCGTATAAAATTTAATATACGAAATAAAAATAGGTATTTTTGGATTTAATTAACTAAAATGAAAAGATATTTTACTTACTTTCGCTTCTTCATTTTTCCTCTGATAACGTTCCAGATTATTTTGGAAATGGTGAATGGCCTCAATCAAACTTTGCGAAGGACTCATTGTACACAAATAAAATTCACTCTGATTTTTGATCTGTTGAAGAAAATTAGTTTTACTGTTTCCAAAAGAAAAATGTTTCCAGTTTTTACCTTTTCAATGTTCACCACTTTGGATTTGATGGCAGGCACGTTCAGTAATTTTATCACTGAAGAACTAATCGCACTTTTTTATATACCGCGTGTTCAAAAGAAATTATTTAATCTCGGAATGTCGCTGCTAGCAGACTTGCAGACTAATGACTGATCTAAGTACGTACAACTTACTAATTTATACTAAACCTATACCTGTTTAATCGCAGGTAAAAAAATAAGTGGAAGGGATGACCGCTTTTATATGAAGTTGATTATTGAATATTAAAAGGATATACATATATTAAAACTTGACAATGGACAAGGGATTATAACGAAATATTTCGGGTAGTTAATTGTAATTATATGAGGTAGGTAAAACCTTCATAATTATAAAAATTTGTTCGCATAGTTTAGCTACATTTCTGACAATTTTTAAGTTTGAACCGTTTTAACGATCAAACAAAAAATACCAGAAATATAAATCTTTTTGTTCCTTAGTTATAATTGTGAGGATTTTATATAATACAATAAAGTTTACATTTTTTTTAATTGGCTTTTCGCACACGAGTAAACATGTGTATTGAACAAAATGGAGGAATATTCGAACATCTTATTTAGACCAGCTCTCGTAATTTAAGTGTATTAATTAATTTATAACTAAAAAAAAAATAATATTTTTCTTAAAAAATAATAAAAATAAAATAAACTTTTTTAAAATTTATTATTTTAATAAAGTAAAATAATATTTTTTATTTCAATTTAAGCATTTTTTGACTCCTGCGAGTTTTCTTATAGACCTTTAGTTTTTTAGTAAAACTGTATCGAAAATCCCAAAATTTGTGTTCAATTTGGTGAATATAGCGAAAAATTGAAATTTTAGAAAAAAAAGTTTCAATCAAAACTTTCTTATTATTTTCCATAGATTACGAATCTACAATAAAAAATGGGAGCTTCCATTTGAAAAAAAATGTTTTCCCATAAAACCCCATAACAATTAAAAACCCATGGCACTATTAAATGTCTCCCTCGAGTCGCTACAATTTTTGTCTGAAACATTCTTAAGGAAATTGCTTCGTTTTCAAGATATTCAGCTGGATTAATTAAAATGGGACACCCTGTATATTGCAATTTTTAGAAAATTTCAATTTTTTTAATGTTCTTCTTCGAGTTATTTTTTGCAGAATTCTCTAATTTACTCAAATCAATCACAGAATTAATTATAGCTTACTCAGATATTTTTTAATAATTTTTTAAAAATCATTTCAAAACTTCAACACGTAAAATAGTGCAATATTTACAAAATTTCAGTTTTTTAAGAAGAAAACAAAATTGCAACTTTTTTATTTTACATTATATGACAGCACGAATTATTGCAATAATATTATAAATTAATTTCTTCTTATGGAGAAATGCATGTAAAAAACTATGGCTGGAAATTCCTCGCGTCGGTTATATTTTTTTAAAATATTTTTTACAAGTTTCTTTAATATCATTTATAAATAATAAGAAATCTATAGGAAATATCCAGTTATTGTGGGATTTTCTCTGAAAATAAGAGGAAAGAACAAAAATGTTCCCTTTTGGAAAGTTATTTAAACCATTTTGTATAACAAAAATTATGCAAAATTTCAATCGTAGGTTGTTACTTTTCTATTCTACATTTTTAATTTTCAGAAAAATTATTTGAAATGAAGAGCGTAAATAATGTTAACAATAAAATTAATCCTATCTAATCAACGACCCATTGAATTATCGAAATTTCAAACAGATTTTAATTCTAAGAATTGAATATTGTCTAATTCTGGGATTATCATTATTTATTATTTATGTTGATAATCCTATTAAGTATCAAAGTATCCTGGGAAAAAAACTAGAAATTTAAATTCTATTTTTAATGAAATGGAAATTTTTTTGTTTCGATTAAAGTAATATTAATGTAAACAACTTTTTGGTCTTTTTACGGAAAACGTTATTTATTCTATCTCTCTAATACATTGAAACGTTTGGACCTAACTTTGAGGTCATCATCAGTCCTGAAATGAGTAAACATTAACATTCAGTAACTTTACAATAAAAACATAAATAACTTGACAATTGGCAACAACTTTTAACTTAAAACGTGACAAACTTTTTCAAAAACTTGGGTCGTAATAAAAATGGTTCATTATTTACCTGCTACAATGCCACGTCAGTATAAATTATCCAATGATTAACTTTTAATTCGAATCAGCCTAAAATTCTGCTCATTTCGCTTTTTTTGAAAATGTTTTTTAATTTTTTTACGTCAAGGCCTGAAATTAAAGTAAATACAAGAATTATTTCATAATCAACAAAGATTTTAATCAATTTTATTCAAATCTGCAGTTTTCAAAAATTGAAAAAAAAATAATTAATATTTCACTCATATATCGCATATTTTTAATAAATTAAAACATATAAATTTGCAAAATATAAATTTTAAATATTAAAATTTATTGTAATTACGCTTAGGGTTTCCAGGTATAATATCTAGTAATGAGTATCCCTTTAATGAAGGATGAAGGGAGGGGCTTAAAAATTAATCTTGGCTATGCTTAAATAGCCAACAATATTATCAACTGCTAACATTCTTAACTGATCTTTGAAAGAAGTAAGAAGTCTTCATCCCCAAAATTTTAATTTTACCCATATTTTGATTACAAGTTATTCTACATTTAACCAACACGAGGTGAGTTTATTTTATTTCGTATATTTACAATATTTCTATGAAAATTTCCAATTATTTTGCTTTGTTAGATTTTTTGATTTAAACTAATTTTTATTATTGTTTTCAGTTCAGTGGATGATTTCATTGCTGAGTTGGAAAAATTCTTTGAAGTGCAAGACGATGTCAATCAAAGAATTACTTTTCATTAATTTTATTAGAAAAATTCACTATTTTTTTTTATTTATTTATAAATGCTTGGGTTAGGTATATTTTTCCAAAAACCTCAATTCTCATTAAATGTTGATGATTTAGGTATATTAAATATTAAATCATATGAATATCTTGAATCGGTAGAGTCACATTTTCTAATTTTTTAATTAAATATATTTCAATACATCAATTTTTCTAATTTTCAGATAAATCAGAATAATCTACACAAATACGTGGAGCCTAAACAACAACAATTTACAAATAATTTGGCCCCACCAACAAGTGCAAATTATCAACCAATAATGAGATTCGAAGGTAAGTTTCTATTTACAGCAAGTTTTATAAATTGAACCAATCCATTATACAGGGTGTCCCAATAAAAGGTACTAAGTTAACTAAACCTTTATCTAAAAATATAAGATGCCCCACGTTTCCGTTCAGATTTTTTTATACAGGGTGTCCCATTTGAAGTTATACTGTATGGGTATCTTTGTTATTATTAGAGATAAAAAGTCGGTTAAGTGGAGAAAGTTGTAGAAATTTGTTCGAATACTAATAATTCGTTGACAAAAAATTGAATATCGCATCCTTCCTGCGCTATCTTGAAAATAACAAGAAAATGCGATTTTTTAATTATTTGAACTATATTTATAAAATTTGTCGAAAGGGGCCTTTCAAAGTTGAAAGTTTATACTCGATGATTAAAAATACAAAATTAACATAACATTTTTTGTTACAGATTTACATCCAAATCCCTTACCACCACAACAACAGCCTACGACTCCACCAAACACTAGGCATGAACGCACTGCCTACACTTCATCTCAACTAGATGAACTGGAAAAAGAATTTCTGAACAATAAATATATTACCCGTCTCAGTAGAATTCAACTCGCCATTAGAGTAAACCTCACTGAACACCAAATAAAAATTTGGTTCCAAAATCGTAGGATGAAGTTCAAGAAGGAACAAAATAAAGAAACAGTATCATCCCCAATTGTAAGTCCTACACTTAGCTCAAGCTTCAACTCACCAAATCCCATGAGAGCAATCAAAACCGAAAAAGCTCAACAAGCCATTGTTGAAAGGTTGCCTTCACACACTTTAGTAACACAAGTCGCTCAAGTACCTCAACAATACATTCAACAAATATCAACCGCAACAACTTCAAGATACAACCCAAATCTATACCAATTCGAATTACCACAAAACTATGGTAATTTTTCCAATAATTTCTATAATAACATGCCGCAAAGTGGTTGCAAAAATTTTTTGAAACCCGAGAATGTTACTCCTCCTTCAGATCAGGAACAATTGGATGTCGTTAATGAACAATTCGATTACAACTTCGATCCTTCTATTGATGTTTCATGGTTCGGTGCTTCAAGTTTAACGAGCCTAATAAATTTGTACGCCATTGACTAGATTAATCATAGTGATTGTCTATGTATATTCTCTAGAATTATGAGTATTAGTTATTAAGTCATGTATTAATTTTATTTTTGTGACAAATATTTCTTTATTATAATTGTTTGTACGTATATTTTGTTAAATAGACCAATTTAATGCAATTAAACTATTTGTTTTCATATAAATCTTCACAATGCTCATAAAAGTGGCACTAGTTTCGTGTACACCCGGTATAAAAGAATTCATAAAGGTGACTCATCTTTCGCTTACTCGCGGTGTAGTGGTCAGAAAAACCAATTGGACAAAAACAAAATCCAAAGCGTAATTAATTTAAAAAAGAATGATGAGTATAATATACAGTGTCCTATAAAAATCATGGAAATTTTTCACATATTAATATTGTTGCAATTTCCCAAGAAGTCGAAAAAACAGTAGTTCATAAGAAACTTTTTGTACTTAACAATTACTACGGTTACATGCAATATTGAACTTATAAATCATCAATACTTTTTAGAACTTCTTCCAACGTTGAGGTTACTGAGACCAGTCAAGCCCAGGGGCCTCAGGAGGAAATGCAGATGATTCGGCTTATATCATGACAACTCCTAAAATGTCGGAACCTATTATTAAAAATATGAGGCCGCCAAAAAAAGATTCTGATAATGAAATTGTTGATCTATTAAAATATAGCATTGAACGACGAAATGCGCAAGAAGCATCGTTAGATCAAGACAAAGATAGACATTTTCTTCTTTCTCTTCTTGGAGATTTGAAACGAGTACCTGTCGAAAGCAAGATGGATGTCAAATTGGCAATAATTCAAGCAATAAAAGCAGCCAATAATCCTGTATCTACAATTAATTACAACGTCATTCCCACCCATACGGAGGGATCTTTCATCCAGTTAATTGGGGATTATAATTCAAATAATGACACCCAAAATGATAAATATATGGTACATAATTAATTGAAGGTGTGCTAAAGTTTTTTAAAGATTTATTTTTAGGTTATTATTGACTAATATTTATTAGTCTATATATACTAAAACCGTAAGAAATGATTAAGTTTTTTTTTTCGTATCGAGTTGAAATTTTGCAGGTGGACGGAGGAGAATATTTTAAAAGAAAAAAATTAAATTGTCGCGAAAAGGGCAGTTTTTTTAAGTCAGATTTTAAAAATTCCGGTCGCATCGTAAAGAGGGATGTGGATTTTAAGCGGGGTTAGAATTTTAAATTTTTCCCAGCACGCTAACACTCTGAAAAAAATTATCGAAAATGGTCGATTTTTCTTGCTTTTTTTCCGGTTTTCGCCGGCCTCAACTTTGAAAAATCGCATCCCCGTCCGGTTTCAAAGGGAAGCGACGAAAATTGGCCCCTTTTATTTTTACATCCTGGGGATGGACCCTGGCCGTTTTTAAGTCTCCAGGCGCGACGGTCGGGCGTCGCGGTGCCTGCACGCCGAGTGTACAAATTTAGCGTTTTTTCGGGCGGCAAAAGTGCTAAAACGGTAAGGCTTCGATTAGAAGATCGGAAGGTGAAAAAAAATCGCGGTTTCTTGATTTGCCATCAACATACCGCGCTACATCAGGAAACGAGCGCTTTTTTTGATATCTCAATTTTTTCTGTACTTTTGGCGCCCTCAAATTTGTGGTTTGAAATTAGAGCTTTTTCGACGCCGACTTTGAAAATTCGTAACTTTTGATTTAGACATCCTAGAGATGCCGAATATTTTTTATTTGCCTCTCCGCTTTGTTCTTTATAACCAAAAAAATCGGCATACTTCAATTTTTCCCCTGGAATTGCGAGTAAAAAGTTCAAAAATGGGGCTAAACGCGGTAAGTTGGGTGTACCACTTTTGGCCCCCAGTTTTCAAAAATGACTACATTTTTCTGCACTACCCTATAAAGGAATAACTTTTACATCCGGTAGCGCGTAGGGATTTTTTTATTTTCGAAGGGGTTCGGAAGTTATCCCTAAATAAACTCGAAATTTTGAATTTAGAAGTTGGCGGCTCCAGTCGGGCTATTTTTGAACCGATTTGCTATTTTAAAAAGTCAATCGACCTGTGCACCGTGATCTGAAACCGCCCACGCGTAAGGTTTTTTAAATTTCGATAAAATAACGAAAAAATATTTTTTTTAAGATCGCATTTAAAAATGTCGCAATTTTTTACGCGTTTCACCCCCACGTTATATATCTTTTCTAAAAGCTTTCAACGTCCACTTCACGACAAAAAAAGAATCACTTCGCTTTCTCGTTCCGTTTTCGAGTAATCACCGAAAATGTAGCTAAAATAAGCAAAATCTTCGTTTGGAGCCAAAATTTCGGTCTGAAATGTTTCACTTTTTACAAAATAATTAAATTTTCGAGAAAAACAATAAAAATCGATTTCTTTGAAAAATTTCAAGCCTTAAAAATATCTAAAAAAAATTTTTTCGAATATTTTCAAAATCGACCCCGCAAATAAAAGATAATAGAAAATGGATAAAATGTCACTTGCCCTCTACACCCCTTAAAAAAAATTTACACCACAAAAACTCAAAATCAAAATTTTTCTTGGTAATCTACTTTAAAAACAAATTAAATTTTAAAAAATTTATTAAGATAATATTGATCATTTTTACAAACTTATCTGAACAAATTTTTATTTCTTAATTTTAATTATTAAGCGAAATATGAATTTTTCAAAATACATATTTACTCATTTATCAGAATGCCATATTTTATATAAAAATTCATATCTTTTGAACAAAAAGTCGTAGAGCCTTGAATTTTTTTTTTATTTTTTTCTTATTTCTTTATACTACAACCTATAATTATTAACTTTCAAATTTTAATTTGAAACTGTGCACCCTTGTTATATACTATTTTGTTTTCAGTATTTATAGCTTTTAATTTTATTTGTTGTTCTTGAGAGTTGAGAGTTAATAAAAACAACACCCTTATTTTTTTGAAAGTCATAGGGTAAACAATATTTTAAACATGTGTTCATTTTGACATCAACCTTTTAAATATTAACCTTTGTAAACAATGTGCGTGCAAGGCGTAAAACAATCCTATACAATAATTAGTAAATATTTTTTTCTAACCTTAGGGTTATTGCCAAACGTTCTTTTGGTGTAATGCTTCTACGCATAACGGTGTCTTTTTTTAATAATTTACTTTCCAAAATAGTATGAAGCTCTTCAAACGATTCAATCGACATCCGAAAATAATTGAAAAACTTTGACAATCTTGCAATAATTCCTCAAAAAGTAAAGCAAAAGTTCCTTTGGATTGCCTTAATGATATTAAGGGATGAACCCACACAGTCCTTCCTTTCTTTTTTAATAGATGCCACACAATAATATGCTCTTCCGTGTCCATACTTCACGTAGACTACGCCACTGTTGTCACAAATGAATCACCTCGCGTGTTCCGCACAAGTATCCGTTTCAGTATCCGTGTATTTTCTTTCGTGATACAGTATCTCTCTCTCTCTCATACTATATCTGGGATACAGTATCTGACGGTATCTACGTGTGTAACCGGTCTAACTGTATACCTGGACATCGGGAGTGCCACACAAGGAGAAACCTTTTAAACCATTTTCGTCACTGACGTTTGCACAATCCTCACGGCGTCACCAAAGCGGTCATGTCACGTCCTTTTTTTCCGTCAAATCTAGAAGACCATGCAACAAAGTTACCTTGTTTTGCCGCCTGTGCTTTCACAGGATTTGCATTTAACGTTGTCAAAAGTTGCGAAAATTGATCTGGAGACATTACCACGGGTTGTGGATCAGACAATTTGTTTGTATTGTTTTAAAAGCCCTTTAGTTGGGAAGCCAATTTTGTGACACATTCAGGGATGATTTTTTTTTCGGGCGTAACAATACACCTCGTGAAAGAAACAAAGAACCGGCGAAAATCACCCCGGCACTTTACACTTTTTATTTTAGTGATACAGAACTCTGCTGGACGTGGATTCCTGAAATCTTACACAGTGAATGTTAAATTCACCTTCTTAGAAGCGCATGCGTCAAATTCTCATCAGCGAATCCAAATTCATTTGGTCTGAACCAGGCGAATCAAGATTCACGAGTGAATTAAACTTTGGGTGCGTTCAACCGCTCTAGCTCTAGAGCAGCGCCGGCTTAGCGCTAGCTCAAGCGGTCGCCATTTTTTCTACTTATTGGTGTTCTAGCTTGGCGAATTTCTACAAATGAAACCGGGAAGTTGGTTCCTCCGTTTGGCGTGATGTTGGTTGCGAACATTTGCGGTAGACGGTTAAACTGGTACCTCAGGTACTGGTCGTTAACATAGTAGCCAGAGACGCACTCAGGTCAATTCAAGCAAATTTTTATATCAATTTTAGTGAAGTTGATTATTTTCTGGGAGGTTGTTTTAAATGATTTATTAATTTGATGAGAGATTGTATCATTAGGTTAATAAAATATTAAATAATATCTGTATTCAAAATAAATATGTCTTTTTATTAAGATTGTGACAATAACAATAATCGATGTTTTGTTTTTACAAATCATAACTCACTGGATAGATGTCTAACATTACAGAGATGAATCCCCTCTCCGGCGGAGCCCAATTTTGGCCGTGAAGGAAATGAAAATTTTGAAAGTCGTTCCTTTTTCCCAGTGAGCTCGCTCGTGACAAAATGTCGTATTTGGATCACAAGTGCGGAGTTTTTCTAGAAATAGTTTCATGCGTTTTGCGTGTTTTATGCCTTCGATTCATAAGTTTAGCGTTGTTACGCCGTTTAACAGAGTGACCGCTCTTCAGTTGATTTGGGAAAGAAACAATCAAACGAAGCCCCACAACATCTCGAGGTAACGTATTCCCCATTGTCATTTGGATAAGGTTAAATCGTACTTTTCTAACAGACGCCAGTACGTTGAATCAGCCAATGATAAGTCAGATATTGTTAATATTTCACGTGAAGTATTGCAGGGTTCAGTGCTGGGTCCTTTATTTTTCATAATTTTCATCAATGACCTTCACAATTATATATCCGGAAGCAAGTTGGTATTATTTGCTGATGACACCACAGCACTCAACTCCGGCAATACTATTGAATCTCTACTAAATGATCTCGATTGCACATACGAATGTCTCAAAGATTGGTTTAATTATAACAAATTATCGCTTAATGATAGTAAAACCGAAAGATTAATTATCTCAACGAGAAAAAAAGACACCATAAATAATAATAATAACCCCGTTAAACTCCTAGGATTACTTCTAGATGCTGATTTGACCTGGTCATTTCACGCGGAATATTTAGTCAGCAAACTATCTCCCACAGTATTTCTGTTTAGACAACTGTACAAAATAGTACCACAAGAGGTTCTTATTTCTGCCTACCACGGTCTTTTCCATTCAATCATGACTTATGGGATAATCGTATGGGGGCACTCACCTAGCTCCAACAGAATTTTTGCAATTCAGAGAGCTATTGTAAGGGTGATTGCGGATGCAGGTTACTGTGACGATACATCGCAAATATTTAAAACTCTAAAAATCTTAACCTTGCCAGGAGCTTACATTTTAAACTGTCTGCTGCATATAAAAGAAAATATTCACGAATATTCCTCCAGGGAACTAATTCACAATTATCAAACTCGGACTAATACTGACATTTTTACTCCGTATGACTGGCTTAATCGGACGACAACCGGAGTAAACTTTTATAGTATTAAGCTGTACAATAACTTACCTCAAAATATTAAAGATCTCCCAATAAAAAGGTATAAACAAGAGATAAATAATCTATTGTTTGAAATGGCGCCATTTGACATTGATCAATTCTTAAGTTATAAATGGTTTGAGTCCGGGAAGTGACGTCAAACGGATCACCATTTTGTTGGGCGGACGGTCACATGGTACCATCATCTGGCAGAGACTCGGCCGGATTTCTGGAACCTGCTTCAACCTACCTCACCACAGCGGAATTGAGAGGTGAGTTTTAACTTTTAACGACTTTTTGAATATTTTTGGCGCATCAATTTTCCAGTTTTAATTTTTATTTTGGATTAATGTCAAGTATTATTGACCAAAGTAATTATTCTCAGCATTTATATTAGCTGATTTAATTTAATTTCATTGAAATATCAGTTGTTTTTTACTCAGTTTGAGATTGATAAATTTTTTGAAAGTATTAATTTTAATTCAAAGATGTGGTGACTCATTATAAGGTGTATGACCTTATATAATTTATTAAAATATCACTTAACCGGTTTCCGCATGTTTGCCATCCTCAGAAGTAAACTGCAAGAATTACAATATATTTTATTTTTGTGTTTAAGTGTAAAGTGATGACTTAAATAAACATAAGAAATTTGGTCAAAGGTTAAAAACAATATTTCTTTTTTGAGTTAAAATTAAATTAATATTGTTAAAATTATCATTGGTTATTATAAGTTTAAAATTGATTTTTTTTAAAATAAGTTTTAAAAAATGCAAAGGTTAATAACATAAGTATTTAAATGTATGTGTAGAGTCAAAGAATTTATTTTTTTGTTTATTATTAAAGTGGCTTACCGTCAGATTGAACATTGCCATTTTGTAGAGGTGATTGACTTATCAAACTTTTTGAAATAACACTAGACTTTTATCTTGTAAATTGCTTATGTAGTTGTAAAACATTAAAATTTAAATAAAAACTGTGATGTATGAGAAAATTGTAAAAATTGTAAAAAAATATTTACTAATTATTGCAAAGGATTGTTTTACGCCTTGCACGCACATTGTTTACAAAGATTAATATTTAAAAGGATGATGTTAAAATCAACACATGTTTAAAATATTGTTTACCCTATGACTTTCAAAAAAATAAGGATGTCGTTTTTATTAACTCTCAAGAACAACAAATAAAATTAATAGCTATAAATACTGAAAACAAAATAGTATATAACTAATAAATATTAGTCAATAATAACCTAAAAATAAATCTTCAAAAAACTTTAGCACACCTTCAATTAATTATGTACCACATATTTATCATTTTGGCTGTCATTATTTGGATTATAATCCCCAATTAACTGGATGAAAGATCCTTCCGTATGGGTGGGAATGCCGTTGTAATTAATTGTAGATACAGGATTATTGGCTGCTTTTATTGCTGGAATTATTGCCAATTTGACATCTATCTTGCTTTTGACAGGTACTCGTTTCAAGTTTCCAAGAAGAGAAAGAAGAAAATATCTATCTTCGTCTTGATCTAACGATGCTTCTTGCGCATTTCGTCGTTGAATGCTATATTTTAATAGATCAACAATTTCATTATCATAAACTTTTTTTGACGGCCTCATTTTTTTAATAATAGGTTCCGACATTTTAGGAGTTGTCATGATATTAGCCGAATCATCAATCTGCATTTCCTCCTGAGGCCCCTGGGCTTGACTGGTCTCAGTAACATCAACATTGGAAGACGTTGTAAAAGTATTAATCATTTATAAGTTCTTTCTACCTTCGATTCGTAAAATGTGTAGGTTCTCCAACTTGCTTCTGATCCACTTTTTAAATTCTTTCTCTTGGTCCTTTCACGAGCAAAGGAATTTCTTAGGCTCTTCCATTTCTTCTGAAAATTTTTACTGAACGAAACAAGTAAAAAATATTTTTTCAGATATCTTGCAAGCGGATGCACATTTACTGATTTATATTATACCTACAGGGTTGGCTTATCAACAGCAAGTGGAATTATCTAAGAAACATGTCAACAAATTTAGAAAGTCATGAAGGCTCAAGTTATGCAAAATCCCACAAAAGAAAAATGGCTAGAAATTGAAGAAGGTTTTCGAAATAGTACAAATTTTCCGCATTGTCTAGGTGCAATTGACGGCAAACACATTCGGTTTGAAAAACCAGTACATAGTGCGTCCCTATACTATAATTATAAGCATTTTTTAAGCAAAAATAGCGATTAAAGCATTTTTAAAAATTCAAACTTTTTTATAGACCACTTAACGTGTTCGTCTATTTCGCAGAGGATATAGTAAAAGCTTGCACTGTGCTCCACAATTTTGTAGGTCAACGAGATGGATACACATACGAAGACAAATTGTCTCAGGAAGGACTCTATGATAATAATAGTTCCGAAAATAATGTTATCAATTCTGAATCTTCGGCAAGGTCAGCGAATACTATTCGTGATTATTTTGCAGAATACTTTACGACTACAAATGTATTCCCATGGCAAAATATTTATGCTTAACATTTTAAATTTTTTGGCAATGTTACTTGCTTGTTGTTTTTCTTAATCTAATAAAATGGAAAATAAATGGTATTTAAATTTAAATTTAAAGTTATTTTATTGATTCGTCATCATTTCATAAAACTTTCGACACACCTCTACACAGCTCCATTTTAATTTTTACTGTAAACAATAATTTCCTCATACATCATGGTATCTTATTTAAATTTCAATTTTTGTTAATTACCAACAAAGTTACAAGATAAAAGTTAAGTTACCTAACCTATTTTTTTCTTTATCGCCTAGCTTACAGAATTAATAGAACGTAATCAATTTGAGATTATAATTATTTTTACATTAAATGTTATCGGGGACAATGTAATGTTTAGAGTAAAATACAAAATGGTCGAAAAAATTATATGCGTAAGAATAAGTCTTTTTGAGGTTAAATATAATTAACAAGTATTATTTCACTGCGTCAAATAAAAATGATACGCTATGCAACTTATTCCTGTTGATACCCTATATATGCATAAATATGCATAAGAAGGAATAATAAATTCATTAAAACCGAAATAATTGATTTGGAAGTTTCGAATAAAAGTCGAAATATATGTTTCTATTTTAAAAAAGAATGTTGTTCTGAAAATTACCTTCAAAACAAATTTAATATAAAAACAGAAATAAGTGTTTTAATGGATACATAATTTTTACCATATTCGTTTTGTTCATCAAGAGGCATCTCATCAGGCCCGGATACGACCGGCGGGACACCGAGACATTCCCGGTGGGCCGCCGCTGCATTAGGGCCGGCGGCCGCAGTTTACAATTTTTTTTTGCTCGGAATATTTGATTTTTTTAAACGTCATCTGAATAAGTGTAACACTGCAAAGCATTGGACATTTAACCGAATCTGTAACTTTATTAATAACAAAAATACCCATGTGAAGTAACTCAGATTGGGACACCCTGTATAAAAATGTCTTGCATCTATCATTATTTTAAGACACTTAAATCCAAATTAAAACCATTCACCACGTTTACATGCAGTTTTATAAACGTATTTAAAACGATATCTTCGACTTTGAGTGGTGTGCCAAAAAAATCTTTAAATAAGAAGTAACCATATTGTTTTCAATCCGATTTCAATATTGCATGTAACCGTAGTAATTGTTAAGTACAAAAAGTTTCTCATGAACTACTATTTTTTCGACTTCTTAGGAAATTGCAACAATATTAATATGTGAAAAATTTCCATGATTTTTATAGGACACTGTATATTATACTCATCATTCTTTTTTAAATTAATTATGCTTTGGATTTTGTTTTTGTCCAATTGGTTTTTTTGACCACTACACCGCGAGTAAGCGAAAGATGAGTCACCTTTATGAATTCTTTTATACCGGGTGTACACGAAACTAGTGCCACTTTTAAGAGCATTGTGAAGATTTATATGAGACCAAATAGTTTAATTGCATTAAACTGGTCTATTTAACAAAATATACGTACAAACAATTATAATAAAGTAATATTTGTCACAAAAATAAAATTAATACATGACTTAATAACTAATACTTATAATTCTAGAGAATATACATAGACAATCACTCTGATTAATCTAGTCAATGGCGTACAAATTTATTAGGCTCGTTAAACTTGAAGCACCGAACCATGAAACATCAATAGAAGGATCGAAGTTGTAATCGAATTGTTCATTAACGACATCCAATTGTTCCTGATCTGAAGGAGGAGTAACATTCTCGGGTTTCAAAAAATTCTTGCAACCACTTTGCGGCATGTTATTATAAAAATTATTGGAAAAATTACCGTAGTTTTGTGGTAATTCGTATTGGTATAGATTTGGGTTGTAATTCGAAGTTGTTGCGGTTGATATTTGTTGAATGTATTGTTGAGGTACTTGAGCGACTTGTGTTACTGAAGTGTGTGATGGCAACCTTTCAACAATGGCTTGTTGAGCTTTTTCGGTTTTGATTGCTCTCATGGGATTTGGTGAGTTGGAGCTTAAGCTAAGTGTAGGGCTTACAATTGGGGATGATACTGTTTCTTTATTTTGTTCCTTCTTGGACTTCATCCTACGATTTTGGAACCAAATTTTTATTTGGTGTTCAGTGAGGTTTACTCTATTGGCGAGTTGAATTCTACTGAGACGGGTAATATATTTATTGTTCAGAAATTCTTTTTCCAGTTCATCTAGTTGAGATGAAGTGTAGGCAGTGCGTTCATGCCTAGTGTTTGGTGGAGTCGTAGGCTGTTGTTGTGGTGGTAAGAGATTTGGCTGTAAATCTGTAACAAAAAATGTTATGTTAATTTTGTATTATTTAATCATCGAGTATAAACTTTCAACTTTGAAAGGCCCCTTTCGACAAATTTTATAAATATAGTTCAAATAATTAAAAAATCGCAATTTCTTGTTATTTTCAAGATAGCGCAGGAAGGATGCGATATTCAATTTTTTGTCATTTTGTATTCGAACAAAATAACTTCAAATGGGACACCCTGTATAAAAAAATCTGAACGGAAACGTGGGGCACCTTATATTTTTGGATAAAGGTTTAGTTTACCTCAGTAACTTTTATTGGGACACCCTGTATAATGGATTGGTTAAATTTATAAAACTTGCTGTAAATAGAAACTTACCTTCGAATCTCATTATTGGTTGATAATTTGCACTTGTTGGTGGGGCCAAATTATTTGTAAATTGTTGTTGCTGAGGCTCCACGTATTTGTGTAGATTATTCTGATTTATCTGAAAATTAGAAAAATTGATGTATTGAAATATTTTTAATAAAAAAATTAGAAAATGTGACTCTACTGATTCAAGATATTCATATAATTTAATATATAATATACCTAAATCATCAACATTTAATGAGAATTGAGGTTTTTGGAAAAATATACCTAACTCAAGCATTTATAAATAAATAAAAAAAAATAGTGAATTTTTCTAATAAAATTATTGAAAAGTAATTCTTTGATTGACATCGTCTTGCACTTCAAAGAATTTTTCCAACTCAGCGATGAAATCATCCAATGAACTGAAAACAATAATAAAAATTAGTTTAAATCAAAAAATCTAATAAAGCAAAATAATTGGAAATTTTCATAGAAATATTGTAAATATACGAAATAAAATAAACTCACCTCGTGTTGGTTAAATGTAGAATAACTTGTAATCAAAATATGGGTAAAATTAAAATTTTGGGGATGAAGACTTCTTACTTCTTTCAAAGATCAGTTAAGAATGTTAGCAGTTGATAATATTGTTGTCTATTTAAGCATAGCCAAGATTAATTTTTAAGCCCCTCCCTTCATCCTTCATTAAAGGGATACTCATTACTAGATATTATACCTGGAAACCCTAAGCGTAATTACAATAAATTTTAATATTTAAAATTTATAATTTGCAAAATAATATGTTTTAATTTATAAATATATGCGATATAATTTCAGGCCATGACGTAAAAAAATTAAAAAACGTTTACAAAACAGCGAAGTTGGCAGTAATTTTTGCTATAAAATTTAGAATTTTAAATCTCTTCGATCTGCGATGACAAAATTTTCTTATGATTTCTTGGAACTAGAGACAAATTAAGCCAAGAAGGTTATGCGGATTTTAGAAAATTTTGAAATATTTAATTAAAACCTACTATTCTTGTAAAGTCAGCTATTATTGAGTAGTAAAATTGTAACAGTTTCTTCTTCCATCTGAATTTTTATTATTGCATTTCTTAAAAATGATAATGTATAAAATATTGAAAATTCATATAGATGACGTCCCGATGTTAAATTCATAAGGATTTTGATGGTATTGGGACATACAAGAAGCAACTCTATTACTTCATTTATTCTGCGATTAGTTTCGAGCCTGTTTTTGGCTCTTTTTCAAGCTATAGTTGTGTATAAACAGAAATAATTATGTTACAATAAAGAACTTTTTAACGTATTCAATTAATTTTTCTAATTAATCTTACTTAGATCAAAACATAAAATAATATGTAATTGTTGATAATAAAATAATATGTAATTGTTGATATCATGTTTTGATCTTGATATTTTCTAGATTCCATATTTGCTAAGCAAAACTATTATTCAAATTAAACCCAGGTAATGCCTTAATACTAATACCTAAAGAGAATAATAGGGATTAGCATAAATGATCTAATCATTACTACTTACAGTTCAGGTACTCACCCCACCACCCACCAAGACCCAAGGACTTTTAACCCCACCATCTAATACTTCCCAATTTTGTATAAATAGGAAAGTTTTCTTATTTTAAAATTATTGCACAAATTATTTTCATATTAGTCAGTTGAGTATTTTCAACAGTATCCAAAACAAGAAAATGAGTTTTAAAAATCATAGGAATCATCCATATCGTCACCCAAATCTTCAAACAAGGTTTCATCATTTAGAATTAAATCTGATTCTGTTGATGCAATTCTTAATCCTGACAACTGGCCTAAGAATGTTCGAATCAAGGAGTTTGTTTTTCGTCGTCCGTTTGGGGGTGTGAGGAGTTCGAGTGTGGTTGAAACGGGTGATGTAAATTTTCCAATGGGCGAACACTCAATTCCGCCAACCTAAAGTCTTCTCTAAAGATTCTTTATCTTTTGATATAAAAAAAATATTAATGACGTCACTGGTGCTTTAACAATGACGTCATCGGCGATTTTTTTAAATGGAAGCCCCCACTTTTTTTACTCATTATCGATAGAAATTCATGTCACTTAAACAATGATATAAAAAACAATTAAATTTTTAAACAAATTTTTGAATAAAAAATCTTTTTAATTCGAAAAATCGAAAAATCGAAAAATCGAAAAATCGAAAAATCCGAAAAATCGAAATGCCGCGACAGGTCGATTTTAACTTTTAGGGGGACATCTTTTTACAATGAAATAAGAGTTGTCATTACAACCCCCTTCCCTACGGAGCCACCCTTTTAATTTTTTTAAATGGGAATAGGGGTCGAGTGATACATCATTTGAATGCATTTTTTACCTTAATAATGGCAGTCATACTTTTTTTGGCAACTTTTTGATTCCTAACCTAGCTAAAAATTAAAAAAAAAAGTATTTAATAATGGTATTATTTATGTACTTTTAAATCACATTTGGATAAATTTTTAAGTTTTGACCATGAAAGAAGTCATTTAGCTTAACAAAAGCTAATCATTTATAACTATTGAAAAGAAATCAGTTACACCATTTTTTTTATAATTTTCTTTGTTATAAATTACACTTTCCTTTTCTCTTTTATCGTGTCCTGTAAATGACTAAATTAAAATAGAGCCAAAACAAATTATATTTTTATTTTCAGTATAAAAAGACCTTTAAAATGATGTGTCACTCGACCCCCATTCCCATTTAAAATAATGATGTAGGGGGTTGCAAAGACAACTTTAATTTCATTGTAAATAGACGTCCCTCTAAAAATAAAAATTGACCCCTCACGGCATATTTAAATTAAATTATTTTTTTGAGTGTTATTTAGGGTGGCTCCTTTTAAAATGAACACCCTATATACAGGGTGTTTCGGAACAAGTGTCGAATAATCTAGGAATGGGGTCGACCAATTTTAAGACAAAAAGTAAGAATTTTTAAATGTCTTCAAAATCAAATAAAATTATTTTATTTCTGTGCAAAATTATATAAAATTAGGAATGTTTTGAAGAATACAAGTATAATTAGGAGTCTGAAAAAAAACTAAAAAAAATATTAAAGAAATTGAAAAAAATGAGTAAACTTCAATGGCCTGCATTTCCGAAATGGAGCATTTTAGCACAAAAAATTATTCTTACTTTTTGTCTTAAAATTGGTCCAAAAACCCATTCGTAGATTATTCGACTCTTGTTCAGAAACACCCTGTATATTACATTTTTGATTATTTTATATTATATTTTTTCCATGTTCTAGGTGCAATTTTTTTATTGTATTTCCAAATTTGATCCTGGGAATGTGGAAAACGTTATTATCAATGTATTTAATAACTTGTATGGGAGAAGGCACACATTTTTTTTGAAAATTCAAGGCATTCAATAAGTAGTTTCGTTTTTCGTTCCATTTTTCTGTTTTTCCTTTTGATTTCTTGTTGGTATTTCAATTTTTTTGTACTTTTTTCAATAGCTTTCTCCATTTGTTCTTACTTTCATCGACTGCAATCATGCACAATGCACATATCTTTTTTGATTTTGTAATTATTGTCAAAATGTATTGTAATATACATTTACCTAATCTTTTTGTGACAACTGAAGTAAATTAATTAAAAGTTAATTTTTTAATAAGTAAGTGGGTGTTCTATAATGAATATAGAATAAAAGTAGGACTTTAATAGTATATCAAGCAACGAGTTTCATAAGTCAAGTATTATTGCACGCGTCCAAGTTTAAAAAACGAGCCGCGTAACGGCGAGTTTTTTAATGCACGAGTGCAATAATTGACTTATGAACGAGTTGCTTATACTATTTTTTATAATTTGCGCAAAAATTAAATAAATTTGGAAATTATTCGACGTACAAATATTTCTTTATTTTTTTAGCAGTTGGTGACAATGATTTCTTATTGAATCGTTGTTATAACAACAGAAAACATAGAAGTCTTAACAGTGACAGTTTAATTTAAGGTTTCAGTTTCTAGATTTTAAGTTGCAGATTTTTAGTGTAAAACTAGTGATAAGGTATCGTGTATCCTACCAGATATTCCGAAAAGCCCACAATTTTTGATAAATCTTTTCATATCTTCACAAAAATTAATACCACATATTTGACTTTCCTTATTTGACAGGTAAATTTAAAGATTATTTGATTTAATTTTTTGTTGGAAATTAATAATTTAAAAGGAGTGAGGAATTATTCTGTATCCTATCAAAAATTTAGGAGACATAAAAACATATAGACCGGGAGCTCGCGACATTTTTGGTCTCCGATTTCATACAGCATGCCTTTTGGAGGAGAGAATATTTACCCTATAAGAACAAAAAGAAGCGGGTACTAAACCCCCGCACGCTTTCCGATCATATGGAAAATTGCATTTCCATTTTCACAAAAATTTGGTGTTTTTCTCCGATTTAATATTGCATGCCCTTTTAGCAAAAGATAGTAAGATAAATTTAAGTCTTGAAAATTATAGACATGCGATTCCCAAAGGACCTTGAAGCTTTTAACCTAATTGCTTTGATTGCAATTTTTGAGTAACTGAAACTGCTAAACGTTTCCCAAAAATCTAGATATTTTTAAACCTTCTAAAGCTACTTTTAGAAACTGCACATTTGAGATCAAGAACTTCATTGAAGAAAAATGATTTGCAGGAAAAACACCAGAAAATGTCTAAGCTAACAAAGCGATTTCTCGTTTCAATACCTTTAACCTTTAAAATGAACCCATTAAAAGTTTCAGTCGTGGAAGAGGAAAAGCTCCTAACACCTTCCCAATGTATTTTTATTATTTTTTACAAATTATTAAATTTTCAAAAAACTTTATAGCTTTGAACTAGCAGTTTTAATAAAACCGGTGCAAGTGCATTTTTGGGGCAAGAGCACTCTCGGCCTATTGATGTTTTTCTCTGATTTAATATTGCTTGCCCTTTTACCAAAAGATAGTTAAAATAAATTTAAGTCTTGAAAATCGTAGGCCCCTCGTTGACTCATGGGTTGAAATTTAGGAAAAGTTATGTGGAATGACACTGAAGTTTGGTGAAAATTTTAAACTTCAGTATCATTCCACAAACTTTTCCAAAATTTTTCACCCTTAAGCCAACGAGGGCCGCATGCCAATTTTTTTATGGGGGTTTTATGACATAAACTTTAATTCTTTCCATTGGCATGCATTATGAAAACGCGGAAAATCATATTCTTTTTATTACAAGATCACATGACCATTTGAGCCCTTTGGGACCGTGCGAATCGCATGCCTATAATTTTCAAGACTTAAATTTATTTTAACTATCTTTTGCTAAAAGGGCATGCAATATTAAATCAGAGAAAAACACCAATTTTTTGTGAAAATGGAAATGCAATAATTCATATGATCGGAAAGCGTGCGGGGGTTTAGTACCCGCTTTTCTTTGTTCTTATGGGGTAAATATTCTCTCCTCCAAAAGGCATGCTGTATGATATGAAATCGGAGACCAAAAAATGTCGCGAGCTCCCGGTCTAATAGCAAGTACTTTAAATTTACTTACGATAATTGTTACCGTTTCGCGAAATCCCATTAACTCACGGTAATTGCTCTGCGGGAGTTTTCCGAAAGTTTATCGTTGGGAAAAACACCCGCCACCTAAGAGGATTACAAAAGTGTTAAAGGACGCAAGCCCATGACGCTAAGTAGGATCTGACTACCTGTGACTACCTGCCACTCGAAGGATTACGCAATAGATCACACTTTTTCCAGAGGCAGATTATTTAAACGGCTGTGGTTTAAACAATGGGACTTTAAGGATAATATTGGTCGCCCAAAAAATCAGATAGATTTTTTACGACAAGGCGATATATTTGACGCGACGCAAAACCGTGGTTTTTATCGCATCTGGTTTTCTGCACGGTCTCAACGGCCGAAGATGCCGGAAGTCACCATTACGGCCATGTTGAAGTTTGGAACTTTCTCTTTGGAACGCATGCCACAGAAAAGTGTCCCACATCTGGTTACCACCCGTTTACATCCCTAAACTGCAGCGCCTAACCGCCTTTTCGTAAAAACGCCGAAAAGGACAATGTGCACGTACAGCTAGGGACGAGGCCATAAGGAAAAAACCCACATTCCATCGACCATCTTGCCGTAAACCAAAAAATAGTCTCGAACCCCCAATAAAGTTTCTAAAACGCGAATTAATAGTGGTGGGGACAGGAGCATAAATAGTCAGACATTCCAACAGGACGCTCTCTTCCTTTTTTATCTCGATTTAAGCTTGACCGACGTACTAAGTGCAATCGTCGCCAAGCCCTCCGAGTTCTATTTGTTTTTCCGCTCTTCGCGACGCTGACAGTGTGGCGAATAGTGGTTCCTGTGTTACCAGCATTCTGCGTATTTCAAACATTCTACCGCTCCGCACCCAAGACCGAGAACTAATGAGAACTACCTGTGCCGTGTGCTAAGTCACTTTAACAGGTGAGTATTAGGTATTAGCCCTTCCTGAGTGGAGCAGTACTACCTACCTGCAAGACCGCAAGGCACCGGAAAGTTCCAGAGTCAAACCGTAAGTTTTTGAACCGATTAAGTGTGCACCTGAGTACAGGTGATTAGCTCTGTGTCGAAACTTCCTGCGCGTTCGACTCGGACCTAACAGTGTGGTATTAGCGGCGTTGAAATGACTACAGAAGAACAAGTCTGCAAGTTCCGGGGCTCCACTTGACCGTTCGCTCGCGACGGCAACGTCCTCTTTAAAAACATAAACTGACACTACGCTCGACATTGTCTTAGATCCAAACCAGCCTTGTACTTATAGAGGCATCGTCCAAGACGCACAATGCAGCGTACAAACCCCTTCCGGGGTGACATGGCGCCCAACGTTCCGGGCACAGCAAATCCTGAAGAATTTGCCGTCCCACGCGAGGATGAATCTTATTTCACTATTGACATGAGTGGAGTCCTCAACAGTACAACCCGATCCGCACCTGGATTTTTCAACGTCCCTGAAATTACACATTCGCCAGTTACGCCCATGGCCAACCGTGAACAAAATGAGGATTTTAGAAATCCAATGGATATATTCACGGAAAAGTTTGCGCAACTTCTGGGAAATATCCCAGCAAAAGAAACTAAACTCCAGGCCACCTTCAGCGGGGATATCATGGAAGATCCTCGCGAGTTCATTGACGAAGTCGAAAAGTGGGGAGTTCAAAATAAAATCCCGAGGACCAAATGGGCCGAGACAGCATTCCTTGGCTTAGAAGGCGAAGCGAAGAATAAATTAGTGCCCCTTCGAAAGCTGCCATGGGACATTTTTCGGGACGCACTACTGGAACATTACAACGGGTTAACTCATCGCATGGAGTTAACTCAGCTCCTTTATAACAAAACCCAAGGCAAGGAAAGCGCGGAGGCTTTCATTGCTCGAAAAATAAAACTCATGACGCGACTTAACTGTGCCAATCCGGAGGAGCACGCGGTAAAAATTATTATCGAACAGCTTAGGCCAGCCTTGCGGATGCACCTCCGCCAAAATAATTATCCGACCTTCGGGGACTTGCTGCACATGGCGAGGTTGCTAGATAAAGATTGGCAGGAGTTGAAGCAAGAGGACACCAACAACTTGCCCAGGTGTCACTTCTGCAATAACGGTGCGCGTCACTTCCATGCAGACTGCCCACAGCGAAACAACCAAACTACCCGCAACGCAGGTAACAACCCGCCACAAGGAGCTCGTAACGCAGGTAGCAATAGGAATCAGGGAAACGAGGAAAGGGCCACAGCCTCCAGGCCCGCACAATCCGCTCCTTGAAACAGGCCAATTGCACCACGTTGAAACGCCTCTTTGTAAATATTAAGAATAAGGAATACCTAGCATTAATTGATCCAGGAGCCACGGACAATCTAATCTCCGAGGAACTCGTCGATCTACTTAGTTTTAAGACACCAATTAGGATTAAGTTTCAAACCGCCGATAAATTCTCGGACTTAAGCGCCAATTACTCGGGCATTTTGAATTGCCAGTTCGATGACTGCCACCAGGACATTGCAGTCAAAGTTGTGAAAAACTTAGCGGAAGACTTCATCCTAGGCATTCCGTGGTTGGAGCAACAAAATGCTATTTTGGACTTCGGACGAAGTTGCGTACATTTTGGCGTAAACAACCGAAAAACCATTTATTTTCAGAATGCGAAAAAAGCACCCAAGCTAGAGGACGTCACCCTACCGGAAGTCCCGGAGGACGAAGCGGATATCTACACAAAAACTCTGCGCGGTTTCGCAGAGTTGTTCCAAGAATCCTCAGGGCGCGTTACTCAAAAGACGGTGCAACACGAGATCCAATTAAAAACACACACGCCTTTTAAAGCACCAACATATAGGCAGTCGGCAGCAAAGACCAAAATTATATCCGAGGAAATAGCCGATATGTTACGCAACAACATCATCGAACCCTCGTCGAGTAGCTACACCAGCCCTATCGTGGTCGTGCCAAAGAAAGACGGACGCTACAGATTTTGCGTAGATTACCGCAAGCTTAATCAGAACACGCACGATGAAATTACCATTCTACCCCCAATCGACGACGTTGTCCGAAGTTTAGGGACGAGCAAGGTTTTTTCGGTGATCGACTTAAAATCGGGTTACTGGCAAATACCACTCCACCCAAAAAGTCGACACCTGACCGCATTTACAGCACCGGATGGCGCTACCTATCAGTTCCGAGTAATGCCGTTCGGACTCAAGAACGCTCCTGCCACCTTCCAAAAATTTATGGCACAGGAAGTGCTAGCTGGTTTAACGTGTGAGTACGTTAAAGTGTACTTAGATGACATAATGGTGCACTCAGAAAACCACCAGGAGCATGTCAACCATCTCCACACGGTGCTGGAACGACTAGCCACACACGGGTTACGTCTAGCACCGGAAAAATGCAAAATCGGCTCCAGCCAGCTAGAATATTTAGGTTACGAAATCTCTACATTCGGCACACAACCTTTGGAAAAACATCTTAGGCAGGTGCAAGAATTTAAAGTGCCCAAATCAAAAAGACAAGTTCAATCGTTTCTCGGAATCTGCAACTGGATAAGAGATTTCTTCCCCAATTTTTCCGTAACCCTAGCGCCAATTACTGATTTGCTCAAATCCAAAAATAACTTCAAATGGACACAAGAGGCACAGCAGGCATTCGAGGAAGTTAAACACCTTACGACAGAAAAGGTAACTTTGCGGCGCCCACATCCAGAACTCACCATGATTTTACAAACCGATGCTAGCAATTTAGGTATGGGAGCTGTCCTTTATAAGGAGGAAAGCGACGGTACCAAAAGGATTATAGCTTTTGGGAGCGCTAAGTTTAACGCCACGGAAAGGAAATATCACATAAACGAGCAAGAATGCTTGGCAGTTATTTGGGCGGTCAAAAAATACAGGCATTTACTTGAAGACAAACACTTTATTTTAAGAACCGACAACCTTGCAGTTTCTTGGTTAAACAGAAGCAAGGATTTAAAAGCGAAGTTAACTAGATGGGCATTACTTCTGCAGGAATACCATTTCACAGTCGAACACCGACCAGGAAAGGAAAATCAGCTTCCCGACTTATTATCACGCGACCCAGACGAGGAAACTACCACGGAGCAGCTAACTAACTTAGAGGTTCTTTTACCACCAGAACATCCTGAACCCCAACCGGAATTCCGCGTAAATGTAATTGAACAATCTATCGTTGATTACGTAAAGGAAGGGCAGTTAGCAGATGAAAGTGCGGGTAGATTAATTTTCAGGTGGGAACAAGCGCAACTACAACCACCAGAAACGCGAGAAGATCAGTGGCTCGCGTCCACATTCACAGTCGCGGACGGTTTCCTTTGGAAAAAGTTAGAAAACGACGAGTTAGCTTTAGTGGTGTCAACCAACAATGCACCGAGGGTGCTTCATCGTTACCACGACCACCCAAGTGCGAATCACCCTGGAGCTGAAGAAACCATAAGGGCAATACAAAGGTACTTTTATTGGCCTAACATGGACAAAGAGGTAAAGGAGTATGTGAGACTATGCGAAATTTGTCACAGTGTAAAAAGAGGTGCTCCCCAGGCTCAAGCGCCTTTACATCCGCATATACCACAACGACCCTGGACAGTTATAAGCGTGGACGTTTTAGGTCCATATCCAGAAACGCGTAATAATGAAAGATACATTATTATGGCAACCGATATATTTTCAAAGTGGGTGGAAGCTAGACCCACGCAAAGTTGCGATGCTAAAGAGATTATCAGTTTCTTGGAAGAAGATATTTTCTCTCGATGGGGCTACCCATGCAGAATTATTTCGGACCAAGGAACACAGTTTACAGGACGGCGTTTCGCCAAGATGGCAGAAGGACACCAGATCGAACTTTGGACATCTTCCGTGGGGCACCAGAGGGCAAACCCAGTGGAAAGACGTGTCCAAGAGTTGAAGAAAGCATTGCGCTCATTAATGCTAAATAAGTCACCGAACAAGTGGCGAAAATACCTACCTCAGGCGCTATTTAACTTGCGAGACCGCACCAACGCAGCATCTGGATGCTCCCCAGCGAAAGCACTTCTAGGGATCAATCTCCTCAGGCCAGGAGAATGGAGGCACCCTGAAGCAGCACACGCACCAAGGGAAGAGCAAATGGACCCTCAGCGGAGGGAACAAAGGGTGTTGGCGCGGCAAGCAGCTTATCGTCGTCGGAGAGGATTTAGCCCACAACGTCCGCCACATATTGAGTTCGCTGTAGGAGACAGGGTAATGTACAAAAATCGGACACCTGCACATTCTTTTGAACCGTTATGGACAGGACCTCATGAGGTCGTAGAAAAAACGGGACAACTTACATATACTATTGACCGATTCGGAAAACACGTAAAGGTACATTTGGATGATATCCGACCTGCTCCCCAACAACCAGCACCAGTGAACTGAATTTAAAAAAAAAACTCCCCAGCAGAAAACAGACTGCAACAGTAATATTAAGTAGTGTTAATTAATCATATTAAGTGTTAGTTACGCCCCAAGGACTATGAAAGTAGCCTTACGTACTATTTTTTCCCTGAACATTTTTAAACTATGTCCAAAATGTTCCTTAAGGTGGGGGGGTGTTACCGTTTCGCGAAATCCCATTAACTCACGGTAATTGCTCTGCGGGAGTTTTCCGAAAGTTTATCGTTGGGAAAAACACCCGCCACCTAAGAGGATTACAAAAGTGTTAAAGGACGCAAGCCCATGACGCTAAGTAGGATCTGACTACCTGTGACTACCTGCCACTCGAAGGATTACGCAATAGATCACACTTTTTCCAGAGGCAGATTATTTAAACGGCTGTGGTTTAAACAATGGGACTTTAAGGATAATATTGGTCGCCCAAAAAATCAGATAGATTTTTTACGACAAGGCGATATATTTGACGCGACGCAAAACCGTGGTTTTTATCGCATCTGGTTTTCTGCACGGTCTCAACGGCCGAAGATGCCGGAAGTCACCATTACGGCCATGTTGAAGTTTGGAACTTTCTCTTTGGAACGCATGCCACAGAAAAGTGTCCCACATCTGGTTACCACCCGTTTACATCCCTAAACTGCAGCGCCTAACCGCCTTTTCGTAAAAACGCCGAAAAGGACAATGTGCACAAACAGCTAGGGACGAGGCCATAAGGAAAAAACCCACATTCCATCGACCATCTTGCCGTAAACCAAAAAATAGTCTCGAACCCCCAATAAAGTTTCTAAAACGCGAATTAATAGTGGTGGGGACAGGAGCATAAATAGTCAGACATTCCAACAGGACGCTCTCTTCCTTTTTTATCTCGATTTAAGCTTGACCGACGTGCTAAGTGCAATCGTCGCCAAGCCCTCCGAGTTCTATTTGTTTTTCCGCTCTTCGCGACGCTGACAGTGTGGCGAATAGTGGTTCCTGTGTTACCAGCATTCTGCGTATTTCAAACATTCTACCGCTCCGCACCCAAGACCGAGAACTAATGAGAACTACCTGTGCCGTGTGCTAAGTCACTTTAACAGGTGAGTATTAGGTATTAGCCCTTCCTGAGTGGAGCAGTACTACCTACCTGCAAGACCGCAAGGCACCGGAAACTTCCAGAGTCAAACCGTAAGTTTTTTAACCGATTAAGTGTGCACCTGAGTACAGGTGATTAGCTCTGTGTCGAAACTTCCTGCGCGTTCGACTCGGACCTAACAGTGTGGTATTAGCGGCGTTGAAATGACTACAGAAGAACAAGTCTGCAAGTTCCGGGGCTCCACTTGACCGTTCGCTCGCGACGGCAACGTCCTCTTTAAAAACATAAACTGACACTACGCTCGACATTGTCTTGGATCCAAACCAGCCTTGTACTTATAGAGGCATCGTCCAAGACGCATAATGCAGCGTACAAACCCCTTCCGGGGTGACATAATCAATACCACAAATTTGACAGAGCAATGCTACCAACTTCGTAAGCGGGTCCTATAATGAGCGCGCTATGGCCCATTATGAAACCGCTTGCGGTGTCTTAAGAGCAATATTATAGACGCAAATTATAAAAATAAATTTATCAAATTATTGGTGACAATTTCTTTTCATTCTTTTTACGAGTTAAAAAAGAATTTGTCACTTTGTTTTTATTATTTGTTTTTATATTTACGCGTTAGGTATGTACCAAATATAATTTTTTTTTTTTTATGATTGTACAATTCTGAAATGAATCAATTTTGTAAATATATTTATTTGTAATTGTTTCACCTTCGCTTAAAATTTTATGGTAGCAAACTTCCGATAATATAAATACAAGTTACCTACCGTTCACCCCATGCCCACGACATGGAGATCATCGCCGATCTTACGCAGCTTCATGCATGTGTGTGCTTAATCAGCCCTTTTAGTATTTATCTGTATTTTCTATTCTTCTATTGTAGTCTGTAGATTAGGAAAGTTATATAAGCTTTAATTATTATAATTATTATTCATTCAATTATTCATATTGTCAGAGTAAAATTAGAGTCAAAACTATTAATTTGTAACCGTTAATTTTGTTGAGAATAAATAAAATCATTTTTAAAAAAACAATTGTGCTTCGAAGTTAATTAATTGGCGCAGTCGGTAGGATACCCTGAAAACCGTCAAGAGAATATTGTTGGTTTTTTCGTTTTTACGATTAACGGGGTTAGAAATCCAAGAAGATTCCAAGGCGGAACTCGAAGCTCTCCAAACATCGAGACACTCCGAGATTTAAAACTTTGGTACTCCAAGAAGATTCCAAGGCGGAACTCAAAGCTCTCCAAACATCGAGACACTTAGAGATTCAAAAAACTTTGGTATGACGTTGGAGATTTGGATGCTTATGTAAGTACAAAAATTGTTTTATGAGGTTTTACTTTTTCTCTTGATGGCCGAATTAGCGGGAAATTCAAATATTAACTCTCAACCTAGTACTAGTAATCCACTTAGTGGTAGAGATCGTTCACGTTCACCTATTTCTCGACAAGACGAAATGGCTTTTAAAACGGAATATTTACAAATGATTCCCGAATTTTACGGTGAATCCGAATTAGTTGCTAGATTTATTGAAATATGTGAAAAATTAGTAACTACTTTTTATGACGCACGAGTACCAGAAAATTTTCAAAATGTGTATTTAATGTCAAGTATACTTGCAAAAATTAAAGGCCAAGCAGCTGTTAATATTTCGTCAAATATAATAAATTCGTGGGACGATTTGAAAAATGCAATTCTAACTTCTTATGGTGATAAAAGAGATCACTTTAGCTTAAATTTTGAAATAACAAATCTAAAACAAAATTTTAATGAGTCTCCATTTGAATTTTATAATAAATTACAAAAATTGCTAAATTTACAAATTTCTTATATTACGACTCATAATGCAAATGCGGTTGAACGCGGTAGTTTAATCCAATTTTTCCGTGATAACGCTTTACGTGTGCTGTTGCGTGGGTTAAAAGAACCCATTGGGTCGCAGATGCGAGTAAAAAACCCACGAGATTTAAATGCCGCACTTCACATGCTGACTAATGATTTTCAAATAGAAAATAGAACGCAAATTCCAAGGGCACCTTATCAACCTCCTAGTACTTCAAGACAATTTCTACGAAATAATAATTCGAATCATAATTTTAATTCAAATAATAATTTTAATTCAAATAGCAATTTTAATCAGCGCTCTAATAATTTTAATAATAATTTTAATCAAGGTTTTAATAGAAATAGGTCAGGATTTAATCAAAGATTCAATAATTATAATAACGATTTTCGAAATAATTCCCAAAGAAATTTTAATAATACTCAGAATAATCAGAATGGTCAGCAGAACCATAATCTTCCTCGACCTACTCCTATGTCGGTTTCTACAACTAATACAGTTAGACCACAGCAAAATCAACTATTCACTATCGATGAAAATATGCCAGCTAATAGAGCTAATTTTTTAGGAATAGAATCTCCGACGATTCAATCAGATCAAGAATAGAATTTATGAGCCTGATAAATAATTCTAGTACTTTACCATATATTATCGAACCAATATTTAATCTTAAGATACTTATAGATACTGGAAGTTCCCGTTCATTTGTAAATCCTTCAATTGCAATTAAGAATTTTAAAGGAAGTATTAGAAATGATCCATTTAGTGTGGCCAGCGCACATGGCAACACTAATGGAAATCATAGTGCCGTTATACCTTTGAAATCATTGTTTAAAACGCAGTTTGCAAATAAATTAAAATTTTACTTGTTTAACTTTCATTCTAATTTTGATATTTTATTAGGGAACGATAATTTAAAAATATTAAAGGCTTGTATTGATTATGAAAAAAATATATTAAATACTCCATATTGTGAAATTAACCTTAATTTTGGTAAAATTCAGGAGACAGGTACGAAGTGCATAGTACTACCTGCTCGATCTGAACAAGTTATAGCTGTAGATATTAAGAATATAAAAAATGGAGATATTATTATACCATGCCTTAAAGAAAATAGTTTAGAAATTCCTGAGTGCCTAACGACTGTACATAATAATCAAGCATATTGCACAATAATTAACCCAACTGATAAAGATGTTTCTGTTAGGTTACTAAAACCTCTTATCGTAGAATCAATCAATGAATATGATGATTTTACTGAGGAATATCCTAGTTCTAATTTAATGTCTAATAATTTAAATAAATTTGATCTTTCACAAATCCGTTCAGATCACATGAACAGTGAAGAACGAGAAGTAATTAGTAAATTAATAAAAGAATTCGCTGACATTTTCCATGTTAATGGAAATGATTTAAGTTTTACAAATCAAATAAAGCATAAAATAATTACAACGGACGAAATTCCCGTTTATACAAAAACTTATAGATATCCTGAAGTCCATCGGGACGAAGTAAATAATCAAATTCAAGAAATGCTAAAACAAAATATCATACGTCCTTCATATAGTCCATGGTCCTCACCCATTTGGGTGGTACCAAAAAAATTAGATGCGTCCGGGAAACGCAAATGGCGCGTTGTTATTGATTATCGGAAACTTAATGAGAAAACCGTGGGGGATCGTTATCCATTGCCTAACATTACCGATTTGTTGGATAAGCTGGGTCGCTGTCACTATTTTACAACTTTGGATCTTGCATCTGGATTTCATCAAATTGAGATTGATGAAAGTGATACTCAGAAAACTGCGTTCAATACTCAAAATGGTCATTACGAATTTTTGCGTATGCCTTTTGGCCTAAAAAACGCTCCAGCCACTTTCCAAAGGGTAATGGATAATATCTTGCGTGGAATTCAAAACGATAAGTGTTTAGTTTATATGGACGATATTATTGTTTTTAGCACAAGCTTGCAAGAGCATATCCCAAATTTAAGGGAAGTTTTTAAGAGATTACGCCAGTCAAATTTTAAGATTCAAATAGATAAGTCGGAATTTCTAAAAAAAGAGGTTGCTTATTTAGGGCATATTGTGACTCCTGAGGGTGTTCGTCCTAATCCAGACAAGATAACTGCTATCCAAAATTATCCAATTCCGAAAACCACAAAGCAAATCAAAGGATTTCTGGGATTGTTAGGTTACTATCGTAAATCCAGATTTTTCTAGACCCTTTGTTCTAACAACGGATGCTAGTCAGTTTGCAATTGGCGCCGTATTATCACAGGGGAAGGTTGGTTCAGATTTACCTATAGCCTATGCGAGTAGGACTTTGAATACTTCGGAGACTAATTATTCTACGATAGAAAAAGAGCTCCTTGCTATAATTTGGGCAGTTAAATATTTTAGGCCGTACTTGTTTGGTAGAACTTTTCAAATTGTAACTGATCATAAACCTCTTCAGTGGCTTATGTCAGTTAAAGAACCTAATTCTAAATTAATTCGATGGCGGTTAAAACTTTCAGAATATAATTATACAATTGTTTATAAAAAAGGGATTTTAAATAAAAACGCAGATGCTCTTTCGCGAATTGATATAAATGTTCATGACGATCACAATGATCTAATAGATATAGATGAATTTATAAATGACTTTTTAAAAGAATCAGGAAATCAAAATACAAAAAAATATAGTGAATCCTTAATAGTTGAGACCGGATGTATAAGCGATCAAGGTGAAATAATTCAGGAAGCCGAAAATGAAGTTAATGAAAATAATGATGATGGAATTACAGTTCATTCAAATATAGAGAATCCCATATTTGGAATTCCCATCTTAGAAAAACCAGTTAATTTTGGTAATAACCAAATAATAATATCCGAAATTGAATTCTCCACAAAATCCAAATCACGACTAAATTTAAATGAGATTAAATGGTTTAATGGTAAGAAAATGAGGTTTACTGTTAAATTTGCAAAAGTAAATTTTGAGAATGAAGTTATTAAGTTTATGAAAGATTATATAGTCCCTAAAGTAAAGTACCATTTATATTTCGAATCTCCAATTTATGAAAAGTTTAGTACAGTTTTACAGAAACACTTTAAAAATTCGCATATAAATTTTGTACGTTGTACACAAAAACTATTAGATATTGAGGACGATAATGAAGTAATTAATATAATTAAATCATATCACGAAGGAATAACAAATCATCGAGGTATAGATGAAGTTGATGCTGAATTAAAACGGAAGTATTACTGGGTTGATATGAGAAGAACTATTCAAAATTTTATTAATCAATGCGAAACATGTTTGGTGTGTAAATACGAGAGACGTCCCTTGAAATTAAAATACAATATTACTCCAACTGCAACTAAACCATTCGAAATATTATTTATCGATAGTATTGCCTTAGAAGGAGCTAAGTTTTTAACTTTAGTTGACTCATTTTCGAAATATACCCAGTTATATAGATTAAATTCGTATCAAGCAACCGAAATCGCTAATAATTTAATTAAATACTTTTCCCATCATGGGATTCCCAATCAAATAATAGCTGATAATCACTTAGAATTTAAGAACTCTGTTATTAAGGAATTATTAGAATTACACAAAATAAATTTGCATTTCATTAGTTCACAACATCCGGATTCCAATGGAATAATCGAACGAGTTCATTCCACGATTATAGAACATATTAGACTACTTAATAATCGTGAAATCTTTAAAAAAGAAACAATTGAAAATAAAGTAAATTATGCAGTCCTTGCATACAATAATTCAATTCACTCGGTAACTAAATTAAAACCATGTGAGATAATTTCTGGACATTTTAGTGAATCTAATGACCCGTTTAATGTTGATATTCAAGCACAGTTAGTAAATAATTATATAATAAATCATAGGGATAAATTAAAAATAATGTACAATGAAATTAATGAAAGAATTCAGACTAATAAGGAAAATGTAATTAATAAAAGGAACGAAACTAGAGAAGACTTGCCAGAAATACCACAAGAAATATTCGTGCAAAATAAACAAAAACAATCTAAAACAAAAAATAAATTTAAAAAACAAAATCTGGAAATAATTAATCCCAATTTAAAAACTGCTCAAATTGTTACTAAACATCATAATACTGTTGATAAAATCCATTTGTCAGATATTAAGAGACCTCGCGTTAAAAATCTAAAAATAAAGAAGCCCACTAAAGGACTTAAAAAATCTTTAAACTTTGAAAATTTTGAAACTTGTCTTGGCAATTCGAACATTTCTTTTAGCTCAAATATAACTGAGGTTCATGATAATTTATTCTGTGCCCCTACTGATTTTTCACTCGCTCACTGCGTGAGCAAAGATTTGCATATGGGTGCAGGCATAGCTCTAGATTTTAAACAGAGATTTGGACAGGTGGAACTTTTGAAGGCACAAAATGCTTCATTACATTCCTTGTGTTTTGTTCATGATCAGAATAGATATGTAATTTATTTAATCACAAAACTCAGATATTATGATAAACCTACTCATGAAGATCTATTTAAAACACTAACTAATTTAAAACACTTTTGTAAAAATAAAAATATAACTAAATTAGCAATTCCAAAATTGGGATGTGGTCTGGACAATTTGGATTATGAAATAGTAAAATCAATGATCCATTATCTTTTTAATGATTTGGCTGTAACAATTCATATCTATTTAGGAATACCTTTAAGTGATAACTCCATTTCAGGTCCCTCATGGGAGCAGTAACCCAAGCGGTGGAAATTACAAATCTAACAGAAAACTTGGGGATTCTTCCGATCAACTTAAGTGCAGCAAAGTTGCAAAGAACTGAACATACGCTTGTTCACTATTATAACCTAGAACCCTTATATATAGAAATTAAGAAATTAAATGTGCAAAGTGAATTCTTAATGAATGTAGTTAAGAATACTTCAAAATTCACTAGGGATTTTGGAAATTATAATAAAATATTAAATTATACAAAAAACTCTATTAATGATAAAATTAATAGTATATCCTTACGGGCGCATATAAATAACAAAAGAATGAAAAGAGGTTTGGTCGATGGTCTTGGAACCGTTATTAAAATGATAACCGGGAATCTAGATTCAAATGATGGAGAAAAATATAATAAGATACTTAATCATTTGCAGGAAAATGAGAATAATATAAGAAATCAATTACAAATGGGATATAGCGTAACTACAGAATTAATCAAAAAATTTAATGAAACTTTACAAAATATTGAACACAATGAATTGGTCCTAAGGTCTAAAATTATGCAAGTATCCGTGGTACTAAAAGGTCAAATTGAAATTCAGAATGTATTATTTGCTAAGGATTTATATTATCAACTTATTAGCCTTTACAATGCCATTTTGAACATTTTCGAGACTATTGAAAATTCATTATTGTTTTGTAATCTGGGAATACTCTCAAATATTATTAAACCTGAAGATTTATTTTCGGAACTAGTGAAAATTCTGACTCATTATAACTATCAGCTACCATTAGATTTAAAAATTGAAAATATTATGGATTATGAATCAATCATAAAAGTAAATTGCAACGTTGAGCCAAACAAAATTACTTACTTTCTTTCGGTACCTATCAATTATGAAAAAACTTTTGAACTTTATTACCTAACTCCTATTCCAACTAAACACGGGTTCAATTATGCTACAATTATCCCAAATATTCGGTATTTATTAAAATCAGGAGATGAAGTTTTGCCTCTGAATCAATTATGTACAAAGAGCCCTAAATCTTTCCAATGCTCTTCGAATCTGCTTACAAACCATCCAGCAGATTGTGAAAAACGTATTCTACTATCCGGAGATGCAAGCAAATGCCAATACACTATTGCTCATATCAAAGACAATCATTTGGAGTTATTACAATTAATCAATCAATACTTAATTGTATTTCCTCGGTTAGAAGAAGTTAAACTTGAATGCCAGAAGGAAGTTCAGACGAAGCACTTAATCGGAATCTATCTTGTAAAACAAGGAAAATGCAACTTATATTTTCGAAATAAATTTATTAATTACCAAGAAGGCACTTATGGTACGCCAACAATAATTGAGAGTAGCGTTCTTCAAATGACTAACTCAACGTTTAATGGTTTGGAAATTAATCTTAAAAAATTAAACTTAGAAGATATTCCTGTGGTTCAGCAGCTACCCATTGTCCCAAGAACCTCAACACTTCTAGTACCAAGCATTTGGACTTCTATGTTGTATTTGGTAATCTGTGGAATTTTGGGTTATTTCGGACTTCAATGGTTTAGAAGACGACAACAACCAGCATCAAGTCCTTCACCAGGTCCAGCAGCACTTCTGTCTCTCCCAAGAGATGCCAGAATCTAAGGGGGGAGGTGTTACCTACCGTTCACCCCATGCCCACGACATGGAGATCATCGCCGATCTTACGCAGCTTCATGCATGTGTGTGCTTAATCAGCCCTTTTAGTATTTATCTGTATTTTCTATTCTTCTATTGTAGTCTGTAGATTAGGAAAGTTATATAAGCTTTAATTATTATAATTATTATTCATTCAATTATTCATATTGTCAGAGTTAAATCATTTGTTAAATTTATTAATTTGTAACCGTTAATTTTGTTGAGAATAAATAAAATCATTTTTAAAAAAACAATTGTGCTTCGAAGTTAATTAATTTACATATCTCCCTACCTGGTCTTACGAATTCGGGAGCTAAATAGCACAGGAATTTTATAAAATAGAAACAAATAGAAAATCGTTCTTAACATATACATATCAGATCTGGAAGAAGTATTGAGGAATAAAAAAGTTACAGCACGTTTTATGTTATTTAAAAAAACGTGCATTTTTGCATCAGCTCCATTGCAAAATATGTGTTAACACCAATAATCGCAGTTTGCATGAGTTTGTTAAACCTTAATTTTACTTAAGGGATCATTGTGGTTTAGATGCTCATGAAAGGGCTATTTTTTCATAAAAATAGATAAATCAATGCCTATCGCTTGACCTTCAACTTGTTTTTTAAGATCATGGTAATATTCCTAAGTAATGCGTACCAAAGAACCGTACAACTTTTATCAGAAACGTTTTTCTAAAAAATGTTTCATTTTGGAAATAAATCGGCGTTGTCGAACTTTCTATATTGAAAATATAAACTCTTGTATTTTTCAAAATATTTACTTAATAAAATAAAAAAAGTATGGCCTGTAAACTGGTAAAAAAATAAGCTATAATAGTATGCAATAAAATGGGTGGTTGCTGTTTAAAAATATTCTTACAGCAGGTTCACAATAAAAACATTTAAAAAAAATTAAAATGACGACTTCATTTTTAACATTAACAATTTAATACAATTTCTACAATTATGAATAATATTATTACCATCACAGGCTAGTTATTATATAAAACATTTAATTCACATGCATTACATTTATTTTACAAAATTCCGTGGAGGTACAACTATCCCCCGAAGCGGGCTTTTATTAATTGCAAAGCTTTCAAAGATTTTTTCATTAAAGGCGCTTTCTTTTTCTTACTTGCGGCTTCTTTTTTCGCTTGTCTTTCAGCTTCCTTCGAAGTTTTAGCTTCTTTTCTTGCTACGCGGTTCGCTTCTTTTCTTACTTCATGTTCAACATCTTTTTTTGGTTCACGTTCAGCTTCCCTTTCGGCTTCTTTTTCCAGTGATTTTCCTTCTTCTCTTTCAGATTCTTTCCTGCTTACCCTTTCTTTTTGAAGTGAAGAACTTTTATAATCATCCTTATTTTCATGCCCTTTGCCTAATTTATCCCCTGAGGAGCTGTATTCGTTTTTATGTTCACTACTCTCAGATTTTTTTCGTTTTTGATTTCCTTTTTGTTGGATGTAAGATTTTTCTTCCTCGTCCTTACTTGATGAACCACATTTTTTGCGCTTTCTGGAAGTATTTTCATTATCATCCTCGTGACTTGATTTTTCTTCTGTAAAATTTATGACATTTTTATGATATTCAACAAAAAAATGGAAAAATTAAAAAAATTAGGTCGTTTCATTCAAAAGTTTTGGATTTTTGGGTGAAACCGAAATTAAAATATTCACAAACCTGATTCTTTTGTATTAGTTTCTTCTAGTTGAGACGACACCATCGACTTCCACTTGTTGACAAGACTTGTTGCTGCATCTCCCACAGGACTATCAATTGTTCGCAGAGAATTTACAGTCCAACCAACTAGAGTTGCTTCTAAATGAAATACTTCAATTGGTAATGAGTTTAAACGCCCAATAGACTGTAAAATCTGAAATAAATTCATTTATTTTAATAACTTTTATAAGTACGTCAAAACCAAGATAGGGCAATATTACCGTATAAAATTTAATATACGAAATAAAAATAGGTATTTTTGGATTTAATTAACTAAAATGAAAAGATATTTTACTTACTTTCGCTTCTTCATTTTTCCTCTGATAACGTTCCAGATTATTTTGGAAATGGTGAATGGCCTCAATCAAACTTTGCGAAGGACTCATTGTACACAAATAAAATTCACTCTGATTTTTGATCTGTTGAAGAAAATTAGTTTTACTGTTTCCAAAAGAAAAATGTTTCCAGTTTTTACCTTTTCAATGTTCACCACTTTGGATTTGATGGCAGGCACGTTCAGTAATTTTATCACTGAAGAACTAATCGCACTTTTTTATATACCGCGTGTTCAAAAGAAATTATTTAAACTCGGAATGTCGCTGCTAGCAGACTTGCAGACTAATGACTGATCTAAGTCATGATCTAAGTACGTACAACTTACTAATTTATACTAAACCTATACCTGTTTAATCGCAGGTAAAAAAATAAGTGGAAGGGATGACCGCTTTTATATGAAGTTGATTATTGAATATTAAAAGGATATACATATATTAAAACTTGACAATGGACAAGGGATTATAACGAAATATTTCGGGTAGTTAATTGTAATTATATGAGGTAGGTAAAACCTTCATAATTATAAAAATTTGTTCGCATAGTTTAGCTACATTTCTGACAATTTTTAAGTTTGAACCGTTTTAACGATCAAACAAAAAATACCAGAAATATAAATCTTTTTGTTCCTTAGTTATAATTGTGAGGATTTTATATAATACAATAAAGTTTACATTTTTTTTAATTGGCTTTTCGCACACGAGTAAACATGTGTATTGAACAAAATGGAGGAATATTCGAACATCTTATTTAGACCAGCTCTCGTAATTTAAGTGTATTAATTAATTTATAACTAAAAAAAAAATAATATTTTTCTTAAAAAATAATAAAAATAAAATAAACTTTTTTAAAATTTATTATTTTAATAAAGTAAAATAATATTTTTTATTTCAATTTAAGCATTTTTTGACTCCTGCGAGTTTTCTTATAGACCTTTAGTTTTTTAGTAAAACTGTATCGAAAATCCCAAAATTTGTGTTCAATTTGGTGAATATAGCGAAAAATTGAAATTTTAGAAAAAAAAGTTTCAATCAAAACTTTCTTATTATTTTCCATAGATTACGAATCTACAATAAAAAATGGGAGCTTCCATTTGAAAAAAAATGTTTTCCCATAAAACCCCATAACAATTAAAAACCCATGGCACTATTAAATGTCTCCCTCGAGTCGCTACAATTTTTGTCTGAAACATTCTTAAGGAAATTGCTTCGTTTTCAAGATATTCAGCTGGATTAATTAAAATGGGACACCCTGTATATTGCAATTTTTAGAAAATTTCAATTTTTTTAATGTTCTTCTTCGAGTTATTTTTTGCAGAATTCTCTAATTTACTCAAATCAATCACAGAATTAATTATAGCTTACTCAGATATTTTTTAATAATTTTTTAAAAATCATTTCAAAACTTCAACACGTAAAATAGTGCAATATTTACAAAATTTCAGTTTTTTAAGAAGAAAACAAAATTGCAACTTTTTTATTTTACATTATATGACAGCACGAATTATTGCAATAATATTATAAATTAATTTCTTCTTATGGAGAAATGCATGTAAAAAACTATGGCTGGAAATTCCTCGCGTCGGTTATATTTTTTTAAAATATTTTTTACAAGTTTCTTTAATATCATTTATAAATAATAAGAAATCTATAGGAAATATCCAGTTATTGTGGGATTTTCTCTGAAAATAAGAGGAAAGAACAAAAATGTTCCCTTTTGGAAAGTTATTTAAACCATTTTGTATAACAAAAATTATGCAAAATTTCAATCGTAGGTTGTTACTTTTCTATTCTACATTTTTAATTTTCAGAAAAATTATTTGAAATGAAGAGCGTAAATAATGTTAACAATAAAATTAATCCTATCTAATCAACGACCCATTGAATTATCGAAATTTCAAACAGATTTTAATTCTAAGAATTGAATATTGTCTAATTCTGGGATTATCATTATTTATTATTTATGTTGATAATCCTATTAAGTATCAAAGTATCCTGGGAAAAAAACTAGAAATTTAAATTCTATTTTTAATGAAATGGAAATTTTTTTGTTTCGATTAAAGTAATATTAATGTAAACAACTTTTTGGTCTTTTTACGGAAAACGTTATTTATTCTATCTCTCTAATACATTGAAACGTTTGGACCTAACTTTGAGGTCATCATCAGTCCTGAAATGAGTAAACATTAACATTCAGTAACTTTACAATAAAAACATAAATAACTTGACAATTGGCAACAACTTTTAACTTAAAACGTGACAAACTTTTTCAAAAACTTGGGTCGTAATAAAAATGGTTCATTATTTACCTGCTACAATGCCACGTCAGTATAAATTATCCAATGATTAACTTTTAATTCGAATCAGCCTAAAATTCTGCTCATTTCGCTTTTTTTGAAAATGTTTTTTAATTTTTTTACGTCAAGGCCTGAAATTAAAGTAAATACAAGAATTATTTCATAATCAACAAAGATTTTAATCAATTTTATTCAAATCTGCAGTTTTCAAAAATTGAAAAAAAAATAATTAATATTTCACTCATATATCGCATATTTTTAATAAATTAAAACATATAAATTTGCAAAATATAAATTTTAAATATTAAAATTTATTGTAATTACGCTTAGGGTTTCCAGGTATAATATCTAGTAATGAGTATCCCTTTAATGAAGGATGAAGGGAGGGGCTTAAAAATTAATCTTGGCTATGCTTAAATAGCCAACAATATTATCAACTGCTAACATTCTTAACTGATCTTTGAAAGAAGTAAGAAGTCTTCATCCCCAAAATTTTAATTTTACCCATATTTTGATTACAAGTTATTCTACATTTAACCAACACGAGGTGAGTTTATTTTATTTCGTATATTTACAATATTTCTATGAAAATTTCCAATTATTTTGCTTTGTTAGATTTTTTGATTTAAACTAATTTTTATTATTGTTTTCAGTTCAGTGGATGATTTCATTGCTGAGTTGGAAAAATTCTTTGAAGTGCAAGACGATGTCAATCAAAGAATTACTTTTCATTAATTTTATTAGAAAAATTCACTATTTTTTTTTATTTATTTATAAATGCTTGGGTTAGGTATATTTTTCCAAAAACCTCAATTCTCATTAAATGTTGATGATTTAGGTATATTAAATATTAAATCATATGAATATCTTGAATCGGTAGAGTCACATTTTCTAATTTTTTAATTAAATATATTTCAATACATCAATTTTTCTAATTTTCAGATAAATCAGAATAATCTACACAAATACGTGGAGCCTAAACAACAACAATTTACAAATAATTTGGCCCCACCAACAAGTGCAAATTATCAACCAATAATGAGATTCGAAGGTAAGTTTCTATTTACAGCAAGTTTTATAAATTGAACCAATCCATTATACAGGGTGTCCCAATAAAAGGTACTGAGGTAAACTAAACCTTTATCTAAAAATATAAGATGCCCCACGTTTCCGTTCAGATTTTTTTATACAGGGTGTCCCATTTGAAGTTATACTGTATGGGTATCTTTGTTATTATTAGAGATAAAAAGTCGGTTAAGTGGAGAAAGTTGTAGAAATTTGTTCGAATACTAATAATTCGTTGACAAAAAATTGAATATCGCATCCTTCCTGCGCTATCTTGAAAATAACAAGAAAATGCGATTTTTTAATTATTTGAACTATATTTATAAAATTTGTCGAAAGGGGCCTTTCAAAGTTGAAAGTTTATACTCAATGATTAAAAATACAAAATTAACATAACATTTTTTGTTACAGATTTACATCCAAATCCCTTACCACCACAACAACAGCCTACGACTCCACCAAACACTAGGCATGAACGCACTGCCTACACTTCATCTCAACTAGATGAACTGGAAAAAGAATTTCTGAACAATAAATATATTACCCGTCTCAGTAGAATTCAACTCGCCATTAGAGTAAACCTCACTGAACACCAAATAAAAATTTGGTTCCAAAATCGTAGGATGAAGTTCAAGAAGGAACAAAATAAAGAAACAGTATCATCCCCAATTGTAAGTCCTACACTTAGCTCAAGCTTCAACTCACCAAATCCCATGAGAGCAATCAAAACCGAAAAAGCTCAACAAGCCATTGTTGAAAGGTTGCCTTCACACACTTTAGTAACACAAGTCGCTCAAGTACCTCAACAATACATTCAACAAATATCAACCGCAACAACTTCAAGATACAACCCAAATCTATACCAATTCGAATTACCACAAAACTATGGTAATTTTTCCAATAATTTCTATAATAACATGCCGCAAAGTGTTTGCAAAAATTTTTTGAAACCCGAGAATGTTACTCCTCCTTCAGATCAGGAACAATTGGATGTCGTTAATGAACAATTCGATTACAACTTCGATCCTTCTATTGATGTTTCATGGTTCGGTGCTTCAAGTTTAACGAGCCTAATAAATTTGTACGCCATTGACTAGATTAATCATAGTGATTGTCTATGTATATTCTCTAGAATTATGAGTATTAGTTATTAAGTCATGTATTAATTTTATTTTTGTGACAAATATTTCTTTATTATAATTGTTTGTACGTATATTTTGTTAAATAGACCAATTTAATGCAATTAAACTATTTGTTTTCATATAAATCTTCACAATGCTCATAAAAGTGGCACTAGTTTCGTGTACACCCGGTATAAAAGAATTCATAAAGGTGACTCATCTTTCGCTTACTCGCGGTGTAGTGGTCAGAAAAACCAATTGGACAAAAACAAAATCCAAAGCGTAATTAATTTAAAAAAGAATGATGAGTATAATATACAGTGTCCTATAAAAATCATGGAAATTTTTCACATATTAATATTGTTGCAATTTCCCAAGAAGTCGAAAAAACAGTAGTTCATAAGAAACTTTTTGTACTTAACAATTACTACGGTTACATGCAATATTGAACTTATAAATCATCAATACTTTTTAGAACTTCTTCCAACGTTGAGGTTACTGAGACCAGTCAAGCCCAGGGGCCTCAGGAGGAAATGCAGATGATTCGGCTTATATCATGACAACTCCTAAAATGTCGGAACCTATTATTAAAAATATGAGGCCGTCAAAAAAAGATTCTGATAATGAAATTGTTGATCTATTAAAATATAGCATTGAACGACGAAATGCGCAAGAAGCATCGTTAGATCAAGACAAAGATAGACATTTTCTTCTTTCTCTTCTTGGAGATTTGAAACGAGTACCTGTCGAAAGCAAGATGGATGTCAAATTGGCAATAATTCAAGCAATAAAAGCAGCCAATAATCCTGTATCTACAATTAATTACAACGTCATTCCCACCCATACGGAGGGATCTTTCATCCAGTTAATTGGGGATTATAATTCAAATAATGACACCCAAAATGATAAATATATGGTACATAATTAATTGAAGGTGTGCTAAAGTTTTTTAAAGATTTATTTTTAGGTTATTATTGACTAATATTTATTAGTCTATATATACTAAAACCGTAAGAAATGATTAAGTTTTTTTTTTCGTATCGAGTTGAAATTTTGCAGGTGGACGGAGGAGAATATTTTAAAAGAAAAAAATTAAATTGTCGCGAAAAGGGCAGTTTTTTTAAGTCAGATTTTAAAAATTCCGGTCGCATCGTAAAGAGGGATGTGGATTTTAAGCGGGGTTAGAATTTTAAATTTTTCCCAGCACGCTAACACTCTGAAAAAAATTATCGAAAATGGTCGATTTTTCTTGCTTTTTTTCCGGTTTTCGCCGGCCTCAACTTTGAAAAATCGCATCCCCGTCCGGTTTCAAAGGGAAGCGACGAAAATTGGCCCCTTTTATTTTTACATCCTGGGGATGGACCCTGGCCGTTTTTAAGTCTCCAGGCGCGACGGTCGGGCGTCGCGGTGCCTGCACGCCGAGTGTACAAATTTAGCGTTTTTTCGGGCGGCAAAAGTGCTAAAACGGTAAGGCTTCGATTAGAAGATCGGAAGGTGAAAAAAAATCGCGGTTTCTTGATTTGCCATCAACATACCGCGCTACATCAGGAAACGAGCGCTTTTTTTGATATCTCAATTTTTTCTGTACTTTTGGCGCCCTCAAATTTGTGGTTTGAAATTAGAGCTTTTTCGACGCCGACTTTGAAAATTCGTAACTTTTGATTTAGACATCCTAGAGATGCCGAATATTTTTTATTTGCCTCTCCGCTTTGTTCTTTATAACCAAAAAAATCGGCATACTTCAATTTTTCCCCTGGAATTGCGAGTAAAAAGTTCAAAAATGGGGCTAAACGCGGTAAGTTGGGTGTACCACTTTTGGCCCCCAGTTTTCAAAAATGACTACATTTTTCTGCACTACCCTATAAAGGAATAACTTTTACATCCGGTAGCGCGTAGGGATTTTTTTATTTTCGAAGGGGTTCGGAAGTTATCCCTAAATAAACTCGAAATTTTGAATTTAGAAGTTGGCGGCTCCAGTCGGGCTATTTTTGAACCGATTTGCTATTTTAAAAAGTCAATCGACCTGTGCACCGTGATCTGAAACCGCCCACGCGTAAGGTTTTTTAAATTTCGATAAAATAACGAAAAAATATTTTTTTTAAGATCGCATTTAAAAATGTCGCAATTTTTTACGCGTTTCACCCCCACGTTATATATCTTTTCTAAAAGCTTTCAACGTCCACTTCACGACAAAAAAAGAATCACTTCGCTTTCTCGTTCCGTTTTCGAGTAATCACCGAAAATGTAGCTAAAATAAGCAAAATCTTCGTTTGGAGCCAAAATTTCGGTCTGAAATGTTTCACTTTTTACAAAATAATTAAATTTTCGAGAAAAACAATAAAAATCGATTTCTTTGAAAAATTTCAAGCCTTAAAAATATCTAAAAAAATTTTTTTCGAATATTTTCAAAATCGACCCCGCAAATAAAAGATAATAGAAAATGGATAAAATGTCACTTGCCCTCTACACCCCTTAAAAAAAATTTACACCACAAAAACTCAAAATCAAAATTTTTCTTGGTAATCTACTTTAAAAACAAATTAAATTTTAAAAAATTTATTAAGATAATATTGATCATTTTTACAAACTTATCTGAACAAATTTTTATTTCTTAATTTTAATTATTAAGCGAAATATGAATTTTTCAAAATACATATTTACTCATTTATCAGAATGCCATATTTTATATAAAAATTCATATCTTTTGAACAAAAAGTCGTAGAGCCTTGAATTTTTTTTTTATTTTTTTCTTATTTCTTTATACTACAACCTATAATTATTAACTTTCAAATTTTAATTTGAAACTGTGCACCCTTGTTATATACTATTTTGTTTTCAGTATTTATAGCTTTTAATTTTATTTGTTGTTCTTGAGAGTTGAGAGTTAATAAAAACAACACCCTTATTTTTTTGAAAGTCATAGGGTAAACAATATTTTAAACATGTGTTCATTTTGACATCAACCTTTTAAATATTAACCTTTGTAAACAATGTGCGTGCAAGGCGTAAAACAATCCTATACAATAATTAGTAAATATTTTTTTCTAACCTTAGGGTTATTGCCAAACGTTCTTTTGGTGTAATGCTTCTACGCATAACGGTGTCTTTTTTTAATAATTTACTTTCCAAAATAGTATGAAGCTCTTCAAACGATTCAATCGACATCCGAAAATAATTGAAAAACTTTGACAATCTTGCAATAATTCCTCAAAAAGTAAAGCAAAAGTTCCTTTGGATTGCCTTAATGATATTAAGGGATGAACCCACACAGTCCTTCCTTTCTTTTTTAATAGATGCCACACAATAATATGCTCTTCCGTGTCCATACTTCACGTAGACTACGCCACTGTTGTCACAAATGAATCACCTCGCGTGTTCCGCACAAGTATCCGTTTCAGTATCCGTGTATTTTCTTTCGTGATACAGTATCTCTCTCTCTCTCATACTATATCTGGGATACAGTATCTGACGGTATCTACGTGTGTAACCGGTCTAACTGTATACCTGGACATCGGGAGTGCCACACAAGGAGAAACCTTTTAAACCATTTTCGTCACTGACGTTTGCACAATCCTCACGGCGTCACCAAAGCGGTCATGTCACGTCCTTTTTTTCCGTCAAATCTAGAAGACCATGCAACAAAGTTACCTTGTTTTGCCGCCTGTGCTTTCACAGGATTTGCATTTAACGTTGTCAAAAGTTGCGAAAATTGATCTGGAGACATTACCACGGGTTGTGGATCAGACAATTTGTTTGTATTGTTTTAAAAGCCCTTTAGTTGGGAAGCCAATTTTGTGACACATTCAGGGATGATTTTTTTTTCGGGCGTAACAATACACCTCGTGAAAGAAACAAAGAACCGGCGAAAATCACCCCGGCACTTTACACTTTTTATTTTAGTGATACAGAACTCTGCTGGACGTGGATTCCTGAAATCTTACACAGTGAATGTTAAATTCACCTTCTTAGAAGCGCATGCGTCAAATTCTCATCAGCGAATCCAAATTCATTTGGTCTGAACCAGGCGAATCAAGATTCACGAGTGAATTAAACTTTGGGTGCGTTCAACCGCTCTAGCTCTAGAGCAGCGCCGGCTTAGCGCTAGCTCAAGCGGTCGCCATTTTTTCTACTTATTGGTGTTCTAGCTTGGCGAATTTCTACAAATGAAACCGGGAAGTTGGTTCCTCCGTTTGGCGTGATGTTGGTTGCGAACATTTGCGGTAGACGGTTAAACTGGTAGCTCAGGTACTGGTCGTTAACACAGTAGCCAGAGACGCACTCAGGTCAATTCAAGCAAATTTTTATATCAATTTTAGTGAAGTTGATTATTTTCTGGGAGGTTGTTTTAAATGATTTATTAATTTGATGAGAGATTGTATCATTAAGTTAATAAAATATTAAATAATATCTGTATTCAAAATAAATATGTCTTTTTATTAAGATTGTGACAATAACAATAATCGATGTTTTGTTTTTACAAATCATAACTCACTGGATAGATGTCTAACATTACAGAGATGAATCCCCTCTCCGGCGGAGCCCAATTTTGGCCGTGAAGGAAATGAAAATTTTGAAAGTCGTTCCTTTTTCCCAGTGAGCTCGCTCGTGACAAAATGTCGTATTTGGATCACAAGTGCGGAGTTTTTCTAGAAATAGTTTCATGCGTTTTGCGTGTTTTATGCCTTCGATTCATAAGTTTAGCGTTGTTACGCCGTTTAACAGAGTGACCGCTCTTCAGTTGATTTGGGAAAGAAACAATCAAACGAAGCCCCACAACATCTCGAGGTAACGTATTCCCCATTGTCATTTGGATAAGGTTAAATCGTACTTTTCTAACAGACGCCAGTACGTTGAATCAGCCAATGATAAGTCAGATATTGTTAATATTTCACGTGAAGTATTGCAGGGTTCAGTGCTGGGTCCTTTATTTTTCATAATTTTCATCAATGACCTTCACAATTATATATCCGGAAGCAAGTTGGTATTATTTGCTGATGACACCACAGCACTCAACTCCGGCAATACTATTGAATCTCTACTAAATGATCTCGATTGCACATACGAATGTCTCAAAGATTGGTTTAATTATAACAAATTATCGCTTAATGATAGTAAAACCGAAAGATTAATTATCTCAACGAGAAAAAAAGACACCATAAATAATAATAATAACCCCGTTAAACTCCTAGGATTACTTCTAGATGCTGATTTGACCTGGTCATTTCACGCGGAATATTTAGTCAGCAAACTATCTCCCACAGTATTTCTGTTTAGACAACTGTACAAAATAGTACCACAAGAGGTTCTTATTTCTGCCTACCACGGTCTTTTCCATTCAATCATGACTTATGGGATAATCGTATGGGGGCACTCACCTAGCTCCAACAGAATTTTTGCAATTCAGAGAGCTATTGTAAGGGTGATTGCGGATGCAGGTTACTGTGACGATACTTCGCAAATATTTAAAACTCTAAAAATCTTAACCTTGCCAGGAGCTTACATTTTAAACTGTCTGCTGCATATAAAAGAAAATATTCACGAATATTCCTCCAGGGAACTAATTCACAATTATCAAACTCGGACTAATACTGACATTTTTACTCCGTATGACTGGCTTAATCGGACGACAACCGGAGTAAACTTTTATAGTATTAAGCTGTACAATAACTTACCTCAAAATATTAAAGATCTCCCAATAAAAAGGTATAAACAAGAGATAAATAATCTATTGTTTAAAATGGCGCCATTTGACATTGATCAATTCTTAAGTTATAAATGGTTTGAGTCCGGGAAGTGACGTCAAACGGATCACCATTTTGTTGGGCGGACGGTCACATGGTACCATCATCTGGCAGAGACTCGGCCGGATTTCTGGAACCTGCTTCAACCTACCTCACCACAGCGGAATTGAGAGGTGAGTTTTAACTTTTAACGACTTTTTGAATATTTTTGGCGCATCAATTTTCCAGTTTTAATTTTTATTTTGGGTTAATGTCAAGTATTATTGACCAAAGTAATTATTATCAGCATTTATATTAGCTGATTTAATTTAATTTCATTGAAATATCAGTTGTTTTTTACTCAGTTTGAGATTGATAAATTTTTTGAAAGTATTAATTTTAATTCAAAGATGTGGTGACTCATTATAAGGTGTATGACCTTATATAATTTATTAAAATATCACTTAACCGGTTTCCGCATGTTTGCCATCCTCAGAAGTAAACTGCAAGAATTACAATATATTTTATTTTTGTGTTTAAGTGTAAAGTGATGACTTAAATAAACATAAGAAATTTGGTCAAAGGTTAAAAACAATATTTCTTTTTTGAGTTAAAATTAAATTAATATTGTTAAAATTATCATTGGTTATTATAAGTTTAAAATTGATTTTTTTAAAATAAGTTTTAAAAAATGCAAAGGTTAATAACATAAGTATTTAAAATGTATGTGTAGAGTCAAAGAATTTATTTTTTTGTTTATTATTAAAGTGGCTTACCGTCAGATTGAACATTGCCATTTTGTAGAGGTGATTGACTTATCAAACTTTTTGAAATAACACTAGACTTTTATCTTGTAAATTGCTTATGTAGTTGTAAAACATTAAAATTTAAATAAAAACTGTGATGTATGAGAAAATTGTAAAAATTGTAAAAAAATATTTACTAATTATTGCAAAGGATTGTTTTACGCCTTGCACGCACATTGTTTACAAAGATTAATATTTAAAAGGATGATGTTAAAATCAACACATGTTTAAAATATTGTTTACCCTATGACTTTCAAACAAATAAGGATGTCGTTTTTATTAACTCTCAAGAACAACAAATAAAATTAATAGCTATAAATACTGAAAACAAAATAGTATATAACTAATAAATATTAGTCAATAATAACCTAAAAATAAATCTTCAAAAAACTTTAGCACACCTTCAATTAATTATGTACCACATATTTATCATTTTGGCTGTCATTATTTGGATTATAATCCCCAATTAACTGGATGAAAGATCCTTCCGTATGGGTGGGAATGACGTTGTAATTAATTGTAGATACAGGATTATTGGCTGCTTTTATTGCTGGAATTATTGCCAATTTGACATCTATCTTGCTTTTGACAGGTACTCGTTTCAAGTTTCCAAGAAGAGAAAGAAGAAAATGTCTATCTTCGTCTTGATCTAACGATGCTTCTTGCGCATTTCGTCGTTGAATGCTATATTTTAATAGATCAACAATTTCATTATCATAAACTTTTTTTGACGGCCTCATTTTTTTAATAATAGGTTCCGACATTTTAGGAGTTGTCATGATATTAGCCGAATCATCAATCTGCATTTCCTCCTGAGGCCCCTGGGCTTGACTGGTCTCAGTAACATCAACATTGGAAGACGTTGTAAAAGTATTAATCATTTATAAGTTCTTTCTACCTTCGATTCGTAAAATGTGTAGGTTCTCCAACTTGCTTCTGATCCACTTTTTAAATTCTTTCTCTTGGTCCTTTCACGAGCAAAGGAATTTCTTAGGCTCTTCCATTTCTTCTGAAAATTTTTACTGAACGAAACAAGTAAAAAATATTTTTTCAGATATCTTGCAAGCGGATGCACATTTACTGATTTATATTATACCTACAGGGTTGGCTTATCAACAGCAAGTGGAATTATCTAAGAAACATGTCAACAAATTTAGAAAGTCATGAAGGCTCAAGTTATGCAAAATCCCACAAAAGAAAAATGGCTAGAAATTGAAGAAGGTTTTCGAAATAGTACAAATTTTCCGCATTGTCTAGGTGCAATTGACGGCAAACACATTCGGTTTGAAAAACCAGTACATAGTGCGTCCCTATACTATAATTATAAGCATTTTTTAAGCAAAAATAGCGATTCAAGCATTTTTAAAAATTCAAACTTTTTTATAGACCACTTAACGTGTTCGTCTATTTCGCAGAGGATATAGTAAAAGCTTGCACTGTGCTCCACAATTTTGTAGGTCAACGAGATGGATACACATTCGAAGACAAATTGTCTCAGGAAGGACTCTATGATAATAATAGTTCCGAAAATAATGTTATCAATTCTGAATCTTCGGCAAGGTCAGCGAATACTATTCGTGATTATTTTGCAGAATACTTTACGACTACAAATGTATTCCCATGGCAAAATATTTATGCTTAACATTTTTAATTTTTTGGCAATGTTACTTGCTTGTTGTTTTTCTTAATCTAATAAAATGGAAAATAAATGGTATTTAAATTTAAATTTAAAGTTATTTTATTGATTCGTCATCATTTCATAAAACTTTCGACACACCTCTACACAGCTCCATTTTAATTTTTACTGTAAACAATAATTTCCTCATACATCATGGTATCTTATTTAAATTTCAATTTTTGTTAATTACCAACAAAGTTACAAGATAAAAGTTAAGTTACCTAACCTATTTTTTTCTTTATCGCCTAGCTTACAGAATTAATAGAACGTAATCAATTTGAGATTATAATTATTTTTACATTAAATGTTATCGGGGACAATGTAATGTTTAGAGTAAAATACAAAATGGTCGAAAAAATTATATGCGTAAGAATAAGTCTTTTTGAGGTTAAATATAATTAACAAGTATTATTTCACTGCGTCAAATAAAAATGATACGCTATGCAACTTATTCCTGTTGATACCCTATATATGCATAAATATGCATAAGAAGGAATAATAAATTCATTAAAACCGAAATAATTGATTTGGAAGTTTCGAATAAAAGTCGAAATATATGTTTCTATTTTAAAAAAGAATGTTGTTCTGAAAATTACCTTCAAAACAAATTTAATATAAAAACAGAAATAAGTGTTTTAATGGATACATAATTTTTACCATATTCGTTTTGTTCATCAAGAGGCATCTCATCAGGCCCGGATACGACCGGCGGGACACCGAGACATTCCCGGTGGGCCGCCGCTGCATTAGGGCCGGCGGCCGCAGTTTACAATTTTTTTTTGCTCGGAATATTTGATTTTTTTAAACGTCATCTGAATAAGTGTAACACTGCAAAGCATTGGACATTTAACCGAATCTGTAACTTTATTAATAACAAAAATACCCATGTGAAGTAACTCAGATTGGGACACCCTGTATAAAAATGTCTTGCATCTATCATTATTTTAAGACACTTAAATCCAAATTAAAACCATTCACCACGTTTACATGCAGTTTTATAAACGTATTTAAAACGATATCTTCGACTTTGAGTGGTGTGCCAAAAAAATCTTTAAATAAGAAGTAACCATATTGTTTTCAATCCGATTTCAATATTGCATGTAACCGTAGTAATTGTTAAGTACAAAAAGTTTCTCATGAACTACTATTTTTTCGACTTCTTAGGAAATTGCAACAATATTAATATGTGAAAAATTTCCATGATTTTTATAGGACACTGTATATTATACTCATCATTCTTTTTTAAATTAATTATGCTTTGGATTTTGTTTTTGTCCAATTGGTTTTTTTGACCACTACACCGCGAGTAAGCGAAAGATGAGTCACCTTTATGAATTCTTTTATACCGGGTGTACACGAAACTAGTGCCACTTTTAAGAGCATTGTGAAGATTTATATGAGACCAAATAGTTTAATTGCATTAAACTGGTCTATTTAACAAAATATACGTACAAACAATTATAATAAAGTAATATTTGTCACAAAAATAAAATTAATACATGACTTAATAACTAATACTTATAATTCTAGAGAATATACATAGACAATCACTCTGATTAATCTAGTCAATGGCGTACAAATTTATTAGGCTCGTTAAACTTGAAGCACCGAACCATGAAACATCAATAGAAGGATCGAAGTTGTAATCGAATTGTTCATTAACGACATCCAATTGTTCCTGATCTGAAGGAGGAGTAACATTCTCGGGTTTCAAAAAATTCTTGCAACCACTTTGCGGCATGTTATTATAAAAATTATTGGAAAAATTACCGTAGTTTTGTGGTAATTCGTATTGGTATAGATTTGGGTTGTAATTCGAAGTTGTTGCGGTTGATATTTGTTGAATGTATTGTTGAGGTACTTGAGCGACTTGTGTTACTGAAGTGTGTGATGGCAACCTTTCAACAATGGCTTGTTGAGCTTTTTCGGTTTTGATTGCTCTCATGGGATTTGGTGAGTTGGAGCTTAAGCTAAGTGTAGGGCTTACAATTGGGGATGATACTGTTTCTTTATTTTGTTCCTTCTTGGACTTCATCCTACGATTTTGGAACCAAATTTTTATTTGGTGTTCAGTGAGGTTTACTCTATTGGCGAGTTGAATTCTACTGAGACGGGTAATATATTTATTGTTCAGAAATTCTTTTTCCAGTTCATCTAGTTGAGATGAAGTGTAGGCAGTGCGTTCATGCCTAGTGTTTGGTGGAGTCGTAGGCTGTTGTTGTGGTGGTAAGAGATTTGGCTGTAAATCTGTAACAAAAAATGTTATGTTAATTTTGTATTATTTAATCGGAAGTAGAAGAAAAACTTGCAGGGGATTTGGATAATTGTTAAACAGTAGTGTAGAAAGCAAATTCCGTATATCCAACTTGATTATGATTTATTATGCTACATGTTTCGCCGAAGCTTACGGCATCATCAGGCAACAGCTGAAACTCAATACAATGAGCAAAAATACAAGATAAACACAACAAATGAATGTCATGCTCTAAACGCAAAAAATATTACATAAAAACTTACAAACTAGTTTGAAGAAACCAAATGGAGTAATTAATCACGGACTGGTTTCATCAATGTTCAAAAAATTATGATCAAGCTACAACATGTTATATTAGAAGATGTTAATTAATCTAGGTGCTTCGACTTACTTGGAATAGGCATATTGTCGTACAAACATATAATTAGGACGACCTGTACCATGCAGGTAAACCAAAAATGAAACTAAAACGTAGAAAATTTCAAATCTCAAGACGACCTAGACCATGTAGGTGAACCAAAAATAATGAGTCGTGAGACGACCTGTACCATACAGGCAAACCAATAATAATAATTATAATACGTTAGACGACTTGTACAATACAGGCAAACCAAAAATTACAAGAACGTTGGCCGACCTGTACCACGCAGGTAAAATAAAAAATATAAGAAAGTCGAAGAGGTCCTAGAAACAATAAACTAGTTATAAATTATGAACAATATTAAGAGAAACCAAACTCACCAAATTCAAGGCATTAGTCAAAAATTAAAATTATCAGGTATTTAATTTAACTATATATTCATCCTTTTTAATCGAATTCTATTCGAATACGCTACCATTGTCTTATGATAAATTAAACTGCTATCACTGACTAGCTAATTTCTGCAGGACCACGAGGTAGGTTGGTAGGTTAAGAAACAATTAGGCTTGAATTGTCAAGCGGTGCAAACTCAATCAAAGAATCTGGTTCCTCACCGAATGTAAGAAACACAAATTAATTCCTAAGTTTATCAACATAAACACTAAATGTAATCATAAATTTGTAATTAAGATCATTAACGAAGCTAAATTGAAATGGCTAAAAGCTGAACTCAGATCAGCTTATAAAAGTTTAGAATTCATTAGTTTAGAATTAATTAACTTACATAAATTTTTAAGTCATAAATTACACAGCATTGAATTTGACTTACTAGATTCCTATGTGAGAGATCTTGCGTTTGATATTGGTAGTCAGGTTAGGATACGCTTGATGAGCAAATTAGATAAACTCCGTAGTGTTAAGCAAAAACCTAAACGTTTGAACAATTCACCTGTACAGGAGGGACCAAACTCACATTTGATTGACTGTTTAAATCAACAATTTTACACACCTTTATTCAATTTTAATTTTGACTTTTCTCAAGACTTAAGCTTCACTGATCCGTTGATTCTGCGGTTTGACAGCGATATTAAATTTTCCATCCCTACTGCCAGTGTTCACCTTGCTGACACTAACATCCATAACACAGAGTCTGAAGGGGTGGGTGTTAATTTTTGTCCTCCTTCTGGCTGTGCGTATGTTGACATTTCAAGTCCCTCTCCGTTACACCTAGTCACTGACCTGCAGTTAGTGAGTCCGCAACTGTCTGCAGAAGTTGTTTTGGATACTGAGGTGTGTCCTCTTGTCGTTGAGATGGACCAAGATGACCGTTTAAGTGACAATTCGGTTGTTGATGGTGTTCTCGATGATGACTCGACTCACTGGGGTGTCCGGGCAAGTGACAATCTGCATGATAGTGGCCTTGACTCGACTAGTGATGTTAATAATTACATTAGTTTGACCTCTACTAATCAAACCGCTGTAAGTTCTGATACGCACAGCCGAGAGGATGATTTATTTGTCTTAAACAACCTTCAATACGATTTGCCAAAAGTTTTTAAGTTGCCCATAGAAGATTTCAAGTTTTTCAATCGTTGCCACAATTTTAGTTCCACCACCTTCTCCGACTCTGAATATGAAATACTTAACCAAGGTTTCAAATTTAATTCTTATTCTTTCAAGCCTAAGGATTTGGAGCGACTTGGATTGGAAATGTTAAATACTATTGACAGATTAAAATTAAATGATAATACAGCTTTGAAATTTGAAACATTAAACATCTTAAAACAAATGAGCACAAAAAATGACAAATACGTTGCTTCTGACAGGCTCCTCAACTTAAACCATAGTTTCGGTATAGTCAGAAAGAAAATATTAGAACATGATTTAACATTGTCTAAAGCAGACAAGGGTAATACCTTAGTAATCTTCAAGTCTTCTGACTACATTGAGATGGTGGAGAGGTTTTTGTCTGGTAACGTGTTTGTAAAATTAAATTCTAATCCGAACACCAAGTTTATAAAATCATTTAAAGCAGTAATACAAAATATAGACCTCAGTTGTTTCAATAAATTCACGATATCTGAATCCAATCCCGTCGTTCCAAAGCTTTACTGTTTACCTAAATTACACAAGGTGAGCATTGGCAGTATGGATGATATTACACCTTCTAGTTTGCCCGTAAGGCCAGTAGTCTCATACGTGGGTTCTGCTACTTATTTGTTGTCAAAGTGGTTGAACAAGAAGTTAAAGGAAGTCTCTGGTTTTGCCAATGTGCTCAGCATTAATAATTCACAGTCTTTGATTAGCCAACTGAATGCTGTCCCTATAACTGAGAATACTATCATCTTCTCCTTTGATGTCGTTAGTCTTTTTACATCAATCCCAGTTGGGGACTGTATTCGGTTGACTAGAAAGTTGTTGCGGGCTTCCAGCTTGTGTGACCGTGATATAGAGGATTACATTGACCTCTTATCCATCGCGTTGAAGCAAAACTTCTTCATCTTTAATGAATGCTTTTATGAACAACAAGAAGGTCTAGCTATGGGTTCACCCCTAAGCCCCCTGATGGCCGAAGTATTCATGAAGGATGTGGAGGATAAAATTTTCAATTCAACAGAGGATTGATGATCTTGATGATGTCAACCAGTTACTTACTTTGATAAATAACATACATCCTTCCATCAAGTTCACTGTTGAAGTTGAATCAGACAACAAAATCCCATTTCTTGACATACTCATTAAAAAACATAATCATAAGCTTGAATTCGCAATACACCGTAAGTCTAGCTTTTCTGACACCGTTGTTGGTTATTTTTCCAACCATCCAATGTCACACAAGCTGGCGGCCTTCAATAGTCTTTCCTACAGACTCTTTACTATACCGATGCGATATGATGACTTTACAAGAGAAGTTAATTTGATTAGACTTATTGGGAAAAATAATTCCTTTCCGGATGAAATAGTGAAGAATGTGATCTCCAAAGTGAAACTTAATTTACTATATAAGAATGCTTATTCACAATCCAATTCTCCTCCATTAGACCAGAAATTTGGAGCTGTTTCTTTCTACAACCATGATTGTTATCAATTTTCTCAGCTTCTTAAAAAACACAACTTCACTGTTTCATTTAGGACTCATAACTCTCTTGATACTATTAAAAACAATAAACATAAAGATCATCCTCTGACAAAAAGCGGTATTTACAAACTTAATTGCGGGACTTGTTGCGCTGAGTACGTTGGCCAGACCCGTAGACAGTTCAACAGTAGAGTTAAGGAGCATGAGGCCGCGATCAGATTAAAACATAATGACAAGTCCAACTTTGCCGATCACATCTTAAATGAAGACCATATGTTCAACCCTGGTGCGGATGTCGATGTGTTGCACTTTATCTCTGACTTTCATTATTTAAATTATTTTGAAAATTTAGAAATTCACAGAAGCATCAATAATCCGAAAACGAATAATGTGAATATTCAATTAGATCACCCACATTCCAAATTTTACAATAGCTTAATCAATTTATCTAAAACTTCATAATTAATTATTTACTTTTTTTTTCTTCCGTTTTACGCTTTTCCACCCTGTATCACATCGATCTCCGCATCAGTGGTCGATAGTGGAGTTCGTGCTCCTATGTGGCGTTCGGTGATAATCGGGTTTGACAGCCCCAAATGGAGCCGATTATCCTCATGGCCAGTACCCTCCACAATTCAAGCCTAATTGTTTCTTAACCTACCAACCTACCTCGTGGTCCTGCAGAAATTAGCTAGTCAGTGATAGCAGTTTAATTTATCATAAGACAATGGTAGCGTATTCGAATAGAATTCGATTAAAAAGGATGAATATATAGTTAAATTAAATACCTGATAATTTTAATTTTTGACTAATGCCTTGAATTTGGTGAGTTTGGTTTCTCTTAATATTGTTCATAATTTATAACTAGTTTATTGTTTCTAGGACCTCTTCGACTTTCTTATATTTTTTATTTTACCTGCGTGGTACAGGTCGGCCAACGTTCTTGTAATTTTTGGTTTGCCTGTATTGTACAAGTCGTCTAACGTATTATAATTATTATTATTGGTTTGCCTGTATGGTACAGGTCGTCTCACGACTCATTATTTTTGGTTCACCTACATGGTCTAGGTCGTCTTGAGATTTGAAATTTTCTACGTTTTAGTTTCATTTTTGGTTTACCTGCATGGTACAGGTCGTCCTAATTATATGTTTGTACGACAATATGCCTATTCCAAGTAAGTCGAAGCACCTAGATTAATTAACATCTTCTAATATAACATGTTGTAGCTTGATCATAATTTTTTGAACATTGATGAAACCAGTCCGTGATTAATTACTCCATTTGGTTTCTTCAAACTAGTTTGTAAGTTTTTATGTAATATTTTTTGCGTTTAGAGCATGACATTCATTTGTTGTGTTTATCTTGTATTTTTGCTCATTGTATTGAGTTTCAGCTGTTGCCTGATGATGCCGTAAGCTTCGGCGAAACATGTAGCATAATAAATCATAATCAAGTTGGATATACGGAATTTGCTTTCTACACTACTGTTTAACAATTATCCAAATCCCCTGCAAGTTTTTCTTCTACTTCCGATTAAATAATACAAAATTAACATAACATTTTTTGTTACAGATTTACAGCCAAATCTCTTACCACCACAACAACAGCCTACGACTCCACCAAACACTAGGCATGAACGCACTGCCTACACTTCATCTCAACTAGATGAACTGGAAAAAGAATTTCTGAACAATAAATATATTACCCGTCTCAGTAGAATTCAACTCGCCAATAGAGTAAACCTCACTGAACACCAAATAAAAATTTGGTTCCAAAATCGTAGGATGAAGTCCAAGAAGGAACAAAATAAAGAAACAGTATCATCCCCAATTGTAAGCCCTACACTTAGCTTAAGCTCCAACTCACCAAATCCCATGAGAGCAATCAAAACCGAAAAAGCTCAACAAGCCATTGTTGAAAGGTTGCCATCACACACTTCAGTAACACAAGTCGCTCAAGTACCTCAACAATACATTCAACAAATATCAACCGCAACAACTTCGAATTACAACCCAAATCTATACCAATACGAATTACCACAAAACTACGGTAATTTTTCCAATAATTTTTATAATAACATGCCGCAAAGTGGTTGCAAGAATTTTTTGAAACCCGAGAATGTTACTCCTCCTTCAGATCAGGAACAATTGGATGTCGTTAATGAACAATTCGATTACAACTTCGATCCTTCTATTGATGTTTCATGGTTCGGTGCTTCAAGTTTAACGAGCCTAATAAATTTGTACGCCATTGACTAGATTAATCAGAGTGATTGTCTATGTATATTCTCTAGAATTATAAGTATTAGTTATTAAGTCATGTATTAATTTTATTTTTGTGACAAATATTACTTTATTATAATTGTTTGTACGTATATTTTGTTAAATAGACCAGTTTAATGCAATTAAACTATTTGGTCTCATATAAATCTTCACAATGCTCTTAAAAGTGGCACTAGTTTCGTGTACACCCGGTATAAAAGAATTCATAAAGGTGACTCATCTTTCGCTTACTCGCGGTGTAGTGGTCAAAAAAACCAATTGGACAAAAACAAAATCCAAAGCATAATTAATTTAAAAAAGAATGATGAGTATAATATACAGTGTCCTATAAAAATCATGGAAATTTTTCACATATTAATATTGTTGCAATTTCCTAAGAAGTCGAAAAAATAGTAGTTCATGAGAAACTTTTTGTACTTAACAATTACTACGGTTACATGCAATATTGAAATCGGATTGAAAACAATATGGTTACTTCTTATTTAAAGATTTTTTTGGCACACCACTCAAAGTCGAAGATATCGTTTTAAATACGTTTATAAAACTGCATGTAAACGTGGTGAATGGTTTTAATTTGGATTTAAGTGTCTTAAAATAATGATAGATGCAAGACATTTTTATACAGGGTGTCCCAATCTGAGTTACTTCACATGGGTATTTTTGTTATTAATAAAGTTACAGATTCGGTTAAATGTCCAATGCTTTGCAGTGTTACACTTATTCAGATGACGTTTAAAAAAATCAAATATTCCGAGCAAAAAAAAATTGTAAACTGCGGCCGCCGGCCCTAATGCAGCGGCGGCCCACCGGGAATGTCTCGGTGTCCCGCCGGTCGTATCCGGGCCTGATGAGATGCCTCTTGATGAACAAAACGAATATGGTAAAAATTATGTATCCATTAAAACACTTATTTCTGTTTTTATATTAAATTTGTTTTGAAGGTAATTTTCAGAACAACATTCTTTTTTAAAATAGAAACATATATTTCGACTTTTATTCGAAACTTCCAAATCAATTATTTCGGTTTTAATGAATTTATTATTCCTTCTTATGCATATTTATGCATATATAGGGTATCAACAGGAATAAGTTGCATAGCGTATCATTTTTATTTGACGCAGTGAAATAATACTTGTTAATTATATTTAACCTCAAAAAGACTTATTCTTACGCATATAATTTTTTCGACCATTTTGTATTTTACTCTAAACATTACATTGTCCCCGATAACATTTAATGTAAAAATAATTATAATCTCAAATTGATTACGAACGAAATTATTGTTTACAGTAAAAATTAAAATGGAGCTGTGTAGAGGTGTGTCGAAAGTTTTATGAAATGATGACGAATCAATAAAATAACTTTAAATTTAAATTTAAATACCATTTATTTTCCATTTTATTAGATTAAGAAAAACAACAAGCAAGTAACATTGCCAAAAAATTAAAAATGTTAAGCATAAATATTTTGCCATGGGAATACATTTGTAGTCGTAAAGTATTCTGCAAAATAATCACGAATAGTATTCGCTGACCTTGCCGAAGATTCAGAATTGATAACATTATTTTCGGAACTATTATTATCATAGAGTCCTTCCTGAGACAATTTGTCTTCGTATGTGTATCCATCTCGTTGACCTACAAAATTGTGGAGCACAGTGCAAGCTTTTACTATATCCTCTGCGAAATAGACGAACACGTTAAGTGGTCTATAAAAAAGTTTGAATTTTTAAAAATGCTTGAATCGCTATTTTTGCTTAAAAAATGCTTATAATTATAGTATAGGGACGCACTATGTACTGGTTTTTCAAACCGAATGTGTTTGCCGTCAATTGCACCTAGACAATGCGGAAAATTTGTACTATTTCGAAAACCTTCTTCAATTTCTAGCCATTTTTCTTTTGTGGGATTTTGCATAACTTGAGCCTTCATGACTTTCTAAATTTGTTGACATGTTTCTTAGATAATTCCACTTGCTGTTGATAAGCCAACCCTGTAGGTATAATATAAATCAGTAAATGTGCATCCGCTTGCAAGATATCTGAAAAAATATTTTTTACTTGTTTCGTTCAGTAAAAATTTTCAGAAGAAATGGAAGAGCCTAAGAAATTCCTTTGCTCGTGAAAGGACCAAGAGAAAGAATTTAAAAAGTGGATCAGAAGCAAGTTGGAGAACCTACACATTTTACGAATCGAAGGTAGAAAGAACTTATAAATGATTAATACTTTTACAACGTCTTCCAATGTTGATGTTACTGAGACCAGTCAAGCCCAGGGGCCTCAGGAGGAAATGCAGATTGATGATTCGGCTAATATCATGACAACTCCTAAAATGTCGGAACCTATTATTAAAAAAATGAGGCCGTCAAAAAAAGTTTATGATAATGAAATTGTTGATCTATTAAAATATAGCATTCAACGACGAAATGCGCAAGAAGCATCGTTAGATCAAGACGAAGATAGATATTTTCTTCTTTCTCTTCTTGGAAACTTGAAACGAGTACCTGTCAAAAGCAAGATAGATGTCAAATTGGCAATAATTCCAGCAATAAAAGCAGCCAATAATCCTGTATCTACAATTAATTACAACGGCATTCCCACCCATACGGAAGGATCTTTCATCCAGTTAATTGGGGATTATAATCCAAATAATGACAGCCAAAATGATAAATATGTGGTACATAATTAATTGAAGGTGTGCTAAAGTTTTTTGAAGATTTATTTTTAGGTTATTATTGACTAATATTTATTAGTTATATACTATTTTGTTTTCAGTATTTATAGCTATTAATTTTATTTGTTGTTCTTGAGAGTTAATAAAAACGACATCCTTATTTTTTTGAAAGTCATAGGGTAAACAATATTTTAAACATGTGTTGATTTTAACATCATCCTTTTAAATATTAATCTTTGTAAACAATGTGCGTGCAAGGCGTAAAACAATCCTTTGCAATAATTAGTAAATATTTTTTTACAATTTTTACAATTTTCTCATACATCACAGTTTTTATTTAAATTTTAATGTTTTACAACTACATAAGCAATTTACAAGATAAAAGTCTAGTGTTATTTCAAAAAGTTTGATAAGTCAATCACCTCTACAAAATGGCAATGTTCAATCTGACGGTAAGCCACTTTAATAATAAACAAAAAAATAAATTCTTTGACTCTACACATACATTTTAAATACTTATGTTATTAACCTTTGCATTTTTTAAAACTTATTTTAAAAAAATCAATTTTAAACTCATAATAACCAATGATAATTTTAACAATATTAATTTAATTTTAACTCAAAAAAGAAATATTGTTTTTAACCTTTGACCAAATTTCTTATGTTTATTTAAGTCATCACTTTACACTTAAACACAAAAATAAAATATATTGTAATTCTTGCAGTTTACTTCTGAGGATGGCAAACATGCGGAAACCGGTTAAGTGATATTTTAATAAATTATATAAGGTCATACACCTTATAATGAGTCACCACATCTTTGAATTAAAATTAATACTTTCAAAAAATTTATCAATCTCAAACTGAGTAAAAAACAACTGATATTTCAATGAAATTAAATTAAATCAGCTAATATAAATGCTGAGAATAATTACTTTGGTCAATAATACTTGACATTAATCCAAAATAAAAATTAAAACTGGAAAATTGATGCGCCAAAAATATTCAAAAAGTCGTTAAAAGTTAAAACTCACCTCTCAATTCCGCTGTGGTGAGGTAGGTTGAAGCAGGTTCCAGAAATCCGGCCGAGTCTCTGCCTGATGATGGTACCATGTGACCGTCCGCCCAACAAAATGGTGATCCGTTTGACGTCACTTCCTGGACTCAAACCATTTATAACTTAAGAATTGATCAATGTCAAATGGCGCCATTTCAAACAATAGATTATTTATCTCTTGTTTATACCTTTTTATTGGGAGATCTTTAATATTTTGAGGTAAGTTATTGTACAGCTTAATACTATAAAAGTTTACTCCGGTTGTCGTCCGATTAAGCCAGTCATACGGAGTAAAAATGTCAGTATTAGTCCGAGTTTGATAATTGTGAATTAGTTCCCTGGAGGAATATTCGTGAATATTTTCTTTTATATGCAGCAGACAGTTTAAAATGTAAGGTCCTGGCAAGGTTAAGATTTTTAGAGTTTTAAATATTTGCGATGTATCGTCACAGTAACCTGCATCCGCAATCACCCTTACAATAGCTCTCTGAATTGCAAAAATTCTGTTGGAGCTAGGTGAGTGCCCCCATACGATTATCCCATAAGTCATGATTGAATGGAAAAGACCGTGGTAGGCAGAAATAAGAACCTCTTGTGGTACTATTTTGTACAGTTGTCTAAACAGAAATACTGTGGGAGATAGTTTGCTGACTAAATATTCCGCGTGAAATGACCAGGTCAAATCAGCATCTAGAAGTAATCCTAGGAGTTTAACGGGGTTATTATTATTATTTATGGTGTCTTTTTTTCTCGTTGAGATAATTAATCTTTCGGTTTTACTATCATTAAGCGATAATTTGTTATAATTAAACCAATCTTTGAGACATTCGTATGTGCAATCGAGATCATTTAGTAGAGATTCAATAGTATTGCCGGAGTTGAGTGCTGTGGTGTCATCAGCAAATAATACCAACTTGCTTCCGGATATATAATTGTGAACGTCATTGATGAAAATTATGAAAAATAAAGGACCCAGCACTGAACCCTGCAATGACTTATCATTGGCTGATTCAACGTACTGGCGTCTGTTAGAAAAGTACGATTTAACCTTATCCAAATGACAATGGGGAATACGTTACCTCGAGATGTTGTGGGGCTTCGTTTGATTGTTTCTTTCCCAAATCAACTGAAGAGCGGTCACTCTGTTAAACGGCGTAACAACGCTAAACTTATGAATCGAAGGCATAAAACACGCAAAACGCATGAAACTATTTCTAGAAAAACTCCGCACTTGTGATCCAAATACGACATTTTGTCACGAGCGAGCTCACTGGGAAAAAGGAACGACTTTCAAAATTTTCATTTCCTTCACGGCCAAAATTGGGCTCCGCCGGAGAGGGGATTCATCTCTGTAAGGTTAGACATCTATCCAGTGAGTTATGATTTGTAAAAACAAAACATCGATTATTGTTATTGTCACAATCTTAATAAAAAGACATATTTATTTTGAATACAGATATTATTTAATATTTTATTAACTTAATGATACAATCTCTCATCAAATTAATAAATCATTTAAAACAACCTCCCAGAAAATAATCAACTTCACTAAAATTGATATAAAAATTTGCTTGAATTGACCTGAGTGCGTCTCTGGCTACTGTGTTAATGACAAGTACCTGAGCTACCAGTTTAACCGTCTACCGCAAATGTTCGCAACCAACATCACGCCAAACGGAGGAACCAACTTCCCGGTTTCATTTGTAGAAATTCGCCAAGCTAGAACACCAATAAGTAGAAAAAATGGCGACCGCTTGAGCTAGCGCTAAGCCGGCGCTGCTCTAGAGCTAGAGCAGTTGAACGCACCCAAAGTTTAATTCACCTTTCTCGAGCGCATGCGCAAACTTTCACTCGTGAATCTTGATTCGCCTGGTTCAGACCAAATGAATTTGGATTCGCTGATGAGAATTTGACGCATGCGCTTCTAAGAAGGTGAATTTAACATTCACTGTGTAAGATTTCAGGAATCCACGTCCAGCAGAGTTCTGTATCACTAAAATAAAAAGTGTAAAGTGCCGGGGTGATTTTCGCGGGTTCTTTGTTTCTTTCACGCGGTGTATTGTTACGCCCGAAAAAAAAATCATCCCTGAATGTGTCACAAAATTGGCTTCCCAACTAAAGGGCTTTTAAAACAATACAAACAAATTGTCTGATCCACAACCCGTGGTAATGTCTCCAGATCAATTTTCGCAACTTTTGACAACGTTAAATGCAAATCCTGTGAAAGCACAGGCGGCAAAACAAGGTAACTTTGTTGCATGGTCTTCTAGATTTGACGGAAAAAAAGGACGTGACATGACCGCTTTGGTGACGCCGTGAGGATTGTGCAAACGTCAGTGACGAAAATGGTTTAAAAGGTTTCTCCTTGTGTGGCACTCCCGATGTCCAGGTATACAGTTAGACCGGTTACACACGTAGATACCGTCAGATACTGTATCCCAGATATAGTATGAGAGAGAGAGAGATACTGTATCACGAAAGAAAATACACGGATACTGAAACGGATACTTGTGCCGAACACGCGAGGTGATTCATTTGTGACAACAGTGGCGTAGTCTACGTGAAGTATGGACACGGAAGAGCATATTATTGTGTGGCATCTATTAAAAAAGAAAGGAAGGACTGTGTGGGTTCATCCCTTAATATCATTAAGGCAATCCAAAGGAACTTTTGCTTTACTTTTTGAGGAATTATTGCAAGATTGTCAAAGTTTTTCAATTATTTTCGGATGTCGATTGAATCGTTTGAAGAGCTTCATACTATTTTGGAAAGTAAATTATTAAAAAAAGACACCGTTATGCGTAGAAGCATTACACCAAAAGAACGTTTGGCAATAACCCTAAGGTTAGAAAAAAATATTTACTAATTATTGTATAGTATTGTTTTACGCCTTGCACGCACATTGTTTACAAAGGTTAATATTTAAAAGGTTGATGTCAAAATGAACACATGTTTAAAATATTGTTTACCCTATGACTTTCAAAAAAATAAGGGTGTTGTTTTTATTAACTCTCAACTCTCAAGAACAACAAATAAAATTAAAAGCTATAAATACTGAAAACAAAATAGTATATAACAAGGGTGCACAGTTTCAAATTAAAATTTGAAAGTTAATAATTATAGGTTGTAGTATAAAGAAATAAGAAAAAAATAAAAAAAAAATTCAAGGCTCTACGACTTTTTGTTCAAAAGATATGAATTTTTATATAAAATATGGCATTCTGATAAATGAGTAAATATGTATTTTGAAAAATTCATATTTCGCTTAATAATTAAAATTAAGAAATAAAAATTTGTTCAGATAAGTTTGTAAAAACTAGTCGCTGATTTAAAGGAAATGTTGGACGAGATTTGTTAAGTTAAGTTAGTTTTAACTTAACAAATCTCGTCCAACATTTCAAAGCTTGAAAAAGGATCCGACCGGATCCGAAACTAGTCGCTGATTTAAAGGAATCGGAGTTTTTATTTGTCCTATCACCGCAAATCCTTGATTATCTTAATAAATTTTTTAAAATTTAATTAGTTTTTAAAGTAGATTACCAAGAAAAATTTTGATTTTTTTGAGTTTTTGTGGTGTAAATTTTTTTTGAGGGGTGTAGAGGGCAAGTGACCCCCTACATTTTATCCATTTTCTATTATCTTTTATTTGCGGGGTCGATTTTGAAAATATTCGAAAAAATTTTTTTTAGATATTTTTAAGGCTTGAAATTTTTCAAAGAAATCGATTTTTATTGTTTTTCTCGAAAAATTAATTATTTTGTAAAAAGTGAAACATTTCAGACCGAAATTTTGGCTCCAAACGAAGATTTTGCTTATTTTAGCTACATTTTCGGTGATTACTCGAAAACGGAACGAGACAGCGAAGTGATTCTTTTTTTGTCGTTAAGTGGACGTTGAAAGCTTTTAGAAAAGATATATAACGTGGGGGTGAAACGCGTAAAAAATTGCGACATTTTTAAATGCGATCTTAAAAAAAATATTTTTTCGTTATTTTATCGAAATTTAAAAAACCTTACGCGTGGGCGGTTTCAGATCACGGTGCACATTCGATTGACTTTTTAAAATAGCAAATCGGTTCAAAAATAGCCCGACTGGAGCCGCCAACTTCTAAATTCAAAATTTCGAGTTTATTTAGGGATAACTTCCGAACCCCTTCGAAAATAAAAAAATCCCTACGCGCTACCGGATGTAAAAGTTATTCCTTTATAGGGTAGTGCAGAAAAATGTAGTCATTTTTGAAAACTGGGGGCCAAAAGTGGTACACCCAACTTACCGCGTTTAGCCCCATTTTTGAACTTTTTACTCGCAATTCCAGGGGAAAAATTGAAGTATGCCGATTTTTTTGGTTATAAAGAACAAAGCGGAGAGGCAAATAAAAAATATTCGGCATCTCTAGGATGTCTAAATCAAAAGTTACGAATTTTCAAAGTCGGCGTCGAAAAAGCTCTAATTTCAAACCACAAATTTGAGGGCGCCAAAAGTACAAAAAAAATTGAGATATTAAAAAAAGCGCTCGTTTCCTGATGTAGCGCGGTATGTAGATGGCAAATCAAGAAACCGCGATTTTTTTTCACCTTCCGATCTTCTAATCGAAGCCTTACCGTTTTAGCACTTTTGCCGCCCGAGAAAACGCCAAATTTGTACACTCGGCGTGCAGGCACCGCGACGCCCGACCGTCGCGCCTGGAGACTTAAAAAAGGCCCAGGATGTAAAAATAAAAGGGGCCAATAGGGTATTTGACAATTTTTTACAAGGTAGTTTAAATGCTACAGATGCACCTAATAATTACTAAAAAAATATCAAAACATTTTTTTCGACGATCCGCTTAATATAATTTGATATTTAAAATTTAAATTAAAATATTCCCGCCAAAACGCTCACGATCGACGCACCCACTCCGTGACGTCACAAGCTACTAGTGTCAAGAATCGTCAGCCTATTTTTGCAGTTTATACCAATTTTTATAAGTTTTTATTCACAAACATGAATTTTAAATCGAAGAAACTCTACAAAATACTCAGAAAAATTGCCAAAAAATACCGTTAAAGACAGGCTGAATTTTATGTTTACTATCTTGTGACGTCACTCGCAGATTCGTGCAGTTTCGTGCGTTTATGGTCACGTGACAAAATATCCCAATTTAGCTATTTAATTTTAACAAATTAACCAGGAGTTTAACAAATTTTATCAATAAAAAACTGATTTTCGGTATTATTGTAAACTAAAGTATTATTTTAAGTATAAATATCCATGTTTTGCGACCACAGTCAAATACCCTATTTTCGTCGCTTCCCTTTGAAACCGGACGGGGATGCGATTTTTCAAAGTTGAGGCCGGCGAAAACCGGAAAAAAAGCAAGAAAAATCGACCATATTCGATAATTTTTTTCAGAGTGTTAGCGTGCTGGGAAAAATTTAAAATTCTAACCCCGCTTAAAATCCACATCCCTCTTTACGATGCGACCGGAATTTTTAAAATCTGACTTAAAAAACTGCCCTTTTCGCGACAATTTAATTTTTTTCTTCTAAAATATTCTCCTCCGTCCACCTGCAAAATTTCAACTCGATACGAAAAAAAAAACTTAATCATTTCTTACGGTTTTAGTATATATAGACTAATAAATATAAGTCAATAATAACCTAAAAATAAATCTTCAAAAAACTTTAGCACACCTTCAATTAATTATGTACCATATATTTATCATTTTGGGTGTCATTATTTGAATTATAATCCCCAATTAACTGGATGAAAGATCCCTCCGTATGGGTGGGAATGACGTTGTAATTAATTGCAGATACAGGATTATTGGCTGCTTTTATTGCTTGAATTATTGCCAATTTGACATCCATCTTGCTTTCGACAGGTACTCGTTTCAAATCTCCAAGAAGAGAAAGAAGAAAATGTCTATCTTTGTCTTGATCTAACGATGCTTCTTGCGCATTTCGTCGTTCAATGCTATATTTTAATAGATCAACAATTTCATTATCAGAATCTTTTTTTGACGGCCTCATATTTTTAATAATAGGTTCCGACATTTTAGGAGTTGTCATGATATAAGCCGAATCATCTGCATTTCCTCCTGAGGCCCCTGGGCTTGACTGGTCTCAGTAACCTCAACGTTGGAAGAAGTTCTAAAAAGTATTGATGATTTATAAGTTCAATATTGCATGTAACCGTAGTAATTGTTAAGTACAAAAAGTTTCTTATGAACTACTGTTTTTTCGACTTCTTGGGAAATTGCAACAATATTAATATGTGAAAAATTTTTATAGGACACTGTATATTATACTCATCATTCTTTTTTAAATTAATTACGCTTTGGATTTTGTTTTTGTCCAATTGGTTTTTCTGACCACTACACCGCGAGTAAGCGAAAGATGAGTCACCTTTATGAATTCTTTTATACCGGGTGTACACGAAACTAGTGCCACTTTTATGAGCATTGTGAAGATTTATATGAAAACAAATAGTTTAATTGCATTAAATTGGTCTATTTAACAAAATATACGTACAAACAATTATAATAAAGAAATATTTGTCACAAAAATAAAATTAATACATGACTTAATAACTAATACTCATAATTCTAGAGAATATACATAGACAATCACTATGATTAATCTAGTCAATGGCGTACAAATTTATTAGGCTCGTTAAACTTGAAGCACCGAACCATGAAACATCAATAGAAGGATCGAAGTTGTAATCGAATTGTTCATTAACGACATCCAATTGTTCCTGATCTGAAGGAGGAGTAACATTCTCGGGTTTCAAAAAATTTTTGCAACCACTTTGCGGCATGTTATTATAGAAATTATTGGAAAAATTACCATAGTTTTGTGGTAATTCGAATTGGTATAGATTTGGGTTGTATCTTGAAGTTGTTGCGGTTGATATTTTTTGAATGTATTGTTGAGGTACTTGAGCGACTTGTGTTACTAAAGTGTGTGAAGGCAACCTTTTAACAATGGCTTGTTGAGCTTTTTCGGTTTTGATTGCTCTCATGGGAATTGGTGAGTTGAAGCTTGAGCTAAGTGTAGGACTTGCAATTGGGGATGATACTGTTTCTTTATTTTGTTCCTTCTTGAACTTCATCCTACGATTTTGGAACCAAATTTTTATTTGGTGTTCAGTGAGGTTTACTCTAATGGCGAGTTGAATTCTACTGAGACGGGTAATATATTTATTGTTCAGAAATTCTTTTTCCAGTTCATCTAGTTGAGATGAAGTGTAGACAGTGCGTTCATGCCTAGTGTTTGGTGGAGTCGTAGGCTGTTGTTGTGGTGGTAAGGGATTTGGATGTAAATCTGTAACAAAAAATGTTATGTTAATTTTGTATTTTTAATCATCGAGTATAAACTTTCAACTTTGAAAGGCCCCTTTCGACAAATTTTATAAATATAGTTCAAATAATTAAAAAATCGCATTTTCTTGTTATTTTCAAGATAGCGCAGGAAGGATGCGATATTCAATTTTTTGTCAACGAATTATTAGTATCCGAACAAATTTCTACAACTTTCTCCACTTAACCGACTTTTTATCTCTAATAATAACAAAGATACCCATACAGTATAACTTCAAATGGGACACCCTGTATAAAAAAATCTGAACGGAAACGTGGGGCATCTTATATTTTTGGATAAAGGTTTAGTTTACCTCAGTACCTTTTATTGGGACACCCTGTATAATGGATTGGTTCAATTTATAAAACTTGCTGTAAATAGAAACTTACCTTCGAATCTCATTATTGGTTGATAATTTGCACTTGTTGGTGGGGCCAAATTATTTGTAAATTGTTGTTGTTTAGGCTCCACGTATTTGTGTAGATTATTCTGATTTATCTGAAAATTAGAAAAATTGATGTATTGAAATATATTTAATTAAAAAATTAGAAAATGTGACTCTACCGATTCAAGATATTCATATGATTTAATATTTAATATACCTAAATCATCAACATTTAATGAGAATTGAGGTTTTTGGAAAAATATACCTAACCCAGCATTTATAAATAAATAAAAAAAAATAGTGAATTTTTCTAATAAAATTATTGAAAAGTAATTCTTTAATTGACATCGTCTTGCACTTCAAAGAATTTTTCCAACTCAGCAATGAAATCATCCACTGAACTGAAAACAATAATAAAAATTAGTTTAAATCAAAAAATCTAACAAAGCAAAATAATTGGAAATTTTCATAGAAATATTGTAAATATACGAAATAAAATAAACTCACCTCGTGTTGGTTAAATGTAGAATAACTTGTAATCAAAATATGGGTAACATTAAAATTTTGGGGATGAAGACTTCTTACTTCTTTCAAAGATCAGTTAAGAATGTTAGCAGTTGATAATATTTTTGGCTATTTAAGCATAGCCAAGATTAATTTTTAAGCCCCTCCCTTCATCCTTCATTAAAGGGATACTCATTACTAGATATTATACCTGGAAACCCTAAGCGTAATTACAATAAATTTTAATATTTAAAATTTATATTTTGCAAATTTATATGTTTTAATTTATTAAAAATATGCGATATATGAGTGAAATTTTAATTATTTTTTTTTCAATTTTTGAAAACTGCAGATTTGAATAAAATTGATTAAAATCTTTGTTGATTATGAAATAATTCTTGTATTTACTTTAATTTCAGGCCTTGACGTAAAAAAATTAAAAAACATTTTCAAAAAAAGCGAAATGAGCAGAATTTTAGGCTGATTCGAATTAAAATTTAATCATTGGATAATTTATACTGACGTGGCATTGTAGCAGGTAAATAATGAACCATTTTTATTACGACCTAAGTTTTTGAAAAAGTTTGTCACGTTTTAAGTTAAAAGTTGTTGCCAATTGTCAAGTTATTTATGTTTTTATTGTAAAGTTACTGAATGTTAATGTTTACTCATTTCAGGACTGATGATGACCTCAAAGTTAGGTCGAAACGTTTCAATGTATTAGAGAGATAGAATAAATAACGTTTTCCGTAAAAAGACCAAAAAGTTGTTCACATTAATATTACTTTAATCGGAACAAAAAAATTTCCATTTCATTAAAAATAGAATTTAAATTTCTAGTTTTTTTCCCAGGATACTTTGATACTTAATAGGATTATCAACATAAATAATAAATAATAAATAATGATAATCCCAGAATTAGACAATATTCAATTCTTAGAATTAAAATCTGTTTGAAATTTCGATAATTCAATGGGTCGTTGATTAGATAGGATTAATTTTATTGTTAACATTATTTACGCTCTTCATTTCAAATAATTTTTCTGAAAATTAAAAATGTAGAATAGAAAAGTAACAACCTACGATTGAAATTTTGCATAATTTTTGTTATACAAAATGGTTTAAATAACTTTCCAAAAGGGAACATTTTTGTTCTTTCCTCTTATTTTCAGAGAAAATCCCACAATAACTGGATATTTCCTATAGATTTCTTATTATTTATAAATGATATTAAAGAAACTTGTAAAAATTATTTAAAAAAAATATAACCGACGCGAGGATTTTCCAGCCATAGTTTTTTACATGCATTTCTCCATAAGAAGAAATTAATTTATAATATTATTGCAATAATTCGTGCTGTCATATAATGTAAAATAAAAAAGTTGCAATTTTGTTTTCTTCTTAAAAAACTGAAATTTTGTAAATATTGCACTATTTTACGTGTTGAAGTTTTGAAATGATTTTTAAAAAATTATTAAAAAATATCTGAGTAAGCTATAATTAATTCTGTGATTGATTTGAGTAAATTAGAGAATTCTGCAAAAAATAACTCGAAGAAGAACATTAAAAAAATTATAGGTGAATAAAATTGTGCTTCTCCTTATATTGTAAGTTATATTTTAATATCTCACTTGACCGGTTTCGGCCGCAGCCATCTTCAGAAGTGAACTACAAATTCATATATGTGTTAGATATTAGGTTTACATGTAAGAAGACGTATAAATTGTAATTAATCATGCAGATATAAAAAGTGAAATATAAATTTTCATGTATAATATAGATTTTAGGTTATTACATAAAACAAAAAGGGACATATAAAATATAATAATAAATAATTTTGTACGTGTGCAACAAATCTTACCGTTAATCATAAAATTCAAGTGGAAAAATTGTCATGTCTTGGTTATAAAATGCATGTGGTTTTATCAGCCATTTTGTTTAATCTTAATAAATTTTAATCTCACTTTTTCTTCCTTTTAACCTTCTTCTCCTTTTGAAACTTGTTTTTTATTAACAAGGTGAACATAAAACGGGATGATGCATGTGAAAATTTGGTTGAAATAATAAAAAAATAATGAAGTTAAATTTACTGGAAGAATTTTTGTTTCCAAACTAGTATGGTGAGATGATGGATGTTGAGTACGAACTGATTTTAGGCGAGTGCGTTGATGAAATTTTGTGCTGTATGTATGACATCTATTGTGTATTTTGTGGATTATTGTTTTGATCGGTAACTATGGTATCTGTAATAATGGAATCTTTTAAATAGGCAAAAATGGGTTTATAATTTAAGTTTAATTGTTCATTTAAGCAGTTATATTTTCTGTTATATCTGCTTTTCGGAATATCTGGTAGGATACACGATACCTTATCACTAGTTTTACACTAAAAATCTGCAACTTAAAATCTAAAAACTGAAACCTTAAATTAAACTGTCACTGTTAAGACTTCTATGTTTTCTGTTTTTATAACAACGATTCAATAAGAAATCATTGTCACCAACTGCTAAAAAAATAAAGAAATATTTGTACGTCGAATAATTTCCAAATTTATTTAATTTTTGCGCAAATTATAAAAAATAGTATAAGCAACTCGTTCATAAGTCAATTATTGCACTCGTGCATTAAAAAACTCGCCGTTACGCGGCTCGTTTTTTAAACTTGGACGCGTGCAATAATACTTGACTTATGAAACTCGTTGCTTGATATACTATTAAAGCCCTACTTTTATTCTATATTCATTATAGAACACCCACTTACTTATTAAAAAATTAACTTTTAATTAATTTACTTCAGTTGTCACAAAAAGATTAGGTAAATGTATATTACAATACATTTTGACAATAATTACAAAATCAAAAAAGATATGTGCATTGTGCATGATTGCAGTCGATGAAAGTAAGAACAAATGGAGAAAGCTATTGAAAAAAGTACAAAAAAATTGAAATACCAACAAGAAATCAAAAGGAAAAACAGAAAAATGGAACGAAAAACGAAACTGCTTATTGAATGCCTTGAATTTTCAAAAAAAATGTGTGCTTTCTCCCATACAAGTTATTAAATACATTGATAATAACGTTTTCCACATTCCCAGGATCAAATTTGGAAATACAATAAAAAAATTGCACCTAGAACATGGAAAAAATATAATATAAACTAATCAAAAATGTGATATACAGGGTGTTTCTGAACAAGAGTCGAATAATCTAGGAATGGGTTTTTGGACCAATTTTAAGACAAAAAGTAAGAATAATTTTTTGTGCTAAAATGCTCCATTTCGGAAATGCAGGCCATTGAAGTTTACTCATTTTTTCAATTTCTTTAATATTTTTTTTAGTTTTTTTTCAGACTCCTAATTATACTTGTATTCTTCAAAACATTCCTAATTTTATATAATTTTGCACAGAAATAAAATAATTTTATTTGATTTTGTAGACATTTAAAAATTCTTACTTTTTGTCTTAAAATTGGTCGACCCCATTCCTAGATTATTCGACACTTGTTCCGAAACACCCTGTATATAGGGTGTTCATTTTAAAAGGAGCCACCCTAAATAACACTCAAAAAAATAATTTAATTTAAAAATGCCGTGAGGGGTCAATTTTTGTTTTTAGAGGGACGTCTATTTACAATGAAATTAAAGTTGTCTTTGCAACCCCCTACATCATTATTTTAAATGGGAATGGGGGTCGAGTGACACATCATTTTAAAGGTCTTTTTATACTGAAAATAAATATATGATTTGTTTTGGCCCTATTTTAAGTTAGTCATTTACAGGACACGATAAAAGAGAAAAGGAAAGTGTAATTTATAACAAAGAAAATTATAAAAAAATGGTGTAACTGATTTCTTTTCAATAGTTATAAATTATTAGCTTTTGTTAAGTTAAATGACTTGTTTCATGGTCAAAACTTAAAAATTTATCCAAATGTGATTTAAAAGTACATAAATAATACCCCAAGAATTACTTTCTCGTCCCCCAAACTTAATCACCAAAATTGAATACTCGAATTGGGACTTTAAATAAAAATGCCTTCTATTACTTTACTAACGTTTCGTTTACTCTCCGTAAACTTCTTCAGAGCTACATATAAACAAATAATTACAATTAAAATACATTAAGACAATCATTATTAATTAAAATTACCATAGTAATTACTAGGCGCCATATATTACTAAAAGCTCTAATAGATTTCTAAATTATCGTTCTGAACATCCAATGACACAAAAAGTAGCTCTGATAAAGGGTCTTAAATTCAGAATACAACAACTTAGCAATAAAGAATTCTGGAAAGCTAATTTTGAATTAATTACAGGTTATTTAATGGAATGCGGTTACCCAAAGAATGTAATAAATAGAATCTTGTATAATAATAGCAATACGAGTAAAATTAGCAGTGGTATAACACAAGGAGAAGAATCGAAGAGATATTATAAACTACCAGAGATCCCAGGTTTGACAAAAAGAATAACAAAATTAGTAAAAACTGAAAATACAAAAATTGTAACGTACAACCAATACAACGTTGGAAATCTATATACAAAAACGAAAGACAAAGTTAGCAGAGATGAAAAAAGTGGACTAGTATATAAAATTGATTGTAAGAACTGTAAGGGAACATACATAGGCCAAACTAAACAACATCTCAAGGCAAGAATAGATCAACATGCGAGAGACTGCAAAAATGAGAAGAAAAAAGAAACCACAGCTTTAGCGCAACATGCAATAACCCGGAAACATAACTTTGACTTTGAAAAAGTTAAGATATTGGAATTAGAGAAGAATTTAGAAAAAAGAAGAGTACTTGAAATGATCCACATTAGTAGAAATGATACAGCAGTTAACTTAAGAACGGATACAGAAAACCTCAGTAAGATTTATTCTTTCATAATTAATAAAATATGATTAGGCAACAAAATTCACAGTGAATAGAGTTGCAAACTTAAAATAAGTTAAATAATTGTAACAATTTTAATTTTATATATGTTTCACAGCTTGTAAAAATGTTATGTTGGTAAAAGCACAATTATTGTTGTAATGTCAAATGTCAAATTGTATAATAAGATGGTTGATGAAAGTAAGCGTCTATGCTAAGAATAAAAATCCAAGTGAATCTAGAATTATATACAAGAAATATTAAAAAAACTCAGAAAATATAGTTTCTAAAAATAAAATCTAATATTAGAAACGAAATATTTTAGGTATAATTGTATTTTAGTGAGAAATCAAAAAATGTGATGATAAATGTAATTTTAGGTTATACTGGAAAAAAAGGAAAAAATAATCCTCGAACTTAATTATATTAAATTTAACGTTCGTAAAATAGAAGGTATTTATAACAATAAAAATAAAAATAGGATTTGTAATGAGTGCTCGATGTAATTATATTGTAGAATTTACCAAAAAAACCTTAGAATAGTGTTAGCGGGGAAAAAACGAAAGACTATAAATTAGCGTGTTACAACAACTTAAAAACCGCTTGATGATATGGATATCCATGTGGCTTTTAGTAATTATGGCGCCTAGTAATTACTATGGTAATTTTAATTAATAATGATTGTCTTAATGTATTTTAATTGTAATTATTTGTTTATATGTAGCTCTGAAGAAGTTTACGGAGAGTAAACGAAACGTTAGTAAAGTAATAGAAGGCATTTTTATTTAAAGTCCCAATTCGAGTATTCAATTTTGGTGATAAATAATACCATTATTAAATACTTTTTTTTTAATTTTTAGCTAGGTTAGGAATCAAAAAGTTGCCAAAAAAATTATGACTGCCATTATTAAGGTAAAAAATGCATTCAAATGATGTATCACTCGAGCCCTATTCCCATTAAAAAAAAATTAAAAGGGTGGCTCCCTAGGGAAGGGGGTTGTAATGACAACTCTTATTTTATTGTAAAAAGATGTCCCCCTGAAAGTTAAAATCGACCTGTCGCGGCATTTCGATTTTTCGATTTTTCGAATTAAAAAGATTTTTTATTCAAAAATTTGTTTAAAAATTTAATTGTTTTTTATATCATTGTTTAAGTGATATGAATTTCCATCGATAATGAGTAAAAAAAGTGGGGGCTTCCATTTAAAAAAATCGCCGATGACGTCATTTTTAAAGCACCAGTGACGTCATTAATATTTTTTTTATATCAAAAGATAATATTTTAAAAACTAAAATTGACCTGTCCGAGCGATTTTCTCGAAACAATTAAATACGTATTTAATCCTATTTATTGTAAAAAGGGCAAAAATATAGGTGATAAATGTGGGTGTCTTTTTTTTATTGTACGACTAAATTCATCTGCTTAAATACCAATTAATGAATTACCTTCGAGCTTAAGATTTACACACTTATCACCGTTTGCAATCAGTTTACTTAACATAATGCACCAACCTTGAAATTCCTAAAACAGGGAAAGCGCGCTGCGGACGATTCCATTATTTTGAACCAGCTCCGAAAATTCACATCCGCCAATCAGCCAAGTTAAGCATAAGCCATTCGTGGATAAAGCAAGAGGGTCATGCAACGTTTGACTCAGGCATTAGTTCAAGACAACATTGAGAAACTTAATAGTACTTACCGGGACCCTTGGGTCCCTTTTAGTTGATGACAAAACTCTGGCCCTTGGGTTGCAGCTAGTAGCTCCTGAAAGACGGTAATCGCTAGCCAGGCCCCTACTTGGGCCTGCTCAACTAGACATAACTATTAATTAACTAGCCAGGCCCCTCCTTGGGCCTGCACAGCTAGACACAACTATTAAATTAACTAGCCAGGCCCCTCCTTGGGCCTGCACAGCTAGACACTACTATTAATTAACTAGCCAGGCCCCTCCTTGGGCCTGCACAGCTAGACATAACTATTAATTAACTAGCCAGGCCCCTCCTTGGGCCTACACAGCTAGACACAACTATTAAATTAACTAGCCAGTCCCCACCTTGGGCCTGCACAGCTAGACACAACTATTAAATTAACTAGCCAGGCCCCTCCTTGAGCCTGCACAGCTAGACACTACTATTAATTAACTAGCCAGGCCCCTCCTTGGGCCTGCACAGCTAGACACAACTATTAAATTAACTAGCCAGGCCCCTCCTTGGGCCTGCACAGCTAGACACTACTATTAATTAACTAGCCAGGCCCCTCCTTGGGCCTGCACAGCTAGACATAACTATTAATTAACAAGCCAGGCCACTCCATGGGCCTACACAGCTAGACACAACTATTAAATTAACTAGCCAGGCCCCTCCTTGAGCCTGCACAGCTAGACACTACTATTAATTAACTAGCCAGGCCCCTCCTTGGGCCTGCACAGCTAGACATAACTATTAATTAACTAGCCAGGCCCCTCCTTGGGCCTACACAGCTAGACACAACTATTAAATTAACTAGCCAGTCCCCACCTTGGGCCTGCACAGCTAGACACAACTATTAAATTAACTAGCCAGGCTCCTCCTTGGGCCTGCACAGCTAGACATAACTATTAAATTACCTAGCCAGGCCCCTCCTTGGGCCTCCACAGCTAGACACAACTATTAAATTAACTAGCCAGGCCCCACCTTGGGCCTGCACAGTAGACACAACTATTAAATAAACTAGCCAGGCCCCTCCTTGGGCCTGCACAGCTAGACACTACTATTAATTAACTAGCCAGGCCCCTCCTTGGGCCTGCACAGCTAGACACAACTATTAAATTAACTAGCCAGGCCCCTCCTTGGGCCTGCACAGCTAGACATAACTATTAATTAACTAGCCAGGCCCCTCCTTGGGCCTCCACAGCTAGACACAACTATTAAATTAACTAGCCAGGCCCCACCTTGGGCCTGCACAGCTAGACACAACTATTAAATTAACTAGCCAGGCCCCTCCTTGGGCCTGCACAGCTAGACACTACTATTAATTATCTAGCCAGGCCCCTCCTTCGGCCTGCACAGCTAGACACAACTATTAACTTAACTAGCCAGGCCCCACCTTGGGCCTGCACAGCTAGACACCACTATTAATTAACTAGCCAGGCCCCTCTTTGGGCCTGCACAGCTAGACACACTTCAACCACCAACAATTGTAATGAGCCTATTATAATAATACTTTATTTACGGCATAGCCATTTTACAAAATATAGAAAATATATACAAAAATATTATAATTTTAGAAAATATATACAAAAATATTATAATTCTTACATAGGTAATTATAAAGTAATTAACATTTTCAAGTTATCTTTGAAAGGTCCCTGACTGATATTAAAAAAATCTATATTATTGCACATGGTATTACCTTATCTACATGCTCTACATATCGGTGAATTGTAACCATAATTTGTTTTATGATAATCAGTTTTAAAAGTATTGACCTTTCTTAAACTTTTAGCTGGAACATTGAAATTAATAAGTGATAACAAATCAGGGCAATCAATAATATTTGATATTAAATTATAAAGAAGGCATAGATAAAAATTATGTATCCATTAAAACACTTCTTTCTGTTTTTATATTAAATTTGTTTTGAAGGTAATTTTCAGAACAACATTCTTTTTTAAAATAGAAACATATATTTCGACTTTTATTCGAAACTTCCAAATCAATTATTTCGGTTTTAATGAATTTATTATTCCTTCTTATGCATATATAGGGTATCAACAGGAATAAGTTGCATAGCGTATCATTTTTATTTGACGCAGTGAAATTATGTGTGGCGTCTCGCTCTTCACAATTACTTACACTGTAGTATACTTTCTTCCCTGCCAGAGTGCACGTTCCAGAGAATCAAAACTTTTTTCCTTTTCTCCGTTCCTGTGGCCCGCGTTACCTACCATCATTGCTGTTTTCGTGCCAGAAGTGCCCGGTCACGCAAAAAAAAAAAGCGTAGTGCGAAGTGCCCGCGAATTACATAAAAGTAAAAAGTGAACAATGGATGATAATATGAACAAAATAATGGAAAGATTGGAGAGGATGGAAAGAAAGATAAATAAAAAGAAGCATAAGAAAACAAAACGTCGCTCAAAGAAAAGGGCGCGAGTATCGGAATCGGAGTCATCGAGTTCGAGATCCCGGTCAAGATCGCCTCCCAAAAGAAGGCGGTTAAGACTTCTGTCGTCAGAAAGTGGAGAAGACAGTGAAAAAGGTAAAATTTTAATTTCTTCATTAGGTATAATTAATGTGAAAACTTGGTGTTCAGCGTAAGTTGTGTTTTTATTTCAATACAACGCTCGCATTGAGTTCCACGCTCGCACGCCTCGCACCTGCCTTGCTTAAAAAGGGGGGGGGGATGTGGCGTGAGCAGGCGTGAGACTGGCCAGGCCTGCTTGGAAAACATGTGTTCGCCAAGTCAGGTCAAAAACAAATATGTATTTGTTTTTAACAAAAATGGAAACATGTGTTTCCGGACGTTGCCATGTTATATCTAATAACAACTCCCAAGCTTTCAGAAAGTATGTACTTTCAGAAATGGCAACGTAACGTACGCAGATACGTTCATAATTGGCCGGGACCTATTTTGGGGAACATGTGTTAACCAAATTGGTCAAGCAAATATGTATTTGCTTTAATTTAAAGAAAATCAGCAAAAATAGTAAATAAATGCTATTTGTTTTCTTACAGAAAACAATGCTGAAAATAACGAAATGAATGAATTGGACACCGAAGTTCTTGAGGTTTTGGGACCCTGTGTAGATAATAAAAAAATCTACTCTCCTGAAATAAACAATGAAATTGTTGGGAGATGGTTGCCTATTTTAAAAGAAGGTAGCAGGGAGGCGACCAAAGAATTGGTGGAAAAATATCCCGCTCCCAATAACCTTCGTATTTTAGACGCTCCAAAACTAAACCCAGAGGTTAGAGCAGCCCTAAACCCACAAGGTGTTAAAAGGGATGAGAAATTGGCACAATTACAAGGCCAAATGGGAGCTGGAATTGCTGCAATTGGAAAAGCGCTGTCCATTGTATGCAAAAAGGAAAGCGAAGGAAGCGTTAAGGAACGCTTAGCTCTGGTGGAATGCATTGGAGATGCAGGGAGATTATGGTGCGATGTCCAGCATGCGATGTCAAACACAAGGAGAGGGCTGGCTGTGTCTTTAATTAATAAAGATTTTCGGGATATTCTCGAAAAATCCAGCATCGATTCTTTCCTTTTTGGGGAAAACCTAGATGAACAATTAAAGGCTTCAAAGGCGTGTCAACGTTCATCTCAGGAACTAAAGCTATCAGAAAAAAAGAAGATCGCCAAAACAGGAGAAAATAAGCAGCCTTTAAACTACCGGCGTCCACCAACCAAATCAAACAAGGGCAGGTTGAGTGGACAACAAAGGAGTTGGAAAAACAATGCCCCGAGGAGGAACCCAACATCAGGGAAATACCGGAGCCAGCAGTAGAGGTGAGAACATACGGCGGCCGTCTTAGCAACTTTGTTAAAAATTGGGAACAAATAACTAATGATAAAGTTATATTATCATGGATAAAAAGTTATAAGATTCCGTTTGTAAAAAGGGTCACGCAACGTCTTGCGCCAAAAGAAAGGAATTGGTCTGTAACAGAAAGCAGACATATTCAACAAAAAATTATTACCTTCAAAAAAGCAGGGGTTATTCGGCAATGCAAAAGAAAAAGTGGTCAATTTATTTCAAATATTTTCCTAAGACCAAAAAAAGATGGGTCTTATAGACTTATTATAAATCTTAAAGGTCTAAATAAATTTATTGACACGAAACACTTCAAATTAGAAGACTGGCGCACAGCATCCCGGCTAACAAGGCAAGGTTGCTACTATGCGTCAATAGATATAGAGAATGCTTATTATTTAATAAAGGTACACAAAAGAGACAGGAAATTCCTCAGATTTAAATTTAAAGGGAAGCTTTATGAATTTACCTGTCTGCCCATGGGACTTTGCTCAGCCCCTTATGTCTTCACTAAGTTAATGAAGCCAATAGTTAACATATTAAGGGAAAACGGATTAACATCTGTCGTCTATTTGGACGATTTTTTGTTAATGGGAAAAAATTTTGAAGAATGTAATAATAATATAAATGAAACAATGAAAATCCTGGAAGATATGGGATTTGTAATCAATCGTAAAAAATCAGAATTGGTGCCAAAGCAAAAAATACAGTTTTTGGGGTTTGTTTATGATTCAATAAATATGGAATTAACGTTGCCAGAACCAAAAGTTTCAAATATAATAAAACAATTAAATAAAATGACATCAGCTTCAAAATGTAAAATACTAAGTTTCGCAAGACCACTTGGTACTTTAGTTTCTGTTTGTCCGGCGTTAGAGTACGGATGGCTTCATACGAAGGCACTCGAACGCAACAAATTTTTGTCTCTTAAAGCAAACGCTGGAAACTACGATGCTATCATGACCTATTTCAAAAGACTCACATAGGGAAATAATCTGGTGGTTAAATAACATTGGCAAAGCCAAGTGCAAGTTTAAAAAAGATAAATTTGATCGGATAATTTTTACTGATGCTTCCTTGACAGGTTGGGGGGCATATTCGGATGGGTCCAGAACTAGTGGGTTCTGGAGTCTAAGCGAAAAGAAGCTTCACATAAATAATTTAGAGCTCTTGGCTATCCTTTTTGGATTAAAATGCTTGGCATCAGATTTATATAATAGTAAAATACTATTAAGAGTAGATAACACAACAGCGGTGGCTTATATAAACCGTATGGGGGGAATAAAGTATAAAACATTAAATGAGACTGCAAGGAAAATATGGGAATGGGCAGAAACAAGAAATAATTGGTTACAGGCTTCCTACATACCCACAAAGGAAAACTTATTAGCTGATAAAGAATCACGCAGGATCTTATCACCTGATATTGAAAGTGAATTAGCAGAGTACGCTTTCAATGAAATTTCGAGAAAATTCGGAAAACCTGATATAGATTTATTTGCGTCTCGAAATAATAAAAAATGTCAAAAATTCGTGTCCTGGAGGCAAGATCCAGAAGCCTTTGCAATAGACGCTTTTACAATCTCATGGGCAGACTGGAAATTTTTTGCATTCCCACCCTTTTCTATGATTTTGAGAACATTGGAAAAAATTGATTATGACAAAGCGGAAGGCGTTGTAGTGATACCTTTTTGGCCAACACAACCCTGGTATCCAAAATTTTTAACAATGTTGAAAGGAGAGCCTATAATTTTCGAACCTAATGAAAATCTTTTATCTTGCCTGGGTAGGAAACATCACCTAGCAGCGCAACTTTCCCTGGTTGCAGGAAAATTATCAGGGAAGCATTTGGAATAGGAAGCATGTCAACGGAGTCAGCGGAAATTTTGACAGCTTCCTTGAGTACCAACACATTAAAGCAATACACTTCAAGCCTTAAGCTTTGGTGGGACTTTTGTACATCAGAAAAAATCTCGATCTTCAAAAGTGAAACTTCACATATTATTCAGTTTTTAACCAAGTGTTATGAGAAAGGATCATCATATGGTACACTAAATAATCATCGCGCTGCAATAAATTTAATTAGTGTAACCTCAAGAAGTGAGGATAAAATACTCAAAAGATTTTTTCAAGGCATAGAAAAATTAAGACCAAAAAAACCCAAGTATAGGACTACTTGGGATCCTGGTGTTGTAGTTGAATTTCTGTCCACTTTAGAAACATCAAATGAATCAGAATTTGCTGCATTGGGAAAAAAACTGGTTACCTTGCTCGCATTAGCTTCTGCTCAGCGAGTACAAACATTACAGTCAATTAAAGTTTCAAACATAAAACAGAAAGAGACTGGAATGGAGATATTAATATCGGACAGAATAAAAACAACAAAATACAACCGCTATCAACCAGTGATATGGGTGCCTTTCTTTGAGGAAAGGCCTGATGTCTGTGTGGGAACATGTTTAAAGGAATATTTGAATAGAACAAAATCCTTAAGAGGAAATATTGATAGTTTATTCATTTCTACAAAAAAACCTTATAGAGCAGTGGGAACACAAACCATCAGCCGATGGATAAAGGACGTGCTGAAACAAAGTGGTATAGATGTGTCAGTGTTTGGTGCACACAGTACACGGCATGCAAGCACATCAGCAGCAGACTTACAGGGGATCAGCATCGACGAAATACGAAACAAGGCTGGATGGACAAAGAAATCTGAAACGTTTGCAAATTTCTATAAAAGACCAATTATATCGCAAGATAATTTTGCAAAAACAGTTTTTAATGTTTAGAGTTCTGGAAAATTATTTTTTTTTTAGATTTAGGTTGTTTATTATGGCATTCTGTTGAGTTATAAGAGTTTTTAGTTCACAAATAAAAATCGTTATGAAACAAATTCTTGATGCCTAACTCTGAAAGTCTACAGTGTAAGTAATTGTGAAGAGCGAGACGCCACACATAATTTTAAGATCAAACGAACTTACCTGAAGTGAAGTTCGATCTTGATTATGTGGGCGTCTCGCTCGAACAATTACTCCCTCCCAATTCCCAAAAAACCCCAAGCATCAAGAAGCTAGATGAAACAATGATGGTAGGTAACGCGGGCCACAGGAACGGAGAAAAGGAAAAAAGTTTTTGATTCTCTGGAACGTGCACTCTGGCAGGGAAGAAAGTATACTACAGTGTAAGTAATTGTTCGAGCGAGACGCCCACATAATCAAGATCGAACTTCACTTCAGGTAAGTTCGTTTGATCTTAAAATTATGTTTAAAAGGTCAATATTATATTAAATTACAATTTTTTTTTCTGATTTTTTTCTCAGATCTTAATTTTTATTTTTAACCCAAAATTATTACTCCTATTATTTTTTTAACTAAAATATTTGAATAATTTTTAGTATAAAAAGGTGCTCTTAAATACTTTTTTTCAACTATTTTTTAAATTTTGTATTAAAGAAAAACCTCCTAAAAAAGAAAAACCCTTCAACATTATCTTAACAACCCTATTAATTTTCCAAGTTTTCGTTTTTTTTATAAAATTTTCGAATATTTTAAATAAAACGACTTCTTAAATCTATAGGTTTTTATTGTTTTATTTTTAACTCAAAAAATGGAAGCACCTAAGAGCTGAAAAGAAGTAGAAAACAAAATAGAATTGTTTAAGAAAATTTATAAAAATCGGTGATTAGATTTTTTGTAACAAAAAATGTGAAGTTTTAAGTAACTTCGTGTACAAAAAATGCTCTGAAATGGGTAATTTTTATCAAAAAATCAATATTTTTAAAGTTTTCTCCAAAAAACGATTTTTATCAAATTGCGCAATATTTTTAGATTTCCAGTGGAAATGATTCAAAGAATAAAAGATTAATTCGCAGGATGTTTCAGTTTTAAAAGTAATATTTTTTTACAAAATAAGTGATATTTAAAAAAATAAGTTGTTCAAATTATTTGGAATTTCAAAGATTTTAGTATAAAAATTATGACTAATGAGATAAAATCTAGGTCATATCTTTTGTTTAAATAGCTGATCTTGAAAAAAGAATTATTTTTTTATTTGTTTTGTTTTCTTGAAATTTTCTTAAATTTATTTTTCTTTACTCGAAAAGTTGAAGCAATAATGAAATTAATTTTTTGGTTAAGCATACTTGGTGAATAGATACATTTTAAAAAATATTTTGAAAAAATCAGTTTCTTAATATTTTTGAAAAAAGAATTTTATTCCAAAAAACGGCTTTAAAGTTAGTAGTTATCATTTTTTATTAAATATTTTTGGATTTTTCACTGGTGGAAATGTTTCTAGAAATTAAAAGGGCTTTTACAGTTCGCTAGGTCAATTGGTTTTAATAGTTAATTTTTTCAAAATATGCGATATTTTCACAAAAAGAAATACAAAAAAATATGTAATAAATCGTCTTTGTATTAAAGCGATTTCAATGGTCGTTATTTTAATATAAAAATGTAAAAGGGCTGGTGACAAAATTCTACGTTTTTTTTTATTTAAGAAGCTAATCTTGTAAAAACAAAAATCATTTTTTTTGAAAATATCATTTTAAATTTTTTTACTTGAAAAGTTGATGCAATATGAAATTAATTTTTTGTTTTAGTAGATATCGTGAATAGGTACTTTTTAAAAAATATTTTGCAAAAATCGGTTGCTTAAGATTTTTGAAAAAATAAATTAGTCCAAAAACAGGTTTTAAAATACGTAGTTTTTATTAGATATTTTTGGATTTTCCGCTAATGGTAATGCTTGTAAAAATTAAAAGGGCCTATACAATTCGTTAGACCTATCACTTTTTATTATTGTAAAATTTGGGATATTTTCAAATAAATTTTGATCCGAATCGGATTTTTTTCGATTAATTTTATAAACAAATATCATAAAAAATCGTCTTTATAGGCAGTCTTTCTTTTAGCAAGGTTTACAAAAGTGTAGTATTTTTTTTGGATTTTCATATAACATAAAAGTTGCCATAAATACATAATAAACTTTAAACGGAAATAATTGTCTGAAGTTTTTCAGAAAAACGGCTTTAATGTTGGTAGTTTTTATCAAAAACCAAATATTTTTAGATATTCCACCAGTGGAAATTAATAGGGCTTATAAAATATATCGTTAGACCTATCAGTTTTAAAAGTATAACTTTTTTTTGTTAAATATATTTTCAAAAAAATTAGGTCAAAATCATGTTAATTACCATACAAACAAAATATTAACAAATGCAATAGGTCAATATGTACCTATTATATAAACTCTAATTTTTTTTCAGATTTTTTCTCAAATCTTAATTTTTATTTTTAACCCAAAAATTATTACTGCTATTATTTTTTAGCTAAAGTACTTGAATAATTTTTAGTATAAAAAGGTGCTCTTAAATTCTATTTTTTTGTAAATTTTTTATTAAAGGAAAACCTCCTAAAAAGGTAAAACCCTACCCTTCAACATTATCCTTATAAGACTATTAATTTTCCAAGTTTTCTTTTTTTTTGTAAAATTTTCGAGTATTTTAGGGAAAGTGAATTTAAATCTATAGGTTTTTATTTTTTTATTTTACTCAAAAAATGGAAGCACCTAAAAGAAGTAGAAAATTAAATAGAATTATTTAAGAAAATTTATAAAAAATATTAACGTGAACTAGATTATTTGTAAGAAAAAATGTGAAGTTTTGAATAACTTCGTGTACCAAAAATGGTCTGAAATAGGTAATTTTTATCAAAAAATCAATTTTTCTGTTAGATAAGCCTGAAATTTTTATCAAATTGATGTATTTTAATTCAACATATGTTAATTTCTTTGGAAAAATCGGGCGATTTTTTGCAAAAAAAAAGTTTTAAATCACTTTGAGGCCAAAAATCGTGTCAAGAATGGTTATTTTTTTGCAATTTTAAAAATTTTGGGGTTTTCTGTCATCAAGAGCTTCCTACAAATATAAAACCCTTAAACGTTCTACTAATGTTGCTGGTTTTCAAAATATTATTCTTTTTATAAAATATACGACAATTCTTAGGCAACATTTTCATTAAAAGTTGTTTAAAAATAGGTCTAGAAAAACTTGAAGATAAATTATAATTTGACTCTTGAATATCATTTGTTTTTTAATCCAAACTTCAAAAAATCTATTTTGTGAGTTTTTTATCCATAAGCTTGATTTTTTTAGTTTTTAATTTTTAGCTTGAAGTTAAAAAAACTGTTAAGTACATAAAATCTCTGAAAACTGAAAAGGGCTTATTCAAAGAATACAATTTTAGTGTTTTCGGGAATATTAAATTTTTTTGGCAAAAATTTTCTTAAATTCAATTTTTGGGCCACGATTATGTAGGTTAATTTTTATTCCTAATTTTTCTGTATTTTTTATAAACAATCTAAAAAAAAATTACGAAAATCTTGTGATTTTAACAAAGAGAACATACGGAAATTTTCGAAATATATAAGTTTCCAGTACATTTTTTTTTTAATTTCGAAGAAATATTTCTGTAAAATTCATTAGTTTTGGCACGTTTTAAAACGTGAACTTTAAAAAACGTGATGACAAAAGAAAAAAAACAAGGATTTAAAATAATTATTGGAAATTATCTGGAAACAATGCTGCAAACCTTATATTAACTCAGGTAGAAGTAGTAAAAACAGTATGAAAATTCAACGATTTTCGACGTGTTTTTGGTAATCACTTTCTTCGAAAACCAAAATTATTGTTAATAAATTCTTAATGTGTGTTTAAAATTTAAAAAGCAAGTAAAATAATTATTATACGCATTAATATTTAAAAGCAGATCAATAAAAGTGTTGAGCCCTGGTAATTATTCTACTGCGTATAAAATAAAATTAAAATTTTATATTTTCTCAATTTTTGTTTTTGTCAAAAGAAACATAAATTTGTAATAATTTAAAATTCAAAAATTTTTGTTGAGAAAAATTTGAATATTTTTTGATTTAAAAATCCTTTCGTTAGTAAAATGAAGGTATTTTAATTTTAGAAATATCATCGCCCCCATCCTCGAAAAAATTCGATATAATGGGGTTGGTGAACTTGACCCTTTGGAGAAACTGCGTCTGGGCCTACTCTGATATCCCCTGAAGGTCGTTTGGGTTTTCATTGATTTTTTAAAATTCAACTAAATGCGTTTCACCGAAATAACTCAAACAAAATTATTTTCTACTAAAAAACTAACCAGATTATTATGATAAATAATTATGATAAGGTTTATGTTAAGTACAAGGATTTATTAAATTTTATGGTGTAGATATTTTTTCTCGCTAAAAATAAATATTTAAAAAGTCGCCAAAAATAGATACATCAAAAATTTTATTTACACATTTTTTAAGCTAAAATTTATTTAGCAAGAAGCGATAGTTATTACAAAACGTGCGATAATACATGTAATTACAGTGCAATAAAAATACTTTTAGTAATTACTTGTATAACTTAAACTAACTACTTAATGAAAATTAATGCGATTACGTTCTAAAACAAAGGACTTTAAGTACAATTAATTCGCATCAAATTTAATTTGAATATTGCTTGCATTTTATTTGTATGAAAATGAGGAATTGACACTTTTAAAATGAATTATTTTAAATATAATTAACTAAAAATCACGTGAGGATAATTGTAAGTTTTCTTTATTTATCATGACATAAGGATTTTTTATAATTAATTAATTATTTTAATTAAAGTGGTTATTTTCAAATTTTGAGTAAAATTTGGGCTAAATTATTATTACGTCAATTATTTAAATATACATATTTTTTTATCAATTTTTATCACTAATTATAGTGGAATATTATAATTTATTTATGAATAGTGCATTACACCGAACATTTTTCGCATATATTTTATAAAAAAATTAAATATTTACTGAAATTTTTTTAATAACTTTATTATTTTTATTAGGTATAATTTTATTACCCATTAAAATTGTCGTATAAGACTTGTTGTTTATAAAAACACGCGAATCTAAAGTGGGCATTATGTAAAAAAATTATAAATCATATTTTAGCACGACTTCGATTATTGATCATCAAATAAATGATGATGGAAGTGCATAATAACTAAAATACTTCAACATAGTAAATAATACACGCATATTTATTGAATGTAAAAAAATCCTTGTTAATTATGCATTAACTTTGAATTTTATTATTATTGTTGAAATATAATAATAATCTAGTTGCAAGAATTGAACAAAGTGTTAGTGAATTGTTTTTTATTTAAACAATAGTTAGTTATACAGGGTGTCCCTAATCTAATTTTAGCCTTGATAAAGGAATTAATGTATTCATAAACTTAGCCAATTTAAAAAAAAAATTTTTACTAATAAAATAGTCGAAAAATGACTTTGATCTATAATTTGGTTTAATTTCAAGTCATTTAAAAAAATGGTTTCCCATTTATTTTAGTTTTGGTAATCAAAAATTATTGTCATTTTTTTATAAAAAGGTGAAAATAATTTTGAGTTTTGCAAATATTTTATAAAAATTATGAAAAATATAAAGCCGGATTTGAGACAAATTCATTAAATTAAAAATCCAGTTTTTTTGATTAAAAAAAATTAAAAAGGCCGAGTGCTTTTTTTTGTTTTATTAAAAAATACTATAAATGTCGTTTACAAAAAAAATGTTTTTTTAAAATGAAAGTATGTATAATTATACAGGGTGTCCTGAAAGGTCTGTACAAAATAATACCTCATACTCCTGACACCAAAATTAGACGATTTAACTTAACTTATCTCTATCCAAAAGTGCTTCGTTAAGGTGCTACAGACCATTAAAGTTCTTAAAACTATTTTGTATTTTTTAAATTACT
>OZ020181.1:26466927-26573717 GCA_963971135.1 Stenus bimaculatus
AAATTATACCAAAAAAACGTTATTTTTTAGAAATAATGCGTTTTTCTTAAAAATCAAACAAAAACTGCTGTAACTTTTTTATTTCTTTATAAAAAAATGTAAATTTTGTTTAAATAATTTTATTTTCATGAAATCTAATTAGAAATGTAGTTTTAAAATTTTTCGGTCGATTATTTTTAAAATTATACCAAAAAAACGTTTTTCTTAAAAATCACACAAAAACTGCAGAAACTTTTTTATTTCTTTATAAAAAAATGTAAATTTTGTTTAAATAATTTTATTTGCATGAAATCTAATTAGAAATGTAGTTTTAAAATTTTTCGGACGATTACTTTTAAAATTATATCAAAAAAACTTTATTTTTTATAAATAATGCGTTTTTCTTAAAAATCACACAAAAACTGCAGAAACTTTTTTATTTCTTTATAAAAAAATGTAAATTTTGTTTAAATAATATTATTTTCATGAAATCTAATTAGAAATGTAGTATTAAAATTTTTCGGACGATTACTTTTAAAATTATATCAAAAAAACGTTATTTTTTAGAAATAATGCGTTTTTCTTAAAAATCAAACAAAAACTGCTGTAACTTTTTTATTTCTTTATAAAAAAATGTTAATTTTGTTTAAATAATTTTATTTTCATGAAATCTAATTAGAAATGTAGTTTTAAAATTTTTCGGTCGATTATTTTTAAAATTATACCAAAAAAACGTTTTTCTTAAAAATCACACAAAAACTGCAGAAACTTTTTTATTTCTTTATAAAAAAATGTAAATTTTGTTTAAATAATATTATTTTCATGAAATCTAATTAGAAATGTAGTTTTAAAATTTTTCGGACGATTACTTTTAAAATTATATCAAAAAAACGTTATTTTTTAGAAATAATGCGTTTTTCTTAAAAATCAAACAAAAACTGCTGTAACTTTTTTATTTCTTTATAAAAAAATGTAAATTTTGTTTAAATAATTTTATTTTCATGAAATCTAATTAGAAATGTAGTTTTAAAATTTTTCGGTCGATTATTTTTAAAATTATACCAAAAAAACGTTTTTCTTAAAAATCACACAAAAACTGCAGAAACTTTTTTATTTCTTTATAAAAAAATGTAAATTTTGTTTAAATAATTTTATTTTCATGAAATCTAATTAGAAATGTAGTTTTAAAATTTTTCGGACGATTACTTTTAAAATTATATCAAAAAAACGTTATTTTTTAGAAATAATGCGTTTTTCTTAAAAATCAAACAAAAACTGCTGTAACTTTTTTATTCCTTTATAAAAAAATGTAAATTTTGTTTAAATAATTTTATTTTCATGAAATCTAATTAGAAATGTAGTTTTAAAATTTTTCTGTCGATTATTTTTAAAATTATACCAAAAAAACGTTATTTTTTAGAAATAATGCGTTTTTCTTAAAAATCAAACAAAAACTGCTGTAACTTTTTTATTTCTTTATAAAAAAATGTAAATTTTGTTTAAATAATTTTATTTTCATGAAATCTAATTAGAAATGTAGTTTTAAAATTTTTCGGTCGATTATTTTTAAAATTATACCAAAAAAACATTTTTCTTAAAAATCACACAAAAACTGCAGAATGTTTTTTATTTCTTTATAAAAAAATGTAAATTTTGTTTAAATAATTTTATATTCATGAAATCTAATTAGAAATGTAGTTTTAAAATTTTTCGGACGATTATTTTTAAAATTATACTAAAAAAACTTTATTTTTTAGAAATAATGCGTTTTTCTTAAAAATCAAACAAAAACTGCTGTAACTTTTTTATTTCTTTATAAAAAATTGTAAATTTTGTTTAAATAATTTTATTTTCATGAAATCTAATTAGAAATGTAGTTTTAAAATTTTTCGGACGATTATTTTTAAAATTATACCAAAAAAACGTTTTTCTTAAAAATCACACAAAAACTGCCGAAACTTTTTTATTTCTTTATAAAAAAATGTAAATTTTGTTTAAATAATTTTATTTTCATGAAATCTAATTAGAAATGTAGTTTTAAAATTTTTCGGACGATTACTTTTAAAATTATATCAAATAAACCTTATTTTTTAGAAATAATGCGTTTTTCTTAAAAATCAAACAAAAACTGCTGTAACTTTTTTATTTCTTTATAAAAAAATGTAAATTTTGTTTAAATAATTTTATTTTCATGAAATCTAATTAGAAATGTAGTTTTAAAATTTTTCGGTCGATTATTTTTAAAATTATACCAAAAAAACGTTTTTCTTAAAAATCACACAAAAACTGCAGATACTTTTTTATTTCTTTATAAAAAAATGTAAATTTTGTTTAAATAATATTATTTTCATGAAATCTAATTAGAAATGTAGTTTTAAAATTTTTCGGACGATTACTTTTAAAATTATATCAAAAAAACGTTATTTTTTAGAAATAATGCGTTTTTCTTAAAAATCAAACAAAAACTGCTGTAACTTTTTTATTTCTTTATAAAAAAATGTAAATTTTGTTTAAATAATTTTATTTTCATGAAATCTAATTAGAAATGTAGTTTTAAAATTTTTCGGTCGATTATTTTTAAAATTATACCAAAAAAACGTTTTTCTTAAAAATCACACAAAAACTGCAGAAACTTTTTTATTTCTTTATAAAAAAATGTAAATTTTGTTTAAATAATTTTATTTTCATGAAATCTAATTAGAAATGTAGTTTTAAAATTATTCGGACGATTACTTTTAAAATTATATCAAAAAAACGTTATTTTTTAGAAATAATGCGTTTTTCTTAAAAATCAAACAAAAACTGCTGTAACTTTTTTATTCCTTTATAAAAAAATGTAAATTTTGTTTAAATAATTTTATTTTCATGAAATCTAATTAGAAATGTAGTTTTAAAATTTTTCTGTCGATTATTTTTAAAATTATACCAAAAAAACGTTATTTTTTAGAAATAATGCGTTTTTCTTAAAAATCAAACAAAAACTGCTGTAACTTTTTTATTTCTTTATAAAAAAATGTAAATTTTGTTTAAATAATTTTATTTTCATGAAATCTAATTAGAAATGTAGTTTTAAAATTTTTCGGTCGATTATTTTTAAAATTATACCAAAAAAACGTTTTTCTTAAAAATCACACAAAAACTGCAGAAACTTTTTTATTTCTTTATAAAAAAATGTAAATTTTGTTTAAATAATTTTATTTTCATGAAATCTAATTAGAAATGTAGTTTTAAAATTTTTCGGACGATTATTTTTAAATTTATACCAAAAAAACGTTTTTCTTAAAAATCACACAAAAACTGCAGAAACTTTTTTATTTCTTTATAAAAAAATGTAAATTTTGTTTAAATAATTTTATTTTCATGAAATCTAATTAGAAATGTAGTTTTAAAATTTTTCGGACGATTACTTTTAAAATTATATCAAAAAAACGTTATTTTTTAGAAATAATGCGTTTTTCTTAAAAATCAAACAAAAACTGCTGTAACTTTTTTATTTCTTTATAAAAAAATGTAAATTTTGTTTAAATAATTTTATTTTCATGAAATCTAATTAGAAATGTAGTTTTAAAATTTTTCGGTCGATTATTTTTAAAATTATACCAAAAAAACGTTTTTCTTAAAAATCACACAAAAACTGCAGAAACTTTTTTATTTCTTTATAAAAAAATGTAAATTTTGTTTAAATAATATTATTTTCATGAAATCTAATTAGAAATGTAGTTTTAAAATTTTTCGGACGATTATTTTTAAAATTATACCAAAAAAACGTTATTTTTTAGAAAGAATGCGTTTTTCTTAAAAATCAAACAAAAACTGCTGTAACTTTTTTATTTCTTAATAAAAAATTGTAAATTTTGTTTAAATAATTTTATTTTCATGAAATCTAATTAGAAATGTAGTTTTAAAATTTTTCGGACGATTATTTTTAAAATTATACCAAAAAAACGTTTTTCTTAAAAATCACACAAAAACTGCAGAAACTTTTTTATTTCTTTATAAAAAAATGTAAATTTTGTTTAAATAATTTTATTTTTATGAAATCTAATTAGAAATGTAGTTTTAAAATTTTTCGGACGATTACTTTTAAAATTATATCAAAAAAACGTTATTTTTTAGAAATAATGCGTTTTTCTTAAAAATCAAACAAAAACTGCTGTAACTTTTTTATTTCTTTATAAAAAAATGTAAATTTTGTTTAAATAATTTTATTTTCATGAAATCTAATTAGAAATGTAGTTTTAAAATTTTTCGGTCGATTATTTTTAAAATTATACCAAAAAAACGTTTTTCTTAAAAATCACACAAAAACTGCAGAAACTTTTTTATTTCTTTATAAAAAAATGTAAATTTTGTTTAAGTAATATTATTTTCATGAAATCTAATTAGAAATGTAGTTTTAAAATTTTTCGGACGATTACATTTAAAATTATATCAAAAAAACGTTATTTTTTAGAAATAATGCGTTTTTCTTAAAAATCAAACAAAAACTGCTGTAACTTTTTTATTTCTTTATAAAAAAGTGTAAATTTTGTTTAAATAATTTTATTTTCATGAAATCTAATTAGAAATGTAGTTTTAAAATTGTTCGGTCGATTATTTTTAAAATTATACCAAAAAAACGTTTTTCTTAAAAATCACACAAAAACTGCAGAAACTTTTTTATTTCTTTATAAAAAAATGTAAATTTTGTTTAAATAATTTTATTTTCATGAAATCTAATTAGAAATGTAGTTTTAAAATTTTTCGGACGATTACTTTTAAAATTATATCAAAAAAACGTTATTTTTTAGAAATAATGCGTTTTTCTTAAAAATCAAACAAAAACTGCTGTAACTTTTTTATTCCTTTATAAAAAAATGTAAATTTTGTTTAAATAATTTTATTTTCATGAAATCTAATTAGAAATGTAGTTTTAAAATTTTTCTGTCGATTATTTTTAAAATTATACCAAAAAAACGTTATTTTTTAGAAATAATGCGTTTTTCTTAAAAATCAAACAAAAACTGCTGTAACTTTTTTATTTCTTTATAAAAAAATGTAAATTTTGTTTAAATAATTTTATTTTCATGAAATCTAATTAGAAATGTAGTTTTAAAATTTTTCGGTCGATTATTTTTAAAATTATACCAAAAAAACGTTTTTCTTAAAAATCACACAAAAACTGCAGAAACTTTTTTATTTCTTTATAAAAAAATGTGAATTTTGTTTAAATAATTTTATTTTCATGAAATCTAATTAGAAATGTAGTTTTAAAATTTTTCGGATGATTATTTTTAAAATTATACCAAAAAAACGTTATTTTTTAGTAATAATGCGTTTTTCTTAAAAATCAAACAAAAACTGCTGTAACTTTTTTATTTCTTTATAAAAAAATGTAAATTTTATTTAAATAATTTTATTTTCATGAAATCTAAATAGAAATGTAGTTTTAAAATTTTTCGGTCGATTATTTTTAAAATTATACCAAAAAAACTTTTTTCTTAAAAATCACACAAAAACTGCAGAAACTTTTTTATTTCTTTATAAAAAAATGTAAATTTTGTTTAAATAATATTATTTTCATGAAATCTAATTAGAAATGTAGTTTTAAAATTTTTCGGACGATTACTTTTAAAATTATATCAAAAAAACGTTATTTTTTAGAAATAATGCGTTTTTCTTAAAAATCAAACAAAAACTGCTGTAACTTTTTTATTTCTTCATAAAAAAATGTAAATTTTGTTTAAATAATTTTATTTTCATAAAATCTAATTAGAAATGTAGTTTTAAAATTTTTCGGTCGATTATTTTTAAAATTATACCAAAAAAACGTTTTTCTTAAAAATCACACAAAAACTGCAGAAACTTTTTTATTTCTTTATAAAAAAATGTAAATTTTGTTTAAAAAATTTTATTTTCATGAAATCTAATTAGAAATGTAGTTTTAAAATTTTTCGGTCGATTATTTTTAAAATTATACCAAAAAAACGTTTTTCTTAAAAATCACACAAAAACTGCAGAAACTTTTTTATTTCTTTATAAAAAAATGTAAATTTTGTTTAAATAATTTTATTTTCATGAAATCTAATTAGAAATGTAGTTTTAAAATTTTTCTGTCGATTATTTTTAAAATTATACCAAAAAAACGTTATTTTTTATAAATAATGCGTTTTTCTTAAAAATCAAACAAAAACTGCTGTAACTTTTTTATTTCTTTATAAAAAAATGTAAATTTTGTTTAAATAATTTTATTTTCATGAAATCTAATTAGAAATGTAGTTTTAAAATTTTTCTGTCGATTATTTTTAAAATTATACCAATAAAACGTTATTTTTTAGAAATAATGCGTTTTTCTTAAAAATCAAACAAAAACTGCTGTAACTTTTTTATTTCTTTATAAAAAAATGTAAATTTTGTTTAAATAATTTTATTTTCATGAAATCTAATTAGAAATGTAGTTTTAAAATTTTTCGGTCGATTATTTTTAAAATTATATCAAAAAAACGTTTTTCTTAAAAATCACACAAAAACTGCAGAGACTTTTTTATTTCTTTATAAAAAAAAGTAAATTTTGTTTAAATAATTTTATTTTCATGAAATCTAATTAGAAATGTAGTTTTAAAATTTTTCTGTCGATTATTTTTAAAATTATACCAAAAAAACTTTATTTTTTATAAATAATGCGTTTTTCTTAAAAATCAAACAAAAACTGCTGTAACTTTTTTATTTCTTTATAAAAAAATGTAAATTTTGTTTAAATAATTTTATTTTCATGAAATCTAATTAGAAATGTAGTTTTAAAATTTTTCTGTCGATTATTTTTAAAATTATACCAAAAAAACGTTATTTTTTAGAAATAATGCGTTTTTCTTAAAAATCAAACAAAAACTGCTGTAACTTTTTTATTTCTTTATAAAAAAATGTAAATTTTGTTTAAATAATTTTATTTTCATGAAATCTAATTAGAAATGTAGTTTTAAAATTTTTCGGTCGATTATTTTTAAAATTATACCAAAAAAACGTTTTTCTTAAAAATCACACAAAAACTGCAGAAACTTTTTTATTTCTTTATAAAAAAATGTAAATTTTGTTTAAATAATTTTATTTTCATGAAATCTAATTAGAAATGTAGTTTTAAAATTTTTCGGACGATTATTTTTAAAATTATACCAAAAAAACGTTATTTTTTAGAAATAATGCGTTTTTCTTAAAAATCAAACAAAAACTGCTGTAACTTTTTTATTTCTTAATAAAAAATTGTAAATTTGTTTAAATAATTTTATTTTCATGAAATCTAATTAGAAATGTAGTTTTAAAATTTTTCGGACGATTATTTTTAAAATTATATCAAAAAAACGTTTTTCTTAAAAATCACACAAAAACTACAGAAACTTTTTTATTTCTTTATAAAAAAATGTAAATTTTGTTTAAATAATTTTATTTTCATGAAATCTAATTAGAAAAGTAGTTTTAAAATTTTTCTGTCGATTATTTTTAAAATTATACCAAAAAAACGTTATTTTTTAGAAATAATGCGTTTTTCTTAAAAATCAAACAAAAACTGCTGTAACTTTTTTATTTTAAAAAGATACATAACTTCTAGTAATCATAAACCCCTAAAATGGTTCAACGAAGAACTAAAAAACATGCGTGAACATTTAAGACTATTAAATGAATTGTGCCTTAATAACAGTGATGAGCATACTAAATCTTTAAGAAATAAACTCCGCTCTACTTATCGCGCTAAAATTAAAGAAGCAAAAATAAAAAGTAATGATGACTTCTTAGCAGCATCTCATAATCATCCCAGAGCCCTATGGAATCTAATCAACTCTAAAAGAATCAATAGAGCTAAAAGTGCATCTGCTAGTAATATAACTGCAAACAGTTTTAACACTTATTTTACGTCATTAACCGGGAATATTATAAAAAATATACCGAAAAGCAATACTGATCCAATATCATTCTTGCTAAATACTGATATTGTATATAATGTAAATAAAACTTTTAATTTTAATTGTGTATCCTGCGCAAAAGTCAGGGATGTTATCTGTAGTCTTAAATCCAGTAAGAGCTTTGACTGTTATAATATGTCAACAGACATTATTAAAAGTATCAAAGATATTATAATTTCGCCATTAACTAAAATAATAAACCAATGTATTCAATCTTCAACAATTCCAAGGTTGCTAAAAATCGCTAAGGTAGTCCCAATACATAAAAATGGGGACAAAAATGATATTAATAATTACAGGCCAATATCACTACTGCCTGTTTTCTCTAAAATTTTGGAAAAAGTCATGTATGAACAATTATCCGGTTACTTTGAGGATTCTGAACTTTTTTACGAAAATCAATATGGCTTCCGTTCCAATAAATCGACCAAATACGCCATTTTGGAGTTTGTTGAAGAATGCATGCAAGCGTTTGAAGATGGAATGTACTTAAATGCATACTTTCTTGACTTGTCAAAGGCTTTTGACTGCGTCTCTCACCCAATTTTGCTTCGGAAACTGTATTCTTATAATCTAAGTACCACAGCTTGTAAATTACTAACATCATATTTATCAAATAGAGAACAATTTGTATCTTTCAACGATACATGTTCCGTGAACAAACCTATAGAAGCAGGGGTTCCCCAGGGATCTATCCTCGGGCCACTCTTGTTTCTAATATATATAAATAAAACGTCTAATATAATTTTTACTTTGCGAAATACTGTAGATGAACCTGTATCCTTCACCAAATTTCTTGGGATTCATCTGGATCCCAAAATGGTGTGGAATAGACACGTTGAAAACTTAGAGCCAAAGTTAAACAGTACAATTTTTCTACTGCGTAATTTAAAAAACTGCGTATCTACCACTGTTCTAAAAAATGCTTATTATAGCCTTTTTCAATCTCATATAATGTACGGCCTCATTGCATGGGGCCACTCTGCAAGCAGCAACAAAATCTTTGCTCTTCAACGTCGTGCTGTTCGCGTTATTGCGGGAATTGGTTACAGAGAAAACTGTCAGGAAACGTTTAAAATCCTGGGTATACTAACGTTACCTAGTCTATATATCCTTGAAAGTTTGTATTATATTATTACACATCTAGATGAATATCTTGATAAAAAAACCTGTCACTCATTCAACACAAGAGGAAAAGACTTTCTTATACCTCAATTCTCACGTTTAGATAAAAACAAAACTGGTGTTAGATACCATGGCATCAAATTTTACAATGCTCTTCCTCTATGGATTAAAAATTTAAACATTAAATGTTTTAAAACAGAATTAAAATCATTGCTTGTTAAGGAGGCTTGCTATTCATTCGATGATTTTTTTAAATGTATAGGCAACTATGAAGTTAGGTTAAAATAATTTTATACATTAATAATCGTTAGTCTGTAGAGTAAAATTCTATTGTATATCCTGTCATGACATTTGTAAAATACTCTGTATTATTCACAAATAAATATTATTATTATTATTATTTTTTTTTTTTTTTTTTTTTTTTTTTTTTTTTTTTTTTTTTTTACGGTCTGAACGCAGCTCGCGATTACGTTCATCCCCAGGTAAGTGTTACAGTCGCGTTTCTTTTGCAGAAATGAGCAACTGTATCAGGAAGTAACTTTCAACTATGTGGTTCTGCTTGCTTCGTGTGCTCTAATGATATGTAGTGACCCTAGTATGATATTCTTTTGCATTTCGTGAATTATTTTGTCGGCCGTTTGTTTACATACAAATTAATTAACTTCGAAGCACAATTGTTTTTTTAAAAATGATTTTATTTATTCTCAACAAAATTAACGGTTACAAATTAATAGTTTTGACTCTAATTTAACAAATGATTTAACTCTGACAATATGAATAATTGAATGAATAATAATTATAATAATTAAAGCTTATATAACTTTCCTAATCTACAGACTACAATAGAAGAATAGAAAATACAGATAAATACTAAAAGGGCTGATTAAGCACACACATGCATGAAGCTGCGTAAGATCGGCGATGAGCTCCATGTCATGGGAATGGGGTGAACGGTAGGTAACTCCTCCCCCCTTAGATTCTGGCATCTCTTGGGAGAGACAGAAGTGCTGCTGGACCTGGTGAAGGACTTGATGCTGGTTGTTGTCGTCTTCTAAACCATTGAAGTCCGAAATAACCCAAAATTCCACAGATTACCAAATACAACATAGAAGTCCAAATGCTTGGTACTAGAAGTGTTGAGGTTCTTGGGACAATGGGTAGCTGCTGAACCACAGGAATATCTTCTAAGTTTAATTTTTTAAGATTAATTTCCAATCCATTAAACGTTGAGTTAGTCATTTGAAGAACGCTACTTTCAATTATTGTTGGCGTACCATAAGTGCCTTCTTGGTAATTAATAAATTTATTTCGAAAATATAAGTTGCATTTTCCTTGTTTTACAAGATAGATTCCTATTAAGTGCTTCGTCTGAACTTCCTTCTGGCATTCAAGTTTAACTTCTTCTAACCGAGGAAATACAATTAAGTATTGATTGATTAATTGTAATAACTCCAAATGATTGTCTTTGATATGAACAATAGTGTATTGGCATTTGCTTGCATCTCCGGATAGTAGAATACGTTTTTCACAATCTGCTGGATGGTTTGTAAGCAGATTCGAAGAGCATTGGAAAGCTTTAGGGCTCTTTGTACATAATTGATTCAGAGGCAAAACTTCATCTCCTGATTTTAATAAATACCGAATATTTGGGATAATTGTAGCATAATTGAACCCGTGTTTAGTTGGAATAGGAGTTAGGTAATAAAGTTCAAAAGTTTTTTCATAATTGATAGGTACCGAAAGAAAGTAAGTAATTTTGTTTGGCTCAACGTTGCAATTTACTTTTATGATTGATTCATAATCCATAATATTTTCAATTTTTAAATCTAATGGTAGTTGATAATTATAATGAGTCAGAATTTTCACTAGTTCCGAAAATAAATCTTCAGGTTTAATAACATTTGAGAGTATTCCCAGATTACAAAACAATAATGAATTTTCAATAGTCTCGAAAATGTTCAAAATGGCATTGTAAAGGCTAATAAGTTGATAATATAAATCCTTCGCAAATAATACATTCTGAATTTCAATTTGACCTTTTAGTACCACGGATACTTGCATAATTTTAGACCTTAGGACCAATTCATTGTGTTCAATATTTTGTAAAGTTTCATTAAATTTTTTGATTAATTCTGTAGTTACGCTATATCCCATTTGTAATTGATTTCTTATATTATTCTCATTTTCCTGCAAATGATTTAGTATCTTATTATATTTTTCTCCATCATTTGAATCTAGATTCCCGGTTATCATTTTAATAACGGTTCCAAGACCATCGACCAAACCTCTTTTCATTCTTTTGTTATTTATATGCGCCCGTAAGGATATACTATTAATTTTATCATTAATAGAGTTTTTTGTATAATTTAATATTTTATTATAATTTCCAAAATCCCTAGTGAATTTTGAAGTATTCTTAACTACATTCATTAAGAATTCACTTTGCACATTTAATTTCTTAATTTCTATATATAAGGGTTCTAGGTTATAATAGTGAACAAGCGTATGTTCAGTTCTTTGTAATTTTGCTGCACCTAAGTTGATCGGAAGAATCCCCAAGTTTTCTGTTAGATTTGTAATTTCCACCGCTTGGGTTACTGTTCCCATGAGGGACCTGAAATGGAGTTATCTCTTAAAGGTAGTCCTAAATAGATATGAATTGTTACAGCCAAATCATTAAAAAGATAATGGATCATTGATTTTACTATTTCATAATCCAAATTGTCCAGACCACATCCCAATTTTGGAATTGCTAATTTAGTTATATTTTTATTTTTACAAAAGTGTTTTAAATTAGTTAGTGTTTTAAATAGATCTTCGTGAGTGGGTTTATCATAATATCTAAGTTTTGTGATTAAATAAATTACATATCTATTCTGATCATGAACAAAACACAAGGAATGTAATGAAGCATTTTGTGCCTTTAAAAGTTCCACCTGTCCAAATCTCTGTTTAAAATCTAGAGCTATGCCTGCACCCATATGCAAATCTTTACTCACGCAGTGAGCGAATGAAAAATCAGTAGGGGCACAGAATAAATTATCATGAACCTCAGTTATATTTGAGCTAAAAGAAATGTTCGAATTGCCAAGACAAGTTTCAAAATTTTCAAAGTTTAAAGATTTTTTAAGTTCTTTAGTGGGCTTCTTTATTTTTAGATTTTTAACGCGAGGTCTCTTAATATCTGACAAATGGATTTTATCAACAGTATTATGATGTTTAGTAACAATTTGAGCAGTTTTTAAATTGGGATTAATTATTTCCAGATTTTGTTTTTTAAATTTATTTTTTGTTTTAGATTGTTTTTGTTTATTTTGCACGAATATTTCTTGTGGTATTTCTGGCAAGTTTTCTCTAGTTTCGTTCCTTTTATTAATTACATTTTCCTTATTAGTCTGAATTCTTTCATTAATTTCATTGTACATTATTTTTAATTTATCCCTATGATTTATTATATAATTATTTACTAACTGTGCTTGAATATCGACATTAAACGGGTCATTAGATTCACTAAAATGTCCAGAAATTATCTCACATGGTTTTAATTTAGTTACCGAGTGAATTGAATTATTGTATGCAAGGACTGCATAATTTACTTTATTTTCAATTGTTTCTTTTTTAAAGATTTCACGATTATTAAGTAGTCTAATATGTTCTATAATCGTGGAATGAACTCGTTCGATTATTCCATTGGAATCCGGATGTTGTGAACTAATGAAATGCAAATTTATTTTATGTAATTCTAATAATTCCTTAATGACAGAGTTCTTAAATTCTAAATGATTATCAGCTATTATTTGATTGGGAATCCCATGATGGGAAAAGTACTTAATTAAATTATTAGCTATTTCGATTGCTTGATACGAATTTAATCTATATAACTGGGTATATTTTGAAAATGAGTCAACTAAAGTTAAAAACTTAGCTCCTTCTAAAGCAATACTATCGATAAATAATATTTCGAATGGTTTAGTTGCAGTTGGGGTAATATTGTATTTTAATTTCAAGGGACGTCTCTCGTATTTACACACCAAACATGTTTCGCATTGATTAATAAAATTTTGAATAGTTCTTCTCATATCAACCCAGTAATACTTCCGTTTTAATTCAGCGTCAACTTCATCTATACCTCGATGATTTGTTATTCCTTCGTGATATGATTTAATTATATTAATTACTTCATTATCGTCCTCAATATCTAATAGTTTTTGTGTACAACGTACAAAATTTATATGCGAATTCTTAAAGTGTTTCTGTAAAACTGTACTAAACTTTTCATAAATTGGAGATTCGAAATATAAATGATACTTTACTTTAGGGACTATATAATCTTTCATAAACTTAATAACTTCATTCTCAAAATTTACTTTTGCAAATTTAACAGTAAACCTCATTTTCTTACCATTGAACAATTTAATCTCATTCAAATTTAGTCGTGATTTGGATTTTGTGGAAAATTCAATTTCGGATATTATTATTTGGTTATTACCAAAATTAACTGGTTTTTCTAAGATGGGAATTCCAAATATGGGATTCTCTATATTTGAATGAACTGTAATTCCGTCATCATTATTTTCATTAACTTCATTTTCGGCTTCCTGAATTATTTCACCTTGATCGCTTATACATCCGGTCTCAACTATTAAGGATTCACTATATTTTTTGGTATTTTGATTTCCTGATTCTTTTAAAAAGTCATTTAAAAATTCATCTATATCTATTAGATCATTGTGATCGTCGTGAACATTTATATCAATTCGCGAAAGAGCATCTGCGTTTTTATTTAAAATCCCTTTTTTATAAACAATTGTATAATTATATTCTGAAAGTTTTAACCGCCATCGAATTAATTTAGAATTAGGTTCTTTAACTGACATAAGCCACTGAAGAGGTTTATGATCAGTTACAATTTGAAAAGTTCTACCAAACAAGTACGGCCTAAAATATTTAACTGCCCAAATTATAGCAAGGAGTTCTTTTTCTATCGTAGAATAATTAGTCTCCGAAGTATTCAAAGTCCTACTCGCATAGGCTATAGGTAAATCTGAACCAACCTTCCCCTGTGATAATACGGCGCCAATTGCAAACTGACTAGCATCCGTTGTTAGAACAAAGGGTCTAGAAAAATCTGGATATTGCAACAAGGGTTCATTAGTTAATAAATTTTTGCATAGATTAAAACAATTAATATATTCTTGATTTTCAATATTTATAACTGCATTCTTTTTCAAACATTTAGTTAGCGGTTTGGTTAGATTAGCAAAATCCTTTATAAATTTACGATAGTAACCTAACAATCCCAGGAATCCTTTGATTTGCTTTGTGGTTTTCGGAATTGGATAATTTTGGATAGCAGTTATCTTGTCGGGATTAGGGCGAACACCCTCAGGAGTCACAATATGCCCTAAATAAGCAACCTCTTTTTTTAGAAATTCCGACTTATCTATTTGAATCTTAAAATTTGACTGGCGTAATCTCTTAAAAACTTCCCTTAAATTTTGAATGTGCTCTTGCAAGCTTGTGCTAAAAACAATAATATCGTCCATATAAACTAAACACTTATCGTTTTGAATTCCACGCAAGATATTATCCATTACCCTTTGGAAAGTGGCTGGAGCGTTTTTTAAGCCAAAAGGCATACGCAAAAATTCGTAATGACCATTTTGAGTATTGAACGCAGTTTTCTGAGTATCACTTTCATCAATCTCAATTTGATGAAATCCAGATGCAAGATCCAAAGTTGTAAAATAGTGACAGCGACCCAGCTTATCCAACAAATCGGTAATGTTAGGCAATGGATAACGATCCCCTACGGTTTTCTCATTAAGTTTCCGATAATCAATAACAACGCGCCATTTGCGTTTCCCGGACGCATCTAATTTTTTTGGTACCACCCAAATGGGTGAGGACCATGGACTATATGAAGGACGTATGATATTTTGTTTTAGCATTTCTTGAATTTGATTATTTACTTCGTCCCGATGGACTTCAGGATATCTATAAGTTTTTGTATAAACGGGAATTTCGTCCGTTGTAATTATTTTATGTTTTATTTGATTTGTAAAACTTAAATCATTTCCATTAACATGGAAAATGTCAGCGAATTCCTTTATTAATTTACTAATTACTTCTCGTTCTTCACTATTCATGTGATCTGAACGGATTTGTGAAAGATCAAATTTATTTAAATTATTAGACATTAAATTAGAACTAGGATATTCCTCAGTAAAATCATCATATTCATTGATTGATTCTACGATAAGAGGTTTTAGTAACCTAACAGAAACATCTTTATCAGTTGGGTTAATTATTGTGCAATACGCTTGATTATTATGTACCGTCGTTAGGCACTCAGGAATTTCTAAACTATTTTCTTTAAGGCATGGTATAATAATATCTCCATTTTTTATATTCTTAATATCTACAGCTATAACTTGTTCAGATCGAGCAGGTAGTACTATGCACTTCGTACCTGTCTCCTGAATTTTACCAAAATTAAGGTTAATTTCGCAATATGGAGTATTTAATATATTTTTATCATAATCAATACAAGCCTTTAATATTTTTAAATTATCGTTCCCTAATAAAATATCAAAATTAGAATGAAAGTTAAACAAGTAAAATTTTAATTTATTTGCAAACTGCGTTTTAAACAATGATTTCAAAGGTATAACGGCACTATGATTTCCATTAGTGTTGCCATGTGCGCTGGCCACGCTAAATGGATCATTTCTAATACTTCCTTTAAAATTCTTAATTGCAATTCCAGGATTTACAAATGAACGGGAACTTCCAGTATCTATAAGTATCTTAAGATTAAATATTGGTTCGATAATATATGGTAAAGTACTAGAATTATTTATCAGGCTCATAAATTCTATTCCTGATCTGATTGAATCGTCGGAGATTCTATTCCTAAAAAATTAGCTCTATTAGCTGGCATGTTTTCGTCGATTGTGAATAGCTGATTTTGCTGTGGTCTAACTGTATTATTTGTAGAAACCGACATAGGAGTAGGTCGAGGAAGATTATGGTTCTGTTGACCATTATGATTATTCTGATTATTCTGATTAGTATTATTAAAATTTCTTTGGAAATTGTTTCGAAAATCACTATTGTAATTATTGAATCTTCGATTAAATCCTGATCTATTCCTATTAAAACCTTGATTAAAATTATTATTAAAATTATTAGAGCGCTGATTAAAATTGCTGTTTGAATTAAAATTATTATTTGAATTAAAATTATGATTCAAATTATTATTTCGTAGGAATTGTCTTGAAGTACTAGGAGGTTGATAAGGTGCTCTTGGAATTTGCGTTCTATTTTCTATTTGAAAATCATTAGTCAGCATGTGAAGTGCGGCATTTAAATCTCGTGGGTTTTTTACTCGCATCTGCGATCCAATGGGTTCTTTTAACCCACGCAACAGCACACGTAAAGCGTTATCGCGGAAAAATTGGATTAAACTACCGCGTTCAACCGCATTTGCATTATGAGTCGTAATATAAGAAATTTGTAAATTTAGCAATTTTTGTAAATTATTATAAAATTCAAATGGAGACTCATTAAAATTTTGTTTTAGATTTGTTATTTCAAAATTTAAGCTAAAGTGATCTCTTTTATCACCATAAGAAGTTAGAATTGCATTTTTCAAATCGTCCCACGAATTTATTATATTTGACGAAATATTAACAGCTGCTTGGCCTTTAATTTTTGCAAGTATACTTGACATTAAATACACATTTTGAAAATTTTCTGGTACTCGTGCGTCATAAAAAGTAGTTACTAATTTTTCACATATTTCAATAAATCTAGCAACTAATTCGGATTCACCGTAAAATTCGGGAATCATTTGTAAATATTCCGTTTTAAAAGCCATTTCGTCTTGTCGGGAAATAGGTGAACGTGAACGATCTCTACCACTAAGTGGATCACTAGTACTAGGTTGAGAGTTAATATTTGAATTTCCCGCTAATTCGGTCATCAAGAGAAAAAGTAAAACCTCATAAAACAATTTTTGTACTTACATAAGCATCCAAATCTCCAACGTCATACCAAAGTTTTTTGAAACTCTAAGTGTCTCGATGTTTGGAGAGCTTTGAGTTCCGCTTTGGAATCTTCTTGGAGTACCAAAGTTTTGAATCTCGGAGTGTCTCGATGTTTGGAGAGCTTCGAGTTCCGCCTTGGAATCTTCTTGGATTTCTAACCCCGTGAATCGTAAAAACGAAAAAACCAACAATATTCTCTTGACGGTTTTCAGGGTATCCTACCGACTGCGCCAATTAATTAACTTCGAAGCACAATTGTTTTTTTAAAAATGATTTTATTTATTCTCAACAAAATTAACGGTTACAAATTAATAGTTTTGACTCTAATTTAACAAATGATTTAACTCTGACAATATGAATAATTGAATGAATAATAATTATAATAATTAAAGCTTATATAACTTTCCTAATCTACAGACTACAATAGAAGAATAGAAAATACAGATAAATACTAAAAGGGCTGATTAAGCACACACATGCATGAAGCTGCGTAAGATCGGCGATGAGCTCCATGTCATGGGAATGGGGTGAACGGTAGGTAACTTGTATTTAACATTACAAATTATTAAAAAATAATGATTTTTATTAGTTCAATGAAATATTTTTTTTTGCTGATTAAGATGTTAAATTACCTCAGCATTTCAAAACGTTGGAAGTTACCTTTTATGCTCTACGTTTACATTATTTTGAGATGGATGCATTTTATTGTATAAGTTTAAATAATTCAAAAATGAAAATAAATTTGCTTCCTCTGCATATTAACATAATTTCAATCACCCAAGTTCTAATATACAACCAATATGATAATCTGGCTCTACGTATAATAATTTTTGGGTTTTTACCAAATTTTAAAATAATTATTGCGTAAATATTTAATAAAAGTAAATTACACACATCCTTGATGAGTTTAATCACCCCACATACCAATGTCTTAGGTAAAATACGATATATATTACATATCTAACTAAAGAAATGATAACTGCTTCGTGGTCACAACCACTAAGTCGTTGGAATTAAAAAAACGCAAAACAAAGACTGTGGCTTCGATTCACGGTGGCGAGTGTTTTTTTTAAGCTTTGGCGCTTTGCCGCAAACTTCAGATGGCGCCACTAGAATCAGTAACTTAAGCTACCGATTCGCAGATGGCAGCACTTACTTAAGCAGGTAACCAATCAGCGTACTTGGGGTGGGGCAATAATTAGGAAAAATGGCCGCCGTCCAATAAAATTAGAGTGGGGCAACTGGAGGACCAATAGGAGCTCAAGAAGGAGGAGCTCAGGTGGGGCAGGAACAATCAGACGTCAGGAAGGAGGGGAGAATCGACCAATCAGAGCTCAGGTGGGAGGGATTTAGGTGGGGGGTGGGCGTCACACTCCTTATGGGGACTTTACATGGGAGGCGGGGCTTCCAAATTGTGGATTGTGGATGATCCAGAACCGGTAAATATCCACTACTTACCTCGTACTTAAAATTCGTGACGAGAGTCCAGCGCGAAATTTTACAAAAACAACACAAGACGCAAAATCACTATTTACTTCTGTAGGTTTTGGTCTGGCTGCTGTAGCAGGCAGAACACATAGTATGTATATAATACCACCCACTTCAGCAGTTGACCAAAATTCGATACTTTTCATATTTCATGAGCATTTATTCCAGCAAATTACCCCCACTCTGCACGGTTGTAAGGCTAATTGTTTATTTGTTACTATCGCCACCCCTAAGATATAATAATGGCAGACGGTGATGAATGTATGATTTGTAAGAAAATTATTATTGATGTTAGTACGCGTACTTGTTGTGCCCGCGTGAAAACTTGGAACACAACACGTACTGCTCTTCTGCTCTAGAAGTCACAGCACTTATTTAAATAAAAGATTGCGTGGATTTCCAATTTTACTAGTTTTATTTATTTTTATACAAGACTTAGACTAACTTACGACTAGTCAGGACCAATGTCAAACTGGAACTGTCAATTGGAACTCTGAATTGGAACTGTCAATTGGAACTCTGAATTGGAACTGTGAATTGGAACTGATGAATTGGAACTCTCTTATGGAACTAAACCTTAAAACCTAAACATAAAATTGTATTCCAAGGGTGGGGAAAAGGTCAATAACTATCTTAATTTTGGAAATACCCGGACCCTTCTTCTTACTAAATCTGAACCATAAATGATCTTAATGACCTACCCTAAGTTATAATTCTAGGTAGGTTTATAATACATCTTAAGTCTAAATGACCTATTCTAAGTAATAAAATTAAATATAAAAGAATAGATAAAATGACAGGTAAATAGACTGAAAGAGCTGGATTATAATCTTCTAAGAATTGAATTTAAAAGTACAATAAACAATAAATATGAAATTAAAATTGAAGTGAGTGTTTCAAGGAATTACCTATTTTTTTACTTTATTTTATTAATTAATTTAAAACTAAAATTAGTTGATTTTAGAAATAAATATCTACACACATGGTTGGGTACAACATCACCCCCCTTATGAAAAAAAAATTTTGTTTACAAAATTTTTGTAAAATTTGGGAATAAAATTTTACATTGAAATTATAAAAATGCTTTCTTAAAATATAAACCTAACTAATTTCTGCCCAATAGTCTTTCGGACCTTCTAAGTTTCACTTCTACGCTACTACTGTTGTCCTTCATATCACTGTTATTAACGGTATCACTTTCGCGCACTTGGTCCATCTTTTTATCCCGGTATGTTTTACGTTGGGAAACTCTGTGGTATTCGACGACGGGTTCATTCTTTTCCCTGCGACGCTCGTCGATAATGATGTTCTGTTCCGTTCTTATGCACAGATTGGGTAACATGCCGCAACAGGATATGACGTTATTGCCCAGATTATATTTTTTGATAATTCTGTATACTACATATGCTAGAACAATTAGGATTAATGTATCTAAACAGCTAAGAGTAAAAACATCTTTGGACGGTACCACAAATAACCAAGTATTACTCGTTATTAATTGAATAAAAAGTGAATTATCTAATTCTACTATTCTTTTATCGCAAGAGCTTGGGATGTATCGTGAACTTTGTAAATACATTGAAATTAAACAATTTTCGTGAACGTTAGTTAATGCTATAGGGTGGTTTTGTCTGCAAATTGTCTTTGCTAAAACAACTGTTGTGCACTTACTTATTTCAAATTCAGAGAATTCCAAAAATTGTTGTTTTTGCTCATCTACGGCAATATACTTACTCGAAGGTTGGATTAAAGCATATTTATTACCAGATATTTTGGTAGGTAAAGAGTTTATCTTGAAAAGATTATAAAGATGTGTTTCTAACAGGGGCAAGTAAATAACGTATATTAAATTATCGCTTTCGTAATAAACTACTATGTTCATGAGTTTATAAATTATGTGAATATTTTCTAACCTTAAAGGAATCGGCATTTCTAAACTTCTAGGGATATTTGTTGCTAGTGTGCTTAATTTTGAAAGTAATTGTTGAGGACTTATTATAGATGGATGCAATTTACCTCTTCTTGCTTCTAAAATAGCATTGGTAAGCTTTAAAATTTGAATTTGGAATTGTTGAAGCATTAAATTGAAAGTGTAAATATGTTCTTCTAAATCCTGTTTTAACAATAATATATCAACATTTTCATTAATTTCGTTAAGATGCGCGTCAAGTTTTTTTATGTTTTCAGATAATATTTGTTCGTTATTGATGATGGTGTCGATTGTGTTATTGAAACTTAAAAGAGTAGATTTTACGACTTGCGCTTCAGTGATAATTAATTTTTTTATGGTTTTTTCGTCTTTTGCTGTTTCGTAAATGACTTTATTAAAATACCTAGCATCGTCGTTATCTAATGTACCAAATAATACCTTTGCTGTTTTTCCAATAATATCGAACCATCCTCGTCTTACTCTAGTGTGCCCTACAAGATCTTCCAATTGTTCTGTTTCTTCCCTTAATTTTTCTAAAGATTTTCCTGAAGTTTTTAGAAATAATTATCTACACACATGGTTGGGTACAACATACTAAATGTTGTAAATGTACGAAAACAGTCCACAATGGATGCCTAAAGAACAACAAAAGAAAGGGGATGATAACCCTGAGTGGAAATGTGTTTGTGTGTAGTGAAAAATGCCAAACAATAGAAAGTGACGAGAATCATAACCTATCCTTCACTAGCGCTAACTATGACGACCTAGAGATAACTAATGACGTGAGTAATACGGAAATATTTTACTTAAAAAGAACCATAAGAGAAAATGAAAAAGTAATTAAAAACATGCAAATAACTATCAACGTTTTATTAGCACACCATGAATTACTAAGTAAATTAAGTATTACTACGCCATCTACCGAAAAATGTATGCACAACTTGCACAACATAACAAACGCGGGAAATTCAAATCCCAATGATATAACAGAGCAGAGCTCACCCTCACTAAAAAAGCAAACGCTATCGGACATACCCAATAAAACAGACGCAGGAAACTCAAATCTCCATAATCCAAACGAACAGGGGATGAAATTCACCAGCTCACTTAATAACGAGCCAACGGCTACGGATGTACCCAAATATAAAAAGGGAAAAAATAAAAACAAACACCAGACACACACTGGGAACTCTTCAAATAAGGAGCGCGAGTATGACAACAACAAGCCGAGCAACACAGCTGGTACATCAGCAGTTGCAGATTTAAATTCAGATATGCAAATCAAAAAGAGTACAATGACCGATATCCCAAATACAAATACGAATGAAAATAAACTTGACATTGAAAAATCATCTAATGAATGGAAAACCGTAAACAGGCGCAAAAACCATAAGGGTAACAACTCCATACATGGTACCTGCGATGACAGCGCTATCAAAGGAGCTGTGAAATTTGGGGCAATTCACGTGTGTAGATTAGATCCTACTTTAACAGGAGATCAATTATCTACCTACCTTAGTACAAAAGGCTTTGACTCAGTGAAATGTGATAAGCTTACATCTAAATATCCAGAGGAATACTCTTCTTTCAAGGTTTCCGTCCCAATGGACGATCTCAATAAAATCAAAGATGGATCTATCTGGCCCAAACACACCTGCATAAACAATTTTTTATGGAGGCTGGTGAATATAAGGAAATCCAAAACATAACAAATAGACTTATGAAAAAAACCTCGTTGGAGTCCACCTCACCGAAATCCACTGATCAACCCAGTAAGCCCGATGTTTCCACGCATCAACCTAACCCCTCGAGCCAAGAAAACACGTTACAAATCTTATTTCTAAATGTGCAATCTCTTCGAAACAAACTGAATGAGATAGAACTTTTTCTACAAACTACAAAACCAACAGCATTAGCTATATCAGAACACTGGCTACTAGAACACGAAGCTAACGTCTTACACCTTGGGGATTATATTGCAGCCGACTTTTTTTGCCGATCCAGACCATATGGGGGATCCTTAATCCTTAAACATAAAAACTGCGAGACAAAGCCTAACAACTTTAGTCAATCATCAGCAGAAAATGTTTGTGAGGTCTCTTCCACTCACATAAATGAAGGAAAGATAATCCTAATAAACATTTATAGGCCACCTCAGGGAGACTTTGACCAATTTTTAGAAACCCTAAATAACTGCCTAGAAACTTTAAACACTCCAGACAAAACCGTCCTATTGGGTGGTGATTTTAACGTCCATTTCAATAGCAACGATCCCAAAGCGGATAGATTGTGTAGATTATTGAGCAGTTTTGGACTTAATAAAAAGGTGAATTTTAATACTCGATCAAATATATGCTTGGACAACTTATTTACAAATGTCTCGGATGAAAATACTCGCATCTCCATTCTTAATATTGGGCTATCCGACCACATGGGGATTAAATGTGAAGTTAAAATTAAAATTGACAGTGCGAAGCCACATATAAAGCATCATATCGTCAGACCTATCACTAAGATAGACTACTACCACCTACATCAAAATCTTCTGCATTGTGATTTTGGCTTTATAGATGAAAACCTATCTGGCATCGAAGAAAAAGCGGAAAATTTTATAAAGCTTATACAAACTAGTGTGGAAAGTGCTTTTCCTGAAAAAAGGCGTAACACTAATTCTAAAAACAAAACAGTTAAGTGGTTTAACAGTGAACTTAAAATAGAACTTAAAATAATTCGTGAACAATAGTTGTGTTTTTTTACATCATTTTGTTCAGTTCAGCTCAGTTCAGTTCAATTTGATCACTCGCTCTAAATGAGCAGAGTCAAGTAAAAAAAACAGCATAAAATTTCAATCGTTTGACAAGTGACAGGACGCGTCATTTTAAGGTTATTGTTTATTATTTGTTTTCCCTAGTACTTATTAAATTTCTCCACTTTCTGGAGCATGTAGCTGAGTCAAACTAAAATTAAAGATTACTTGAAAATGAATAACTGCATGTAAAATTTAGCATCTACAAAACCAGATTTGAAAACTTTGTTTAATGTGCTTATATTTTTATTTTACCTGTTTCAGCTCCTTTTTCATCTTTTGCACTTACTCCGACATCATAAGATTTTTTAGTTTTAGGGTCAGTAATTTTAACTGTGTTGTAATTATTGGTGTTTCCATATAAATGTTCACACATTTTCAATAAAACTAATAACTAAACTTCCTATGAAAACACTACTTATTTTTAGAGGTTAGAAAATTCAAAACGACAGATAACAAATCGTAAACTAAACTGAGCAAATGATTGTAACTGAGCCCCCTTTACAGCAGGTGCAGTTAGGGGAAAGGGGGAAGCAATTGTTCAGCTCAGTTCGAATTGAGCGCGCAAAAAGAACAAGGTAAAATTAACTGAGCAACTGAGCAATCGATTTGCTCAGACTTGCTCGAGCAAAAGTGTGTAAAAAAAACACAACTAGTTACAACTCCTAAACGAAATGCTGCACAGGTATCCAGATAATGATAACCTAAGAACTAATAGAAATCAGTTGCGCTCAACATATCGCATGAAAATCAAGGAGGCCAAGATCCAAGAGATCTTAGTCCGGACGATTTTAATCAATTTTTCACAAGTGTTGCGCTACAAGTTACTACCAACTTGCCCCTTAGCAATAAGGACCCCATAACATACGCGCTAGATTCTAATACACAAAAAAACTGCTTAACTTTTAACTTTGAACCTGTATCATGCGCCAAAATAAGAGATATAATAAAAAGCTTGAAGCCAAGTAAAAGTTTAGATTTCTAAACGAAAATCCTTGAACGGTTGGTGTTCCATAATAGGGTAATAAAACAACGTCTTAAAACCAACCTCAGTTACTTATATTTAATAATATTATCTAATGCATTTCGAGGATATGATTCCTCATCTTCAGAGATACATTTTATTTATTAAACATCTACAAATAAATAGAAAAAACTAATATTAAAGAACACATATAAGGTGTAAGGAAATACTTACAGAACCTATTAGATGTACAAGTAACAAATTTTCAGATAAGTGGAGGTTCACACATTGGACGCATCAAATTCTTATTCTTTTATTTTATTTTGTAAGGCTCTCTTGACTGTATAACTATCAAAAACCATTTTTATTCCTGTTACTAAACGTAAGTTTGTATTGGAAAGCGTTGACCAACTTAGGGTGTAACGCACAGACATATCGGATAGCGTCTTCCAACTTAGGGTGTAACATAAAGACATAATGGGTAGCGTCAACCAACTTGGGGTATAACACAAAGACGTTTCTAATTTGTTTACTAATGTACCTCTAAAGGAAGCTCTATGTACCCTGAAACAAATTTTATCAGATTCAGATGTTAATGATTCCCTTTGCCAAGCAGTATATGAGTTAACCGAACTTTGCTTAGAACAAAATTTCTTCCAATTTGATAGTAAATATTACCAACAAATCTTCGGTCTGGGAATGGGCAATCCATTATCCCCTATGTAAGCCGAGTTATTTATGTCAAATTTTGAGAACAATTTAATTCTACACAATATCAATCCGATTTATAAACACTTGAAATTTTATTATCGGTATGTAGACGACATACTCATCTGTTGAAGAGGTAGTCATTCTGATTTACTAGACTTTTTTAATCATGTTAACAACTTACACCCTAATATAAAATTCACTTTGGAGGAAGGAGTAAACGATTCCATTAATTTCTTGGATCTGACTTTGACTAAATCAGAAGGCAATATTAACTTATAACCTACAACCACTGATCATAGCATACATGCATCCTCTAGTCATCACTATTCGCAGAAAATAGCAAACTTTCATTTCCTTATCAATAGATTGATCACAGTACCGTTAGATGACATTAATTTCAATAACGAGCTTAATATAAATAAACAAATAGCAGTAAACAACGGCTACGATCATTCGATGGTCAACAAACTATTGCATTCAAAATACGTAAAACTTCTTCACAATTCTGCTTATATTGATGGGGGAGAGGTGGGTGTAACTAGACCTTCCGCTTGTTTCGTATTACCACACTTCAATAATATCACCTTTAAATTAGCCAGATACTTCAAATCGCATTTCCAAGATATTAGAATTATCTATAAACTTTATTTAAAATTTTCAGAAATTTTTGTTAAAAACAAAGACCCGGTTCCTCTATTAGAAAAATCAGGTGTTTACTGTCTGAAATGTGATTCGAAAGACTGCAAAGCTACTTACGTGGGAAAAACAGGTCGAGAACTGCGAATTAGGGTTAAAGAGCATTTGATATCAAAAAATAAACCTAGTGTTGACGACTCAATTTTCGGGGTACATCTCAAACTAAACAATCATATGTTTGACCCAAAAAATAGCATTCTTTTACATCAAGAAAATTACGGCTCTAAACTTGACATCTTAGAGGAGATCGAGATTTACAAACACAGTAAAGACGAAACGATTATTTTACTTAATTCTTCATCTACCACCTCTCATCCATTAACGTTTGAAATCTTGAAATAATTCTCTCCTTTTCCCACAGATGGCACGGTCACCAAAGCTAATCACTCGGTACATTGGAAGTTCCTACAATATGTTGTTTGACAGTTCGCAGTTCAAAATGGTCGATTGACCAAGTATGTTGTTTTAATTTATAAGTTTTAATCTGTTGTCATCAGTTTCGTTTTTAAGTGTTTCTTAAATGTTATTTTTATATCTTTGACAAAAGAATTCAGGAACTCCAACCCAGTCAATATTAATTGGAGTGAGGCTAATTAACCTAAAGTAAGCACATTTTTCCTCGTTCTCTTTCAAGTTTCGTTATCAAAATTTAATTTCAGTATTGGTTCAATTTTACAATAGGTTAAATAATTTTTACGCAAAGTTCGGATGCGTTATCCCCCTAAAAATGAAGACGAGGGATTCACAAAAGTTTGTTTGCGTTACACCCTAAGTTGGTGACGCGTTCCAATACGTTTAGGCTTTTTTACCCAAGTTGGTTGACGCCTTCTAACACGTTTATGCGTGATACCCTGAGTTGGTTGACGCTTTCCAATACGTTTGTTTGTGTCATACCCCAAGCTGGTCGACGTTTTCCAATACGTCTTTGTTTTATACCCAAGCTGGTTGACGCTACCCATTACGTCTTTATGTTACACCCTAAGTTGGTAGACGCTATCCGATACGTCTGTGCGTTACACCCTAAGTTGGTCAACGCTTTTCAATACAAACTTACGTTTAGTAACAGGAATAAAAATGGTTTTTGATAGTTATACAGTCAAGAGAGCCTTACAAAATAAAATAAAAGAATAAGAATTTGATGCGTCTAATGTGTGAACCTCCATTTATCTGAAAATTTGTTAGTTGTACATCTAATAGGTTCTGTAAGTATTTCCTTACACCTTATATGTGTTCTTTAATATTAGTTTTTTCTATTTATTTGTAGATGTTTAATAAATAAAATGTATCTCTGAAGATGAGGAATCATATCCTCGAAATGCATTAGATAATATTATTAAATATAAGTAACTGAGGTTGGTTTTAAGACGTTGTTTTATTACCCTATTAAAAGTTTAGATGTTTTTAATATATCTACTGACATGCTTAAGTCTATAAGGGAGATAGAGTATTATCTCCCCTAACAAAACTTATCAATCAATGCTTTGAGTCCTCAACATTCCCCAAGATATTTAAAATTGCTAAAGTGGTCCCCATCCATAAAAAGGGTGACAAAAATAATGTTGACAATTTTCGACCTATATCCCTGCTTCCCATTGCATCAAAAATACTCGAGAAAGTCCTACATGAACAACTCTCAAATTATTTTGAAACAAATGGATTATTATGTAACAACCAATATGGTTTTAGACCCTCCAGATCAACAAAACATGCTGTCTTGGATTTTGTTGAGGACTGCATGCTTGCATTCGAGAATGGTTTGTATCTTAATGCATCAATCATAGACTTATCCAAGGCATTCGACTGCGTTTCTCATCAAACCCTACTAAGAAAACTATATATATATAACCTATTACCATCAAGTTGTCGTATGTTGTCATCATATCTGACACACAGAAATCAACTGGTGAGACTTAGGGGTCGCAACTCACAGCTATTACCAATAAACATGGGGGTGCCCCAGGGTTCAATACTCGGGCCACTTCTATTTCTAGTCTACACTAATGATTTACCAGCCGCGGTTGCTGCTAGAGTAATACAATATGCTGACGACACAACGCTAACTAGCAAGGGTTCCTCAATTAATGAAGTAGAAATACTCAAACGAGAATCGCTATCGATGGCCCATGAATGGTTCAATAGCAATGGTCTGCTCTTAAATAAAGATAAAACTGTAAATATAAGTTTAAGCTTAAGACACATAAACCAAGATACTATATTCACAAAATTCCTGGGTTTCTAAGAAACTTAAAAAACGAAGTCTCCACTTTTGTATTAACCAATGCATATCATGGTCTCTTCCAATCTCAACTGCAATATGGCCTTCTCATTTGGGGCCACTCTACTATAAAAACTAAAATGTTTTCTTTACAACGCAGAGCTGTCCGAATTCTTGCAGGACTAGGCTACAAGGAAGATTGTAGGGAAGCTTTTTTAAACCTTAAAATCCTTACACTCCCATGTCTATATATAATGGAATGTTTATTACACGTGAAGTCTAATCTAGCAAGCTACTCTGAAAAAATGACTGACCATCCCTATGAAACAAGATCTAATCACCTTCTCGAACCACAATTTACTAGACTAAGCAAAAATATGACCGGTATTAATAACCTTGGCATAAAATTCTACAATGCTCTCCCAGATAGTCTTAAAAAACTCAAAGTTAGCGCTTTCAAAAATAATATATTTACTTATGAATAAAGCATTTTACTTGAATGATGAATTTTTGCAATATGTTAAAACTACTAAGTCCCAGAATGTTCTATATTTCTGTGATCTTAAATTATTTTAAAGCATTCTATTCTAAATGTATAGTGTATGTATTGTAAAGTAACTACTCGAATTTTAAATCTTGTAATGACTACTGCTTTTTATTATTGTACCCTTCTTGACGTATGTAAAATACTTTGTATTTATTTCAGAAATAAATTATTATTATTATTACCTAATCCACCCATTTTAATATGATAGTGATCAACTACTAAAATGTACTTCATTTGTATTATGAAAATAAAAAAAAACATAATACCCAATAAAGTACAATCAAGGAGAAGATCAATTAGTAAATAGGTTTTTGATTAAATAAATTGTAACGAATTTATTTGGGTGCTCCCAATTTGTACAAGTACCGCCTGTACTATAAACTTTATTATAATATAGTACAAACTATACTCGCTATAAATAAATTTGCATTCATCGAAACCGTTGCAACAAACTTCCTTTTATAAAAGACTAAATATTAAAAAAATAAATTAGAAAATACCTTGTACTTAAAATTCGTGATGAGAGACCAGCGCGAAATTTTACAAAAACAACAAAAGTCACAAAATCTTAATTTACTTCTTGTAGGTCCTGGTATGGCTGCTGTAGCGGGCAGAAAACATAGTATGATCTAAAAACAACATAGTATATAATACCTCTCACTTCAGCAGTTGACCAAAATTGGATACTTACTTTGCATATTTGATGAGCATTTATACCCGCAAATTACCCCCACTCTGCAAGGTTGTAAGGCTAATTGTTTATTTGTTACTATCCCCACCCCTAATGTATTTCCTGATGCACCCATTTTAAAATGATAGTGATCAACTACTAAAATGTACTTCATTTGTATTATGAAAATAAAAAAAAACATAATACCCAATAAATTACAATCAAGGAGAAGATCAATTAGTAAATAGGTTTTTGATTAAATAAATTGTAACGAATTTCTTGGGTGCTCACAATTTGTACAAGTACCGCCTGTACTATAAACTTTATTATAATAAAGTACAAACTATACTCGCTATAAATAAATTTGCATTCATCGAAACCGTTACAACAAAATTCCTTTTATAAAAGGCTATATATTAAAAAAATAAATTTAAAAATACATACAATGATCTAAAAACAACAGAGTAAATAATACCACTCACTTCAGCAGTTGACCAAAATTTGATACATACTTTGCATATTTCATGAGCTTTTATACCCGCAAATTACCCCCACTCTACACGGTTGTAAGGCTAATTGCTGATTTGTTACTATCCTCACCCATAAGGTATTACCTGATCCACCCATTTTAAATTAATAGGGATCAACTACTAAAATGTACTTCATTTGTATTATAAAAATTAAAAAAACATAATACCTAATAAAGTACAATCAAGGAGAAAATCAATTAGTAAATAGGTTTTTGATGAAATAAATTGTAACGAATTTCTTGGGTGCTCACAATTTGTAACAAGTACAGCCTATAATAAAAAAAATAAATATAAATAAATTAAAAAAATATAAACTTTATTATAATATTGTACAAACTGCACTCGCTATAAATAGATTTGCATTCATCGAAACCGTTACAACAAAAGTCCTTTTATAAAAGGCTAGATATTAAAAAATAAATTAGAAAATACCTTGTACTTAAAATTCGTAATGAGAGACCAGCGCGAAATTTTACAAAAACAACACAAGTCACAAAATCACTATTTTATTCTTGTAGGTCCTGGTCTAGCTGCTGTAGCGGGCAGAATACATACTATAATCTAAAAACAACAGAGTAAATAATACCACTCACTTCAGTTGACCAAAATTTGATAATTACTTTGCATATTTCATGAGCTTTTATACATTCAAATTACCCCCACTCTGCACGGTTGTAAGGCTCATTGCTTATTTGTTACTATCCCCACCCCTCAGGTATTACCTGATCCACCCATTTTAAACAGATAGTGATCAACTACTAAAATGTACTTCATTTGTATTATGAAAATAAAAAGAAACAAAATACCTAATAAAGTACAATTAAGGAGAAGATCAATTAGTAAATAAGCTTTTAGATGTATGTGAACTTGCAGAAGATTTGGATAAATATTTATAAGTACTGGGTTCAAAATATTCCTTATATCCAACTTCATCAATTTATTTAAAAAAACAAAATTATGTGCTACATGTTTCGCCGGAAACTCCCAGCATCATCAGGCAACTACTAAAATTAGTACAATGAGCAAATATCCTACGTTATAAACAAACATTATTAACTTACAATATGTATTGAAGAAACTTAGTAAATCCCAATAACTTGCATGGGGATTCTTCAATTTACAAGAGATAAAATAATCAAGCTAAAAAATATATTGAACAGGTGAAAATTAAGTAATTCATAAAACTATGTTTCGACTTACATGGAAAAAGGTGTTATTTAAAAGTGACAAATAAAATACTTGAACAAATCTTGACGACCTGTACCATACAGGTAAACCAAAAAATAAGACGACCTGAACCATGCAGGCTAACCAAAAAGTAAAAGATTTTTATCGACGACCTGTACCATACAGGTAAACCAAAGATATAATAACTTAGTCGCACCATGTGTACAGGTAAAAAACTTTAGACGACCTGTACCATTCAGGTAAAATAAAAATTAAAACGTTAAAAATATTTGTCACATCACAATACAATGCCGTAAGCCTAAAAACAATAAGTATATGAAATTATAAAATTATAATGACTTTAAGGAGGATCAAACTCACCAAATACATAGCCGTTGTCAACATAAAAAATACGGGTTCAATGGATGTGAGTATTTTTAATTTAACTCTATTAGAGTACAATCTCATTTTAAATTAATTTAAAAGGTTTTTTGAAATTTAATTTTAGAAACCTCGTTGGATGATTGTAGGTTAAATCCTGACAGAAAAGTAGTCATGGAGGCTTCCTCCAATCGCCCCGAAGCTACTCGACTCCGTTCGGAGGTGTCAACTCCGAACGGTTCCGAGCAAACCGTAAGGAAATGAAGCGGACATAACCACTGACACGAACGTCGATGTAATACCGGGTGTAACTGTGTAAAAAATATTTGTTTGAAATTAAATATTGAAATTTTATGTGTCATTTAAAAAACTTAGCTATTTTAATTAAACTATTGTAAAATTTTGAATGTCTATGATCTAATTGAATATTGACATTGTTGGTTTTAGGGTTATTTGTGCTTCTACAAATCTCTAAATTTTCAAAGTAATTAAGGTTGTGAAAATCTGAAACAAAATGTAATATATCGACATTCGTGTCAGGATCAAATGTATGACCTTCAGTTAAAACATGGTCAGCAAAGTTCGATTTATCATGATATTCTAATCTTATGGCCGCTTCATGTTCCTTAATTCTACTATTAAACTGTCTTCGGGTTTGACCAACATATTCTGCACAACAGGAAGCACATCTGAATTTATAGATACCACTTTTAGTTGATGGGTGGTCTTTACTTTTATTGTTTTTTATTGTACTCAGTGAGTTATTGGTTCTGAATGAAATAGTGAAATTGTGTTTCTTTAGAAGTTGAAAAAATTGATAACAATCATGATTGTAGTAAGTAATCGCTCCAAATTTATGGTCTATTGGTAGAGGACTAGACTGTGAATAAGCATTTTTGTATAATAAATTTAGTTTCATTTTGGAGATTACATTCTTCACTAAATCATCAGGGAAGGAGTTGTTTCTACCAATAAGTCTGATTAGGTTAACCTCTTTTACAAAGTCATTGTATACCATGGGTATTGTGAACAATCTATAAGAAAGGCTATTGAAGGCTGCCAGCCTGTGCGACATTGGATGGTTTGAGTAATAACTGACGACTGTGTCCGAAAAGCTGGACTTCCGGTAGATGGAAAAGGCTAATTTACGTTCATGTTTGCTAATAAGTATATCTAGAAATGGAATTTTGTTGTTGGATTCCGTTTCAACCGTAAATTTGATAGCTGGATGTATACTGTTAATTAAATTTAATAGGTGATTTACATCATCCAGATTACCATTAACTAAAACCAAGATGTCATCTACATATTGTTGTAATCTCCCCATATTTAAAGCGCATATCTGATATTTTGCATTCTTTTTACATTTGATATTTTATATTCTTTTTATATTTTCTATTTTCTATTTCGTATTTCATATTTTTATATTTTATATTTTAATTCCATTTTTATACATTGTAGTTATATTGTAAACATCCTGTTGAGACGCCGTACGACGGAAACGCATATCACTAATGTTTAATTCTTTAATTACTCTTAAAGTTTTATCTAATTGCTCTTAACACTTTATCTTTTCAATTTTAACCACGTCCAGGGATACAATGTTGTAGACGCTGAGACGTTAAGAATTAATGAAAGAGAACTGCTGAATTGCAGTTCCCAGGGTCCTGGTGGAGGGAACCTCCAGAGCCCGAAAAGAGCAGATTGGAAGATTCATTCTGGTTTAGATTTTCAATTAAGGCAGTCGCCAAAGTTTTCCAAATTATAAGTTTCAAAATCCGGTGTCGCGACGCGAGTCAATTTTAAGTTAAGTTTGTTATAAGTGTTCATTTTTGTGTTTAATTTTTCTTTTTGAATAAAACAAGTCAACTCTACTACGTTTGTTTTATTCAATAATTCTACATCCCAAACATCTACAATCTACATCATCCAGCATAATTCCTGAGGCAGGCAGCAGGTCCACTACATAAATATTTTGGTGGCAGCGGTGGGATCTCTTCAGCCCCCTTTGGAATCACGAAGAAATAGAGCGAGCAGCTTTTTCGGAAGTCAGCAAGCGAAACTTCAGACCAGGAACCAGGAAAAACGTTGGAGGTGCAGTGTTAAAACGGGTCGCGCGTTTTTTTTTTAAAAGTTAAGGGCATTTCTTTTGTGTGCGAAAAATTTTTTTTATCACCAATTTCGTCAAGCGTAACATGCTTCGCTTCATCTTAATGTAAGTACAAATATTTTTGCATAAACTCATTAACAGCCATCGCGTTAAAACCTTTTTAAATTCGATTCCAAGTTTATATTCGTTTCAATCATGGCAAACTTGGGTAACGGTGAAAATAACGATGTCCAGAATCAGGCGCGGGACGCGCAAGAATTTATCAGTATTGATACAGCCGTAAGGTTGATCAAGGAATTCGACGGCAGAACCGATAACGATAGAGTTCATGATTTTATCGATGCTTGCGACATGGCAATCGCATCCGTTAATCCAGCTAGTAGGCAAATTTTATATAACGTAATTAAAACAAAATTAGTAGGTAAAGCCAGGTCGTTAACTAAATACAGAGACTTCCCAAATTGGGTCGATCTCAAATTATATTTAGAAGATATTTTTTCGGAAAAGAAGTCATTGAGCAGTAGCAAATGGAGCTAAATTCTTGTACGCAACGTAAGGGCGAGACCATTACGGTCTACGCAGCGCGGATTGAAAAATGTGTTTCTAATTTGGTGGATGCAACTGTCGTAGGTCGAACACCAGAAGTCGCCGACGAGCTGAGTGCACTCCTGCGTAATCAGGCGTTGAATGTGTTCGTTCAAGGGTTAAGCGATCCCATGAAATTATATGTAAAGTCCCAAAACCCCGCAACCCTGGAAAACGCCATAGATATCGGTCGAATGGAAGAAAGGCTACTCAAGCCTCGGCCTCAAAATAATGGCATCGGAAAATGTAATTATTGTAATCGGAGCGGTCATTTTAGCAAAGATTGTTACTCGAGAATTAACGCCGCCGGGCAAAACCAAGCGCGTCCTCAAATTAAACAAGAAAGAAATGTTTTTCGTTTAGGTCAAGACGACAGAGAACCAATTACGGGAACCAGGGTCTCTCAAAATTTTACGTGCCACTATTGCAAGGCACCGGGCCACGGGATAAAGGATTGTCGGAAAAGAATGTTCAACGAAGGATATCGCTGAGCGAACGGACGGGCGGGCGCCCAGAGTCAGGCGCGCGAGCAGGGGAACCTACGGGCCCAGTCGAACCATAATTCCTATCAAGCACGTCCTCAAAATCACCGCGCGTCGGGAAACGATCAACGGCCGGTGACGCGCCCCGTTTCATCGGCTATAAACAACCGAAACTAAAGGTTTCAAACGCGAAACCACATTTTAATGTAAATAATAATAATTTTAAGAATCTTTCTATTTTTGTGTCAGTTAAGCATAACGGTACGTCGCTTAAGTACCTGACCCTATCATTAAGTATCTCCAAAAACAAAAACGCAACCTTTTTAATAGACACGGGTGCAGACGTTAGTTTAGTCATGCTTAAAATCTTAAAGGACGATTTAAGAGTTCACTCAACCGAAACCGTGAAAATCAGAGGTGTCACGGACGGTTACGTAGAGACAGTGGGTCGAGTTTCAGATCATATTTTCGGGAGGAACCATGATTTTCATATAATAACAGATGATTTCCCTATGGTTTATGATGGTATATTAGGTGGGGATTTTTTCGAAGCACACAATGCTAGTATAGATTATAAAAACAAACAAGTTGTTTTGGGCAATATCAAGTTAAGGTTGCGCGACAATTCGAACCTCGTAAAACAAGATTTTCGTTCTAATTTCGTTCGGGAAAATCAAGGAGATATTCATCCTAGTTTCGTTCGGGAAAATCAAGGAGATTTTCATTCTAGTTTCGTTCAGGAAAATCAAGAAGATTTTCATTCTAGTTTCGCTCAGGAAAATCAAGAAGATTTTCATTCTAGTTTCGTTCAGGAAACTCAAGAAGATTTTCATTCTAGTTTCGTTCAGGAAAATCAAGAGGATTTTCATTCTAGTTTCGTTCAGGAAAATCAAGAAGATTTTCATTCTAGTTTCGTTCAGGAAAATCAAGAAGATTTTCATTCTAGTTTCGTTCAGGAAAATCAAGAAGATATTCATCCTAGTTTCGTTCGGGAAAATCAAGGAGATTTTCATTCTAGTTTCGTTCAGGAAAATCAAGAAGATTTTCATTCTAGTTTCGCTCAGGAAAATCAAGAAGATTTTCATTCTAGTTTCGTTCAGGAAAATCAAGAAGATTTTCATTCTAATTTTGTTCAGGAAAATCGGGAAGATTTTCATTCTAAGTTCGTTCGGGGAAATTCAAATGACTTGCACGTCACTCCCCGATCAAACAATGGGAAAATAAGAACAACTTTCAGTTCTGAGGCTCGAGATTCCAGTCACGCCTTCTCGGAGGTGGAACCTAGCCCAGCTAGAGATTCAAACGTAGTCAAATCAAATTTTCCAAGGAAATTTTTGAAGCTGCTTCCCCGCAGTGAGAAAGTATTCAAGTTTCCGTGCCAAACGCAGGTCGGAAATTCTTCTACTTACCTTCGTCAGGGTCGAGAATTATCAAAGGGCGTTTACTTAGCGAGCTCCGTTTCACGCGTCAAGGACGACTGTTGTTTAGTAGGAATTTTAAACACGACCGAATTCCCGGTCGAAATTGAAATACCTCAGGTACAGTTCGACGTAATGGACGAACCCCTTTTTCTATCTCAGAGAAATGTTTTTAGCTTAAGCTCAAGTGTTAGCAGTGGCAATTTCAAGGAAAGATATGACAGGTTAATTTCCCAATTAAAGCTACAAGATTTAAATTCTGAGGAACGAAAATCAATTCTGAATTTAGTACATCGTTATGCAGATGTTTTCCATCTCGATGACGAGCCTTTAACGTGCACTAATGCCGCTACACATACCATTCCGCTAAGGACAAACTGTCCTCCAGTCCATGTGAAACAGTACCGGTTACCGGAAAGTCAGCGAGCAGAAATTGATAGGCAAATAAACAAAATGCTCGATGACAACATCATTGTCGAAAGCGAGAGTCCTTTTAACTCTCCTCTCTTAGTAGTACCCAAAAAGCCGGGGCCAGACGGAAAACCCCGATGGCGAGTAGTGATCGATTTTAGGAAACTTAATGACAACACCATAGGATTCTCCTTCCCGTTACCTAACATAACGGATATTTTAGATAAACTAGGAAATTCCAAATACTACTCTTAACTAGATTTGTCTAATGCCTACCATCAAATCGAATTAGAACCAAGTGACCGACATAAGACAGCATTTTCCAATCAATTTTCTCATTTTGAATTTAAGCGTATACCCTTCGGACTCAAGTCAGCTGGGGCGACCTTTCAAAAACTCATGAATTCAGTTTTGTCAGGCATCCAAGGGATAAAGGCATTCGTCTACCTGGACGACATTGTCGTATATTCCCATAATTTATCTAGTCACATCGAAAAGTTGGTCGAGATTCTGGAGAGATTGCGCAAATACAATCTAAAACTCAGTCCGGAAAAATGTGAGTTCTTTAAGAACGAGATCAATTATTTGGGACACAAGATCACGGATAAGTGAGTTTTGCCCGACGAGGATAAAACATCCGCTGTGAGGAATTTCCCTAGACCTCAATCCCCCAAGCAGATAAAATCTTTTATCGGTCTTGCTTCGTATTACAGGCGTTTCATCCCAAACTTTTCCAAAATCGCGAGCCCATTAACTGAACTGCTCAAAAAGGACGCGACATTCGATTGGTCGGAAAGGTGCGAAATAGCTTTCGAAGAACTAAAATCTATGTTGATAAACCCCCCGATCTTGATTCATCCAAATTTCGAGGAACCTTTCCTCTTAACAACTGACAGTTCTGATTACGCAATAGGTGGTGTCCTTTCCCAGGGTAAGGTAGGCCAAGATCAGCCCATAGCTTTCGCATCTAGAGTGTTGAACAAAGCCGAAAGGAATTACAGCACCTGCGAGAAAGAGCTACTGGCTATTGTCTGGTCCACAAATCATTTCAGACCGTATCTCTTCGGCAGAAAGTTTTATGTGCACAGCGACAACAAAGCGTTAGTTTATTTAAAAAATATTCAAACCCCAAATTCGAGATTAACGAGAATGCGTTTGAAACTCGAAGAATACGATTTCGAAGTCATCTACAAGCCAGGAAGGCTGAATAAAAATGCTGACGCCCTTAGTCGAATAACCTACTATCCAGATCTGATTAAGAACGAAACTTATCAGGATTATTTAAATTATCTTAATCAGGGTAATGCGATAACTAACGAGAACGTTTCTCTATTGCGAGGCGATTTGTTCAATGCATCCAAAGACTATTCTTTAGCTCACTGCGTAAGTGCTGATTTAGTCATGAACGCCGGAATAGCCCTCAGTTTTAAGAAAAAATTCGGAAACGTAGATGTCTTGAAAAGTCAGAATCCCCAAATCGGAAGTTTTTGTCACCTGAAGGTTAATAACAGCTATATATTTTATTTAGTGACTAAAAATAAGTACTTCGAAAAACCCAGTTACCAAAATTTATTTGATTGTTTGTTAAATTTGCGAAATTTTTGCGTTGAAAATACCGTAGGCAAACTAGCCGTTCCTAAGCTAGGCGCAGGTTTGGATAATTTAGACTTCGCGGAAGTTTTCAGAATTATTAATTTCGTATTCCGCAATACGTGCGTAATAATAAACATCTACGATCTAGAAGCACCATTAAGGTCGTACCAGATAAACAGTCTCTCTCCGTACGAGAATTTTTGTGAGTACGTTAAGAACCACGTGTTAATTCCCCCGGATACGATTAAGGAATTCGATGATTCCATATTAGTTAGCCCGAAGGAATGCGTAAGATGCGTAGAACATCAGGTCAAGGACGCCGTCGCTCCCTCGAGCTCGAATACTTTTAGGAACGTGCTTAATGATCATTTTAAGCGCGATAAGAGCGTACCAGAGTTAACGCGCGTTGATATAGGTCAAGTTCACTTAGTAAGAAACGCGCAGGGTGAAGCATTAATTATTTTGGCACCAGAAAGGAACGATCGTGGTAGGATATCATACGAAAATATTTTTAATGTTTTAATGGAGTTAAAAAATTTAATGGAGAGGGAAAACGTAAATAAAATTTCTATCCCAAGTACATTAGGTTACGATTTGAAATGGTACAAAACTAGGCAAATGTTCAGGTACATATTTAAAAATTCATACCTCGAAATTTCGGTTTATCACGACAAGGTTAGATCAGACAACCTTTCGGAGTCAGACAAGGAAATAATTTTAACAGAATTTCATAATACCCCACTCGGAGGATACCCCGGTGTCAACCGAATGTTTAAAAAAATTAGAGCCAGATATAACTGGAAGTACTTGAAACGCGACGTTAAGGCTTTTGTTAGGAAATGTCCCGATTGCCAAAGAAACAAGGTTCGTAACAGAAAATCGAAGGCACCATTAGTTATTACCGACACCCCTAAGGAGGTGTTCGAGAAGTGTTTGCCAATGTCCATGGCCGGAAATAAATTCATGTTAACGTGCCAAGACTAAGTAAATACCTCGTCGCCGTGCCCCTTCAGAACATAGAGGCGCAAACGGTAGCGAACGCTTTTGTCAACGAAATAATTTGTAAGTACGGGTTAATCAAGGAACTAGTGACCGACCAAGGTACTAACTTTATGTCCAACCTTTTCAAGGACGTTTGCAAATTGTTAAAGATAAGGAAACTGAACTGTTCAGCTTATCACCCTGAATCAAACGCCGTAGAAAGGAGTCATAGAACGTTGGGAGAATTTCTTAGGAGTTTCGTAAACAAAAATCAGGACAATTGGTGCACCCTGATCCCAGCTTTCACATTTTCATACAATACCACTCCCCACACGGTAACTAAGTACGTGCCTTACGAGTTAGTCTTCGGTAAAAAACCGATACTCCCGACTTCAATTACGGATCCGCCAACCTTTAGTTACAGTTATGACAATTTTATGACTGACCTCGAATTTAAGTTGAAATTTTCCCGTGAGTAAGCGAGAAAACATTTAGTGCAAGGTAAAGAAGCTAGCAAAGAACGCTACGATAGGGACTCTACAGATATCGAGTATAGAGCCGGAGACCTAGTGCTTTTAGTGGACGAGACCACGAAAATCAGTAAGAGTAAGAAACTATGCCCTCGCTATACAGGTCCTCATAAGGTAATTTCGGTGGATTCAAACGTAAATTGCACTATTAAAATCAAAAATAAACATGTTAAGGTACACAAAAATCGGTTAAGACCTTATCACGAATAAATCGTTCAGACATTTCGTAACTTGTACATATTACATTATATTTTCGTGTTTTTAATATACACCTGTATACAATATATTTTATTTTAATTTTTTATTTTTTTTTCATTATATGTTTTGTATCACTCGGTTTATATATACGTTTTTTTTATATTACAAAAACTTAATTATTCAAAATTTCTTAAATAGGAAACCAGCTAACCATGTTAGCCGAATGCGTTTCTGGATTAGTACTTAACATTACTTCGTTATATAAAACGGTTTCAAAAAAAAAAAATCCTGTAAACCCTGTTAATAAACAATTTTGTATTGCTTTAAACTTTAACGTCCTCATCCTTTCATTACAAATATTTTCACTCCAATTTGGGTGATTAAAAGTAAACTAGTTCTCGAATTACAAAAAATTTCAACGTTTAATGCGGTAAATTTTCCAGTAGTTCCTGTTGTTGAGAACGCCTATTTGTTACTTAAGACGCTCTCAGTAGAAGCATTTTACAAGGCAGGAAATTTAGTTTTTGTCATTTGCGTCCCTCTTGTGGATAATATCAGTTTTAATGTTTACAAACTAACCCCGTTACCGGTTCACGTCAGAAACAACTTGTTCACTTTTGTACAACCCATATCGAAATATTTGGCTGTTAATGACGCAAAGCAAAAGTAAATGTTACTAAGCGAAGTTATTTTTAATAAATGTATTATTTTTGACGCGAATCGTTTCGTTTGCGATCAAGACGGTACTGTCTACCTGGCTCACCACAACGAAATCTGCGAAGTTAAGCTGTTCCATGTGACTACAGAAGTTCCTGCGAATTGCGACAAAAGGGTAGTGACTCTGGACAATGACATTTGGTACAAGATGGTGCAACCTAATACTTGGCTGTTTATTATAATGGATTCTTCGAAAACAACAATAAATTGTGGAAAAAATATCGAAAACGTTTTAATCCAAGGTGTTGGCAGTTTATCACTCCACGATCAGTGTCGTGCATTCACGGAAGGAGCTATGCTAGTTCCCAAGAAGGTGTATTCTTCAGCTTATAATTATCAACAGTTCGTACCCAGCGTCGATTTGGATATGGAGTGCTGCGAAGAAACGAAGACCAAGAAAAACACAACGAAAATTTATTTGGATAAAAACTACAAAAATTTAAATATTCACCTTGACGACCTCAACCTCGCCAGCAAGAAATTAGATGAAATCGACGACACTTTAAACCATTTAAACTGGCTCCCATCATCTGTTGTCGGCCAGAACATATGGACTTACCTGTTAAGCATTCTTGCTATGGCAGCCGCGTTTCTCTGTTGTTGTTGTTGTTGTTGCAAGGCTTGCCTCCCGTATAGAAGAAGATGCTGTAATATGGTTCCTAATTTTTGCATCAAAATCAAGAGTACAGTCAATAATCCAAACCACACTAAAGTCATTTACCTACCAGACCCACAGGACCACTCCGAGGGAAACCAAGAGATCGTCCTGTTCGAGAAAAGCAGCGCCAGAGCCACGCCATCTAGACAGATTACCGGTAGAAAGTGTTTAAGATCCGCCACAGGACAGTAGTGACGAATCTTTTTTGTTGAGGGGATTGTTGTAATCTCCCCATATTTAAAGCGCATATCTGATATTTTGCATTCTTTTTACATTTGATATTTTATATTCTTTTTATATTTTCTATTTCGTATTTCATATTTTTATATTTTATATTTTAATTCCATTTTTGTACATTGTAGTTATATTGTAAACATCCTGTTGAGACGCCGTTCGACGGAAACGTATATCACTAATGTTTAATTCTTTAATTACTCTTAAAGTTTTATCTAATTGCTCTTAACACTTTATCTTTTCAATTTTAACCACGTTCAGCGATACAATGTTGTAGACGCTGAGACGTTAAGAATTAATGAAAGAGAACTGCTGAATTGCAGTTTCCAGGGTCCTGGTGGAGGGAACCTCCAGAGCCCGAAAAGAGCAGATTGGAAGATTCATTCTGGTTTAGATTTTCAATTAAGGCAGTCGCCAAAGTTTTCCAAATTATAAGTTTCAAAATCTGGTGTCGCGACGCGAGTCAATTTTAAGTTAAGTTTGTTATAAGTGTTCATTTTTGTGTTTAATTTTTCTTTTTGAATAAAACAAGTCAACTCTACTACGTTTGTTTTATTCAATAATTCTACATCCCAAACATCTACAATCTACATCATCCAGCACAATTCCTGAGGCAGGCAGCAGGTCCACTACAATATCTACGCCAAAATACAACCTTCCGAACACAATCGACAGTTGAGTTAAAGATCTTATCTTCGATGTCTTTCATAAATATTTCTGCCATTAAGGGGCTAAGGGGTGAACCCATGGCTAGACCTTCTTGTTGTTCATAGTAACAATCATTGAAAATGAAGAAATTTTGTTTTAATGAAATGGTCAAAAGATCAATGAAATCATCAATATCCCTATCACACAAGCCGGCAGACAACAACAGCCTTTTGGTCAAAACAATGCAGTCATTTACAGGAATAGAAGTAAAGAGGTTAACCACGTCAAATGATAAGATGATAGTATTCTCACTTATTGGTACAGTAATTAGTTGACTAATAAGGGACTGTGAGTTGTTAATACTCCTTTCGTTGGAAAAACCCGAGACTTGTCTCAACATCTTATTGAGCCACTTTGACAGTAAGTACGTGGCTGAATCCACGTATGAGACTACAGGTCTCACCGGAAGACTTGACGGTGTGATATTATCCATATTGTCGATGTCCACCTTGTGTAACTTAGGAAGACAGTAGAGTTTTGGAACCACTGGGTTAGATGATGTCACACAGAATTTATTAAAGTTATTTAGGTCAATATTTTGAATTAAAATTTTGCAAAAACTTCATGTTCGGATTTGATTTAAGTTTGACAAAAATGTTGCTAGACAAAAACGTTTCAACCATATTAATGTAGTCTGATGATTTGAAAATAACCAAAGTATTGCCTTTATCGGCTTTGGATAGTGTTAATTTTTGTTGTAATATTTTATGTCTAACATTCCTGAAGTTGGAATTTAAATCATGAAGTCTATCTGATGTGATGTATTTATCATTTTTGTTAACCATTTGTTTCAAGATGTTTAATGTTTCAATTTTTAATTCTGTGTTATCATTTAACTTTAATCTATCTATGATATTCAGCATCTCCAAATTCTTAGGTTGGAAAGAATATGAATTAAATTTAAAGCCCTTGTTAAGAATGTCCAGTTCTAATTCAGTGAAGGTGGTAGAACTGAAATTATGGCATCTGTTGAAAAATTTGAAATTATCTACGGGTAACTTGAACACTCTGGCTAAATCATATTGAAGGTTATTTAAAAAATATAATTCTTCATCTTGGTGATCTGCAGCTGAAACCTGGTCACTCACTACGGCACCCAGAGGGGAGCCACGGGGCGAGGCAGGACCAAGACTATACGAAGTATCACCTACCTGGTCGCTGAAGTGGTTCGAGTCATTACTATCGACGACTGTATCATTGATGTCATTAAGAACTATTTCAACGACCGAAGTAGCATCAGAAGTTCACATACACTCGCCTCCATATTAGATGTAAGTTCACATACATCTAATATGGAGGCGAGTCCTGCTTTTCCTTCGCTTGCATACAGAAGACTCCTCATCAAAAGAAGCAAACTCACCCAAAGGATCTGGTTTTTAACAGAATGTAAGAAACACCATTTATTTCCTAAATTTATAAACTTAAATGCGAAATGTAATCATAAACATGTTATTAAGATTGTTAATGATGCTAAATTTAAATGGCTCAAAGCTGAACTCAGGTCAGCCTACAAGAGCTTAGAATTTATTAACTTAGAGTTAATTAATTTACACAAGTTTTTAAGTCATAACCTCCACCGTGTTGAATTTGACTTACTAGATTCTTATGTTAGAGAACATGCTTTTGATATTGGAAGTCAAGTTAGAATTAGATTAATGAGTAAGTTAGATAAGCTCCTTGCGTTTGAACATGAACAGGTGAATAACTCGAACAACTTATCTGTAAATGGAGGGTCAAACTCAACAAATCGTTTTATGAATCAACTAATATCCCACACGCCCTTAGTTAATAATCATTTTGTTCCATATGATTTCGCTCTAGATGTAAGTCCGTATGACCCGCTGGTTTTACGCTTTGATAACCGCAAAGTCCCTACTGTCGGTGTCCACCTTGCTAATGATATTGAGGTGGGCTTGAATACTCTGGTTGTTGACACTTCCAATCAATCTTCTATTATTTCTATTGCTGAAATCAATACAATTTCCCCTTCAGGACTCCTCAATCGTGATGTTTTAAATAATTCAGTCTTCTCTTCATCGCGGCCGTCGTGTGAGCTTCTTGGGGTGATCCCTGGTCCATCTTCTGATGCTGCTTCGTTTGCTAAGCTGTGTTCAGGTGACATCGATGTTTGTGATGTAAACAATATCGACTTAACCCAGCTCGGTGATCGGGTAGGTGACACTTCGGTGAGTTTGGATCCTGGGCCTCCTCAGGAGCCTCATGCGATTAATTCTGTCTCTCCTGTGGCGCCCTTGGAGGTGTCCCTCGGGTCAAATTTGGACCTGACTTCTGATGCTACTTCGGTCGTTGAAATGGTTCTTAATGACATCAATGATACAGTCGTCGATAGTAATGACTCGAACCACTTCAGCGACCAGGTAGGTGACACTTCGTATAGTCTTGGTCCTGCCTCGCCCCGTGGCTCCCCTCTGGGTGCCGTAGTGAGTGACCAGGTTTCAGCTGCAGATCACCAAGATGAAGAATTATATTTTTTAAATAACCTTCAATTTGATTTAGCCAGAGTGTTCAAGTTACCCGTAGATAATTTCAAATTTTTCAACAGATGCCATAATTTCAGTTCTACCACCTTCACTGAATTAGAACTGGACATTCTTAACAAGGGCTTTAAATTTAATTCATATTCTTTCCAACCTAAGAATTTGGAGCTACTGGGTTTGGAGATGCTGAATATCATAGATAGATTAAAGTTAAATGATAACACAGAATTAAAAATTGAAACATTAAACATCTTGAAACAAATGGTTAACAAAAATGATAAATACATCACATCAGATAGACTTCATGATTTAAATTCCAACTTCAGGAATGTTAGACATAAAATATTACAACAAAAATTAACACTATCCAAAGCCGATAAAGGCAATACTTTGGTTATTTTCAAATCATCAGACTACATTAATATGGTTGAAACGTTTTTGTCTAGCAACATTTTTGTCAAACTTAAATCAAATCCGAACATGAAGTTTTTGAAAAATTTTAAAGCAGTTATTCAAAATATTGACCTAAATAACTTTAATAAATTCTGTGTGACATCATCTAACCCAGTGGTTCCAAAACTCTACTGTCTTCCTAAGTTACACAAGGTGGACATCGACAATATGGATAATATCACACCGTCAAGTCTTCCGGTGAGACCTGTAGTCTCATACGTGGATTCAGCCACGTACTTACTGTCAAAGTGGCTCAATAAGATGTTGAGACAAGTCTCGGGTTTATCCAACGAAAGGAGTATTAACAACTCACAGTCCCTTATTAGTCAACTAATTACTGTACCAATAAGTGAGAATACTATCATCTTATCATTTGACGTGGTTAACCTCTTTACTTCTATTCCTGTAAATGACTGCATTGTTTTGACCAAAAGGCTGTTGTTGATTGATGATTTCATTGATCTTTTGACCATTTCATTAAAACAAAATTTCTTCATTTTCAATGATTGTTACTATGAACAACAAGAAGGTCTAGCCATGGGTTCACCCCTTAGCCCCTTAATGGCAGAAATATTTATGAAAGACATCGAAGATAAGATCTTTAACTCAACTGTCGATTGTGTTCGGAAGGTTGTATTTTGGCGTAGATATGTAAATGACATCTTGGTTTTAGTTAATGGTAATCTGGATGATGTAAATCACCTATTAAATTTAATTAACAGTATACATCCAGCTATCAAATTTACGGTTGAAACGGAATCCAACAACAAAATTCCATTTCTAGATATACTTATTAGCAAACATGAACGTAAATTAGCCTTTTCCATCTACCGGAAGTCCAGCTTTTCGGACACAGTCGTCAGTTATTACTCAAACCATCCAATGTCGCACAGGCTGGCAGCCTTCAATAGCCTTTCTTATAGATTGTTCACAATACCCATGGTATACAATGACTTTGTAAAAGAGGTTAACCTAATCAGACTTATTGGTAGAAACAACTCCTTCCCTGATGATTTAGTGAAGAATGTAATCTCCAAAATGAAACTAAATTTATTATACAAAAATGCTTATTCACAGTCTAGTCCTCTACCAATAGACCATAAATTTGGAGCGATTACTTACTACAATCATGATTGTTATCAATTTTTTCAACTTCTAAAGAAACACAATTTCACTATTTCATTCAGAACCAATAACTCACTGAGTACAATAAAAAACAATAAAAGTAAAGACCACCCATCAACTAAAAGTGGTATCTATAAATTCAGATGTGCTTCCTGTTGTGCAGAATATGTTGGTCAAACCCGAAGACAGTTTAATAGTAGAATTAAGGAACATGAAGCGGCCATAAGATTAGAATATCATGATAAATCGAACTTTGCTGACCATGTTTTAACTGAAGGTCATACATTTGATCCTGACACGAATGTCGATATATTACATTTTGTTTCAGATTTTCACAACCTTAATTACTTTGAAAATTTAGAGATTTGTAGAAGCACAAATAACCCTAAAACCAACAATGTCAATATTCAATTAGATCATAGACATTCAAAATTTTACAATAGTTTAATTAAAATAGCTAAGTTTTTTAAATGACACATAAAATTTCAATATTTAATTTCAAACAAATATTTTTTACACAGTTACACCCGGTATTACATCGACGTTCGTGTCAGTGGTTATGTCCGCTTCATTTCCTTACGGTTTGCTCGGAACCGTTCGGAGTTGACACCTCCGAACGGAGTCGAGTAGCTTCGGGGCGATTGGAGGAAGCCTCCATGACTACTTTTCTGTCAGGATTTAACCTACAATCATCCAACGAGGTTTCTAAAATTAAATTTCAAAAAACCTTTTAAATTAATTTAAAATGAGATTGTACTCTAATAGAGTTAAATTAAAAATACTCACATCCATTGAACCCGTATTTTTTATGTTGACAACGGCTATGTATTTGGTGAGTTTGATCCTCCTTAAAGTCATTATAATTTTATAATTTCATATACTTATTGTTTTTAGGCTTACGGCATTGTATTGTGATGTGACAAATATTTTTAACGTTTTAATTTTTATTTTACCTGAATGGTACAGGTCGTCTAAAGTTTTTTACCTGTACACATGGTGCGACTAAGTTATTATATCTTTGGTTTACCTGTATGGTACAGGTCGTCGATAAAAATCTTTTACTTTTTGGTTAGCCTGCATGGTTCAGGTCGTCTTATTTTTTGGTTTACCTGTATGGTACAGGTCGTCAAGATTTGTTCAAGTATTTTATTTGTCACTTTTAAATAACACCTTTTTCCATGTAAGTCGAAACATAGTTTTATGAATTACTTAATTTTCACCTGTTCAATATATTTTTTAGCTTGATTATTTTATCTCTTGTAAATTGAAGAATCCCCATGCAAGTTATTGGGATTTACTAAGTTTCTTCAATACATATTGTAAGTTAATAATGTTTGTTTATAACGTAGGATATTTGCTCATTGTACTAATTTTAGTAGTTGCCTGATGATGCTGGGAGTTTCCGGCGAAACATGTAGCACATAATTTTGTTTTTTTAAATAAATTGATCAAGTTGGATATAAGGAATTTTTTGAACCCAATACTTATAAATAAGCTTTTGATTAAATAAATTGTAACGAATTTCATGGGTGCTCACTATTTGTAACAAGTACCGCCTGTACTATAAACTTTATTATAATATAGTACATACTATACTCGCTATAAATACATTTGCATTCTTCGAAACCGTTACAACAAAAGTTCTGTTATAAAAGGCTAAATATTAAAAAAATAAATTAGAAAATACCTTGTACTTAAAATTCGTTATGATAGTCCAGCGCGAAATTTTACAAAAACAACACAAGTCACAAAATAATAATAATAATTTATTAACGGCATGAAGCCAATGTAAAATATATACATACATTTAACACAATTTAAACATAATCACAAATCATAATAAATAAACAAAAGAACTAAACAGACATTATTGGTAACCTTGCATTTACAAGAAAAAGAATTTATGAACAGTTATTTACAATCTGCTTTATCTTTGCTTTAAACACAGTAAAACTTGTATTAAATATATCCATGTTACTACAATAAATATAAAATTCCCTAGTGAGTCTAGGAATAGGTGCATAGTAAGCATAATTTGTTTTATGATTCATTATTTTAAAAACATCCTTACTGCGTGTTTGTCTCAATGGTGTTAGAAAATGTATCTCACTCAGGAGAGAAGGACAATCAATGATGTTATTGACAATTTTGAAAATGGCACATAAATCAAAATACAACCGCCTGGACTTAAAACTACTTAAACCTAGTGATACTAACAAAGAATCATAGTTTATATCTTCAATGGGTATACCCAGTTTAAAATTTATAAATCTTAGGAATTTATGCTGAACACTTTCAAAAGCATTTATATATTTTTTATAGTAAGGAGACCATATATGACACGCATATTCTAGAATAGGACGAACAATTGCACAGTACACCGATAATAAACAATCAATATTGAAATCACCTAGTGATCTGACAACAAATCCTAATAATTTTAAGGCTCTATTTTTAATAATATTGATGTGTATGTCAAACTTCAGAGATGAATCAAAAGTGACTCCCAAATCTTTTATGTTGCTAACTTGTTCTAAATCTTTTCGATTAATACTATACATAAAGTCAATTTTATTTTTCCGAAGACAGAAACTGATTGTTTTGCACTTCGCAATGTTTAATTCCATAAAGTTTTCTAGACACCATTCATATAGCGTGTTCAGATCATTTTGTATTAAAAAACAGTCTAGTTCATTTATAACAATACGAAACAATTTTAAATCATCGGCATAGAAAAGTACTTGACAATAATTTATTCTACTAATTAAGTCATTTATAAAACAATTAAATAGCAAAGGAGCCAGATGCGCCCCTTGCGGAACACCTGATGGTACAGTAATGATTACCGAATGATAATTCTTTATTTTCACAAACTGTTTCCTTCCAATAAGATAACTTTTAAACCAGTCCAATAATGAACCAAATATTCCTATATTATTCAATTTAAATAGTAGTAATTGGTGATTTACCCTATCAAATGCTTTGGAGAAATCTGTGTAAACTGAGTCCACTTGAAGCCTTTTCTCCAGAGCATCTGTCAGGTAGGTTTCATAACAAAGAAGATTTGATTCTGTAGATCTTCCAGAAAAAAATCCATGTTGATCAATATTAATCTTTTGCTTAAAAAAAGGTGTTAATTTATCCGCAACGATAGATTCAAAGATTTTTGACAATAATGAGATCTTAGAGATCCCTCTATAATTCTCTACTTTAGATTTAACTCCATTTTTATGTACCGGAGTGATATGACTATATTTCCACGAATCAGGATAAACCCCATTTTTCAAGGAGTAATTGTATATTACAGATAAACTATTTACTAATGTGAATCTACAGTTTTTTATAAATTTAATAGATATATTATCTGGACCTGGACCTAGACTATTTTTTAACTGATTAATTTTCTCGAGAATTTCAGTCTCAGAGATCTGTAAAGTGCTGATCGATAAACAATCATTATAATCATACTTATCCTTAGAGACAGAGAAACTATTTATATTTATATCATCATTAGAGAAAACACCTTCAAAAAAATCGGAGAAATAGTTTACAATATCTAAAGGAACATCAGAGGACTGCCAGCAGGATGACATAGTAGAAGGGAGGTTATTTAAACCCTTAACATTGTTGACATATTTCCAAAATTCCTTTTTGTTGCTTTGAATCAACGATTAAGTACTCAAAATATATTCGTCATGACAGGATTTTGAAAGATTTTTACATCTAGTACGTAATTGTTTAAACATTTGATAATCATCATTACTCTTGGAAATTTTATATTTTTTATGCGCTATTTTCTTTTCTACAATTAGTGATTTTAAGTTATTGTTACACCATTTAGGAAATTTAGGATCTTTAAACTTACGTTTGGGTACATGCAAATCTAGAGCCGTGTTAATTTGATTATAGAAAGTATCAGTCATCAAATTCACATCAGAATATATAGAAAAATCATTCAAGTTAACAGATGATAGTAACAAATTAATCTCCATAAAATTAGCTTGACTATAATCATAAAATTCATAATCAAAGTTTAGCAGCTTTAACTCATCCTCAAGTGTGATATCAAAAATCAGTGCGGGATGATACTTATCAATATTAATAAGCGAGTCAATGGCTTTATCTACAAATATTGACGGATTTGATGAAAATATTAAGTCTAGGCAAGAATTACTATCATTAGTTATATGATTTATTTGATGTAAATTTAAGTACGCAAAGAAGTCTTCGATACATTCAGCCTGTCTTGTCTTGATTCCAATAGATTTTACGCCAGACTCATCATTTAACCATTGCACATTAGGAAGATTAAAGTCACCACATAAAATAATATCACTACACGAGTGATTGGATAGGACCGTTTCCACCGATGCACAGTAATTCTCGTACATAAGTAGTGAAGATTGAGGCGGGAGATAAACATTATTAAGATAAACATTTCCCAATAGAATTCGTGTTTTTTTTACAGACACTATGGTAAAAGTATGTTCAATGGTATTCATACTTGGCACAACTTCTTGGATGTACAAGGACTTCTTTACAGCAATGATGACTCCACCACCCCTCTTATAAGAACTGGTACTTGCTGAACGATCACATCTTAGGACAGTGTAATTGTGTAGTCCTAATTCAGCAGAGTTTATATCATCAGAGAGCCATGTTTCTGTAAATAATAAAACATCATAATCGGCCGCGACAACAGTGACCATTAAAGCTTTTAGTTTTGTTCTTAAACCACGCACATTTTGATTATAAATTTTTAGATCATTGTTCATTTTACTGTAGAATTTCCGAGGAGCCACAGCACAAACACTGAAATTTAATTGCTATGCCTCAGTGCTATAATCAATTTTCCTCCGCATGGAATCAATTATTTGTAAGTAGACAGGGCAGGCTATATCCATGGATGAGTGATTACAGTCATACTGTGTATGGTTTCTATCATTATGCAGCATACAATTTATGCACTTCTTCACTTTTCTACCACATTCTTTTATAGGGTGGGATTCTGCACAGATAGGGCATGCTGTATTTTGACTTCCACACTTATTAGAAAAATGCCCAAAACCTGAGCAATTGTAGCATCTAATAACATCAAACGATTCTCCAACCAAACAAGATTGCCAACCAACAAATAGTGATTCAGTCTTCATAATTTCATTAAAAATTGTAGGTGAAACTTCCATTATTAAGTTGAAATAATTTTTAAATTTGATTTTCTTTATAATTTTAATATCACCATCCTTACTTCTGGACAGTTTATTCAGAGAGACTAGATTCTGAATAATTATATCATCCGTATTATCCAATTCTTCACTACTAATGCTGTATACAATGTTTACTTCTTGTAGGTTCTGGTCTGGCTGCTGTAGCGGGCAGAATACATACTACGATCTAAAAACAACATTGTATATAATACCAATCACTTTAGCAGTTGACCAAAATTTGATACTTGGTTTGCATATTTCATGAGCATTTATACACGCAAATTACCCACACTCTGCACGGTTGTAAGGATAATTGCTTATTTGTTACTATCCCCACTCCTAAGGTATTACCTGATCCACCCATTTTAAATTAATTGGGATCAACTACTAAAATGAACTTCATTTGTATTATAAAAATAAATTAAAACATAATACCTAATAAAGTACAATAAACCAATCCACCCATTTTAAACTGATAGTGATCAACTACGAAAATGTACTTCATTTTTGTTATGAAAATAAAAAAAAACATAATACCTATTCAAGGACAATCGACCAATCCACCCATTTTAAACAGATAGTGATCAACTACTAAAATTAGAAAATACCTTGTACTTAAAATTCGTGATAAGAGTCCAGCGCTAAATTTTACAAAAACAATACAAGTCACAAAATCACTATTTACTTCTTGTAGGTCCTGGTCTGGCTGCTGTAGCGGGCAGAATACATACTATGATCTAAAAACAACATAGTATATAATACCACTCACTTCAGCAGTTGACCAAAATTTGATACTTAATTTGCATATTTCATGAGCATTTATACACGCAAATTACCCCCACTCTGCACGGTTGTAAGGCTAATTGCTTATTTATTACTATCCCCACCCCTAAGTAATACCTTAGTAAGTAATACCCCTCAGGTATTACCTGGTCCACCCATTTTAAATTAATTGGGATCAACTACTAAAATGTACTTCATTTGTATATATAAAAATAAATTAAAACATAATACCTAATTGGATAGGAATTGTGTGCGTGATCAGATTGGAATGGAATGGTTAATAATTGGCAAAAACGGACTTTGTAAAACTGTTTATTACATTGACCTTTCGTTAACGTTTCCCTTATCTGTCGTAAGCTTCTTCAGAACTGAAACATTATTTAAAATTAGTAATCTTACTTATTAGTTAACATAATTAGCAAAGTATAATAAGAACAAGCAATACGTTTAATTAAAATCATAATAATTAGGCATTATAATGTATGTTATTATTTTTATTTTTAAGTCTCACCTCAGGCCCTTATTTTATAAACAGAAGTCGAAAATATGTCTGTACAATTAACATTTATAAACATTGGCACGATTATCATCAAGCGTTTCTTTAATCTGATAATTAACATTCACGATGTTTCAGGAATTAATTTTAAGATGTGTGGTTTTTCCCCCTTAAACACAATTTTGGAGGTTAAGATATCACAGAATGCACAAAGTATATTCATATTTAAAGTTGATTCATTCGATCCATTTGTTTTTTAATAACATTAGAATATATGGAGCTAAGTCCTTCGGTATCCGTTCTAAAATTAATACAATCATTCATTGTAATGTGTATCATCTCAATCATAAGGCGCTTTTGGAGATTTGGTTCTCTATCTAATATTTTAGTTCGTTCAAAATCAAACACACGTTTTAACGACAAGGAATGATGTGCTAACGCAGTCAATCCCTCATCAGTGATAGCTTTTTTGCAACTGTATTTATGTTGTTGTAACCTAAGTTTGAGATATTGTTTTGTCTGTCCAATGTAGCATTTATTACAGTTTTTACATGGTATATGATAAATGATATTAGACTCCGTTAGCACATCACTCCTGTCTTTAATCTTAGAAAACAATTCACCTACATTAAAAACATTATTGGGTGCTAGTGTAATATTATAATCTTTAAAGATGTTCTTAAGGCTATTTGTTACCATGGGGACATTTACAAATTTAACATAAGTTTTTGGAACTGGAATGGCTGTACTGTTTGTGTGATTAATATTATGTGTACTATAAAATACTTTATTTATTAATTTAACTGGATAGTTATTATCCATTAGTATTTTCTTGGCAATTTTGAAATTACCATCATGAAAGCAACTATCACTTAAAGTTAAAATTTTGTGTTTAAATTATTTGATATCGCAGTTTTTTGATTTAGTGTGTGAAATGAATTAAAATTAAGGCATCTATTGGAATTAATAGATTTCCTATACCAATTTATATTAATTTTGTTATTATTGTTCCTAGACAATTCAAGATCTAAGAAAGGCAAACATTTATTATTTTCTCGCTCTAAAGTAAATTGTATTTTTTCATTCACTCCATTAAATATATCTAGTGTCGTATCTACCTGATCTTCAGGTAAAATAATCAAAATATCATCAACATAAATACCAACAAACGGTATATCGAAATGTATTAATTGTAGTGCTCTGCCAAGGATATTGTTCATTACCAATTCTGCCAAAATTGGCGATGAAGGGTTACCTATAGCAGTGCCGTTTCTCATACATTGTATCATCATTAATTAACAAATTCATTTTTCTGTTATATTCTTTATCTTCCATAATAACAGTGTTATTACCCTTGTCAGATCTAACGACTATAAGGTTCTTATTATCTTTTAAGAATTTCTTTGCTGTTCTAAATTTTTTATAAATTGATGAATTTTATGTGGTTTTTTTATTAATCATTTTTTCATAATTATTTATGCCGTTGGTAACTACGTTAATACATCTAGATCTCAATATATCCCTGTCGTTATTAGTATCAAAGTTAATACATCCAATAGAATATTCTAAGTCTTTAATAATTGTAACTATTATGATTTTAATTAAACGTATTGCTTGTTCTTATTATACTTTGCTAATTATGTTAACTAATAAGTAAGATTCCTAATTTTAAATAATGTTTCAGTTCTGAAGAAGCTTACGACAGATAAGCGAAACGTTAACGAAAGGTCAATGTAATAAACAGTTTTACAAAGTCCGTTTTTGCCAATTATTAACCATTCCATAATACCTAATAAAGCACAATAAACCAATCCACCCATTTTAAACTGATAGTGATCAACTACTAAAATGTACTTCATTTGTGTTATGAAAATAAAAAAAAAATAACCTAATCAAGGACAATCGACCAATCCACCCGTTTTAAACAGATAGTGATCAACTACTAAAATGTACTTCATTTGTATTATGAAAATAAAAAGAAACATAATACCTAATAAAGTACAATTAAGGAGAAGACCAATTAGTAAATAGGCTTTTGATTAAATAAATTGTAACGAATTTCTTGGGTGCTCACAATTTGTAACAAGTACCGTACCACCTGTACTATAAACTTTATTATAATATAGTTCAAACTATACTCGCTATAAATAAATTTGTATTCATCTAAACCGTTACAACAAAAGTCCTGTTATAAAAGGCTAAATATTAAAAAAATAAATTAGAAAATACCTTGTACTTAAAATTCGTGATGAGAGTCCAGCGCGAAATTTTACAAAAACAACACAATTCACAAAATCACTATTTACTTCTTGTAGGTCCTGGTCTGGCTGCTGTAGCGGGCAGAATACATACTATGATCTAAAAACAACATAGTATATAATACCACTCACTACAGCAATTGACCAAAATTTGATACTTACTTTGCATATTTCATGAGCATTTATACACGCAAAATACCCCTACTCTGCACGGATGTAAGGCTAATTGCTTATTTGTATCTATCCCCACCCCTCAGGTATTACCTGATCCACCCATTTCAAATTAATAGGGTCCAAATACTAAAATGTACTTCATTTGTATTATAAAAATAAATTAAAACATAATACCTAATAAAGAACAATAAACTAATCCACCCATTTTAAACTGATAGTCATCAACTACTAAAATGTACTTCATTTGTATTATGTAAATAAAAAAAAACATAATACCCAATAAAGTACAATCAAGGAGAAGATCAATTAGTAAATAGGTTTTTGATTACATAAATTGTAACGAATTTCTTGGGTGCTCACAATTTGTAACAAGTACCGCCTATACTATAAACTTTATTATAATATAGTACAAAATACACTCGCTATAAATAATTTTGTATTCATCGAAAACGTTACAACAAAATTCCTTTTAAAAAAGGATAAATATTAGAAAATAAATTAGAAAATACCTTGTACTTAAAATTCATGATGAGACATGTTACTATCCCAACCCCTAGCCATTAGGGGTGGGGATAGTAACAAATAAGCAAATAGCCTTACAACCGTGCAGAGTGGGGGTAATTTTCGGGTATAAATGCTCATGAAATATGCAAAGAAAGTATCAAATTTTGGTCAACTGATGAAGTGAGTGGTATTATATACTATGTTGTTTTTAGATCATAGTATGTATTCTGCCCGCTACAGCAGCTAGACCAGTACCTACAAGAAGTAAATAGTGATTTTGTGACTTGTGTTGTTTTTGTAAAATTTCGCGGTGGACTCTCATCACGAATTTTAAGTACACGGTATTTTCTAATTTATTTTATTAATATTTAGCCTTTTCTAAAAGGAATTTTGTTGTAACGGTTTCGATGAATGCAAATTTATTTATAGCGAGTATAGTTTGTACTTTATTATAATAAAGTTTATAGTACAGGCGGTACTTGTTACAAGTTGTGAGCACGCAAGAAATTCGTTACAATTTATTCAATCAAAAACCTATTTACTAATTAATCTTTTCCTTGATTGTACTTTATTAGGTATTATGTTTTTTTTTATTTTCATAATACAAATGAAGTACATTTTGGTAGTTGATCACTATCTGTTTAAAATGGGTGGATTGGTTGATTGTCCTTGATTAGGTTGTGAATACTACGTTAACCCCTCAGCTAACCCTGGGTCTAGATGATTAAAATAAAAATAAAAAATAGAAATTACGAAAAGATTAAAGGCAGCGAATAAAATTGTTAATTTTAATGGGTTCTTTTTTAAATGGTTGGGTTAACGTCACAAATAACTAAAAATTTTAATAAATAAAATTTTAAAGACTCTTGAAAATGTAAACTACAAAAAAAAATATTAAACGTCTAATGCTGAGAATTTGTATTTTTCTTGCTTTCATTTAGAAAATAAAAAAAAACTTCACCTACCTTGTTTCCCCTGCAGAGTTGAAGGGTGTCACTTATTTAAATTAATTAACAGTTTTAAGGTAATTTGTTTCTTAGATTAAAATTTGATTAAATTCAAAGAGTGAAAATAAAAGAAAATAAATTGAACAATAAAAAAATATTTATTCAATTATATAGAATAAAACAAAAAAAAAGAAATTATAATTTAACCATGAGGTATAATAATAGAAATAAAAAAAATATACTTAAAATGAAAAGTGAAAAAAAAATTACAGAGAGCAAAAATATATAAAAATTGCATTAAAAACTTGAACTTAAAAATCGGTCAGAAACAAATTATTATCTTAAGAACTCAAAAAAATGTACTACTCGATAATGAAGACACAACTCAAAAAGGACGTGCTAAAATCACGGCGTGAATTGTATTAAAATTAAAGAAAATTTCCTTTTATAGCTTAGTCAGGGGGTGGTTTAAACTTGGCCCTAAGTCTCTTGACTTAAGACGCCCTCTACACATGAGCATACCACTTTTACCCTAGAATTAAACTAGAAAAGGGGGTTGCCTATGATCTAACCCTACGCGCGAATTTACTTAAGTTCTTTGTAATAACATATTTCCGAATTCTGAGGTTTAACTTAAATTACTAAAAATACCTACACAAACAAAATAAACCAATATTACTAGTTTAGTTTACTAAAATTTCAAATACAATTAAATGTATTACCAATTTTAATTAAAAAACCTTCCAGCAGGGGTTTTAACCAATATATATATATAGAAATATTAAATCCATAAATTTAAGTAAATTAAAAATAAAATTACAATATTATCAAAGTCGTTTTGTTTAAATTTTTAATTCATATTTTAACTAAACAAAATGATTTTAAATCATTGTGTAAACAACGCGTGAGAACATCCCTTATAACGCGTACAAGGACACCCCCTCAACCGATGTCTAGACTCAATAAAATACAAATATTATAGTTAACATATGTGGATTAGAACAACAAATCCCTTAACTTGACGATACTTAAATTTTTCTTTAAAAAGTAATAAAAACGCGTTCTCACCCTGGGAGCGTGAGAAATATTCCGAAATGATCTAAACAAAACGACCCCTTATTATTTTCTTAGCTTAATATTTAGAAATGCTTAATTCACATCCCTCCCAACTTAAAATTAGAGCATACCTGCTCTTTTCTATAAAAATAATGCAAAAAAAATTATTACAATAATTTAAATCTGATTGAAGTTTCTGACCGCATAGGGGTTTAATTCAATTGTGATAGCATTCTAAGGTAGCATTACTGTTCATTGTTCCATATATTACGAAAATAATTCTGTTACTATTGTCATTCATAAAGTTCACTTTACAAAGTTACTAAAATTAAGGCGCGGTAAAAAGTACTTGAGTTTTTGTTTCACTGCTACACTGGGTTAACATTGTTCGTAGCAATGTTACGTGGGATATCGTGAATCCGAATTTCCTGAAGAGTCATATCCGGATATAGTCTATTTGCTTCGCTACTTGTGCCTGAAATGTCCGCTGGTACTTTGTTGGGAAATTTTATGATATACTTGTTGGCCAACGTCTGCAAAAGACTTGCGAGAAGATATTTCCTGGCGATGGGTTGGTCCTTAGTAATCTTTCTTATGGCAAAAAAAATCTGATTACTACTGATCCGGCATAACTCAACTTTTGCTGCACATTTGACTATGTATAATGTATAGGACTTCACCCATCACTCTGCTGATATAACCAGAAGACTGCTAAAGAAATTGGGTTACTAAGTTAACATTTCTGGAATTGCGAACACCCAGTTGATAATAGAATACTATTGCAGTTTCAAAGATGATGAGAATTCGGGACTGCTCCGTCTGCTACATTAACTGACCGCAAAGTTCCACTCGCTTAATCAACTTTATAGCGAAAACTGTGTCTTCTGTATTGACTATTATAAATCGATTTTCAGTTTCTTCTTCTCCTAAAGATATAACCGCTGCAGAACCTTCATAAAGGACATCCAAGCTGTTTTTGGCACATTTCGATATACCCAGATTATCCTACGTATTTTTGCCAGTGTAGTCATCGAAGCAATAATTAGACGTGTAACAAGTAGTTCCTCCTCTTAAATGGATGGTATTACTGTCAATATTGACTGCTGCTACGTAGTCGGTCAATCGGATGGTGATTGATGCGGAAACTACCACATTTTAGTTGACAACGTTCCCTACAGTATGCCGTACACCTTCACACTTGCCATCTCGTTCCAAATGACCCGCGATTGTATTGGACACTTCGGTAATTTCGTTCATTTGATGTCCTACAGCGACACCTACACCTAACGCAGTTAAGTCCAACCAGCCCGATTGGTGCGCTTGTTTACACGGTACCGCACTTACGTAAAACACATATTTCCCGAAACCAGACCAGACCAGGACCTACAAGAAGTAAATAGTGATTTTGTGACTTGTGTTGTTTTTGTAAAATTTCGCGCTGGACTCTCATCACGAATTTTAAGTACAAGGTATTTTCTAATTTATTTTTTTATTATTTAGCCTTTTATAAAAGGAATTTTGATGTAACGGTTTGGATGAATGCAAATTTATTTATAGCGAGTATAGTTTGTACTATATTATAATAAAGTTTATAGTACAGGCGGTACTTATTACAAATTGTGAGCACCCAAGAAATTCGTTACAATTTATTTAATCAAAAAGCTTTTTACTAATTGATCTTCTCCTTGATTGTACTTTATTGGATATTATGTTTTTTTTTTATTTTCATAATACAAATGATGTACATTTTAGTAGTTGATCACTATTAGTTTAAAATGGGTGGATCAGGTAATACCTTAGGGGTAGGGATAGTAACACATATGCAATTAGCCTTACAACCGTGCAGGGTGGGGCTAATTGGCGGGTATAAATGCTCATGAAATAAGCAAAGTAAGTATCAAATTTTGGTCAACTGCTGAAGTGAGTATTCTTATATACTATGTTGTTTTAAGATCATGGTATGTATTCTACCCGCTACAGCAGCCAGACCAGAACCTACAAGAAGTAAATAGTAATTTTGTGACTGGTGTTGTTTTTGTAAAATTTCGTTGTAACGGTTTCGATGATGCAAATTTATTTATAGCGAGTATAGTTTGTACTATATTATATTAAAGTTTATAGTACAGGTGGTACTTGTTACAAATTGTGAGCACCCAAGAAATTCGTTACAATTTATTTAATCAAAAGCCTATTTACTAATTGATCTTCTCCTTAATTGTACTTTATTAGATGTTATGTTTTTTTTTTATTTTCATAATTCAAATGAAGTACATTTTAGTAGTTGATCACTATCAGTTTAAAATGGGTGGATTGGTTTATTGTACTTTATTAGGTCCTGGTCTTTTGTTGCAAGGGTGGGGATAGTAACAAATAAGCAATTACAACCGTGCAGATTGGGGGTAATTTGCGTGTATAAAAGCTCATGAAATATGCAAAGTAAGTATCAAATTTTGGTCAACTGCTGAAGTGAGTGGTATTATATACTATGTTGTTTTTAGATCATAGTATGTATTCTGCCCGCTACAGCAGCCAGACCAGGACCTAAAAAAGTAAATAGTGATTTTGTGACTTGTGTTATTTTTGTAAAATTTCGTGCTGGACTCTCTTTACGAATTTTAAGTACAAAGTATTTTCTAATTTATTTTTTTAATATTTAGCCTTTTATGAAAGGAATTTTGTTGTAATGGTTTCGATGAATGCAAATTTATTTATAGCGAGTTTGTACTTTATTATAATAAAGTTTATAGTACAGGCGGTACTTGTACAAATTGTGAGCACCCAAGAAATTCTTTACAATTTATTTAATCAAGAACCTATTTACTAATTGATCTACTCCTTAATTGTACTTTATTAGGTATTATGTTTTTTTTATTTTCATAATACAAATGAAGTACATTTTAGTAGTTGATCACTATCTGTTTAAAATGAGTGGATTGATTGATTGTCTTTGATTAGGTATTATGTTTTTTTTTCATAATACAAATGAAGGTACATTTTAGTAGTTGATCACTATTAGTTTAAAATGAGGTAATACCTTAGGGGTGGGGATAGTAAAAAATAAGGAATTAGCCTTACAACCGTGCAGAGTGGGCGTAATTTGCGGGAATAAATGCTCATGAAATATGCAAAGTAAGTATCGAATTTTGGTCAACAGCTGAAGTGAGTGGTATTATATACATAGTATGTATTTTGCCCGCTACAGCAGCCAGACCAGGACCTACAAGAAGTAAATAGTGATTTTGTGACTTTTAAGTACAAGGTATTTTCTAATTTATTTTTTTATAAAAGGAATTATGTTGTAACGGTTTCGATGAATGCAAATTTATTTATAGCGAGTATAGTTTGTACTATATTATAATAAAGTTTATAGTACAGGCGGTACTTGTTACAAATTGTGAGCACCCAAGAAATTCGTTACAATTTATTTAATTAAAAGCCTATTTACTAATTGATCTTCTCCTTAATTGTACTTTATTAGGTATTATGTTTTTTTATATTTTCATAAGAGAAATGAGGGTACATTTGGAAGTTGATCACTATTCGTTTAAAATGTGTGGATCAGGTAATACCTTAGGGGTGGGGATAGTATCAAATAAGCAATTAGCATTACAACCGTGCAGAGTGGGGGTAATTTGCGGGTATAAGTGCTCATGAAATAAGCAAAGTAAGTATCAAATTTTGGTCATCTGCTGAAGTGAGTGGTATTATATACTATGTTATTTTTAGATCAAAATATGTATTCTTCCCGCTACAGCAGCCAGACCAGGACCTACAAGAAGTAAATAGTGATTTTGTGACTTGTGTTGTAAAATTTCGGGCTGGACTTTCATCACGAATTTTAAGTGCAAGGTATTTTCTAATTTATTTTTTTAATATTTAGCGTTTTATAAAAGGAATTTTGTTGTAACGGTTTCGATGAATGCAAATTTATTTCTAGCGAGTATAGTTTGTACTACATTATAATAAAATTTATAGTACAGGCGGTACTTGTTACAAATTGTGAGCCTCCAAGAAATTCGTTACAATTTATTTAATCAAAAACCTATTTACTAATTGATCTTCTCCTTGATTGTCCTTGATTAGGTATTATGTTTTTATTATTTTCATAATGGAAATGAAGTACATTTTAGTAGTTGATCACTATTAGTTTAAAATGGGTGGATCAGGTAATACCTTAGGGGTAGGGATAGTAACAAATAATAAATTAGCCTTACAACCGTACAGAGATGGGCTTATTTGCGGGTATAAATGCTCATGAAATATGCAAACTAATTATCAAACTTTTTTCAAATGCTGAAGTGAGTTGTATTATATACTATGTTGTTTTTAGATCATAGTATGTTTTCTGCCCTCTACAGCAGCCAGACTATGACCCACAAGAAGTAAATAGTGATTTTGTGACTTGTGTTGTAAAATTTGGGGCTGGACTTTCATCACGAATTTTAAGTGCAAGGTATTTTCTAATTTATTTTTTTAATATTTAGCCTTTTATAAAAGGACTTTTGTTGTAATGGTTTCGATGAATGCATATTTATTTATAGCGAGTATAGTTTGTACTATATTATAATAAAGTTTATATTCCAGGCGGTACTTGTACAAATTGTGAGCACCCAAGAAAATCTTTACAATTTATTTAATCAAAAACCTATTTACCTATTTACCTATTATGTTTTTTTTATTTTCATAATACAAATGAAGTACATTTTAGTAGTTAATCACTAGGTACTTCAAAAATTTTTTAATTACAATCGCGCTCATAATAAGTGTTCGAAATGCCCTTCTCTAGCTAAATACAAGCCGCGCTCTTCGAGCAATTGCTCTTTGAACTCTTTGTAATAAGCCGGGTTCAACTCTTATTTCTTCAAATGCTTGCCGTATTCTGAAAATGAAGTCCTGGCGGTTTTGTGCAGGTTGTCGGTACACCTTACCTTTTACGTAACCCCACAAGAAAAAAAGCCAGTGGAGTTAGGTCGGGTGATCTGAGTGGCCAAGGAATGGGTCCTCCACGACCAATCCATCTATTATTAAAATTATTATTTAACCATTCTCTAACAAAACGGCCATAATGTGGTGGTGCACCATCTTCTTGAAAATTCATACCTTGAATTAAATTCAAAGGAACATTTTCCAGCAACTCGTTTAAATTATCTTGTAAGAATTGCAGATAGGTGGCTGAATTTAAATGTTCTTCTATTACAAATGGTCCGACTAATTCTGATCCAATAATCCCGGCCCAAATACCTCGTTCCCCAAGTCGAGCATGAATACTGGCAAATACCGATCTATGTGGTACTATTTTATTAGGATAGCGGATAGCGTAAATAATATTCGCGGACAACTGCTCTAGCGTTACCATTACAAAATCCGTAACAAAAATGCATGTCGCGATATTCACTGTTTGAAAAAGTTGGCATTTTATGTATTGAATGCTCTTTACTCGTCCAAATAAACAAAAGAGATTATTTTAACAAAAGTTAAAAGTGAATCGTATGTTTTTTAAATGGTATTCGTCTTTTGTTTCAAAGCCGCCTTTAAATGATAATGCTAAAACCTATTTTTTATCACCATGTTTATTGGACTGTAGCTCCCTTAGAAAGCGAAATCGGGCATAGTTAATAGGAAGTTTTTTTGTCTAGAATTGAATAAGGAATACTAGTATAAAACAGAAATGATTTTATGTTAACCATAAAAAAATTGCCGCTGTTTATAACCCAAACCCCCCTTAAAACTACCTTTTCAGAGTTTTCAAAAAATCTGAAAAAAATAGAGAAATTATATCTTAAACGTATTAGTCTTCACACCAAATTTCAAATCTTTATTATCAACCGTTTTCAAATAAATGACAAAAAACCTAGTTTTAGTCACAATAGTTAAAGGGGAACACATGTTTATAGGAAGTTTTTTTCTTAAAATTAGTTGTAGAATCGCCTCCCAAAGTTTGGCCGCTTAATTTCGGGACACCCTGTATAAAATGATTTAATAATGCCCTAACCAATCGTTCACAAAAGCCGGCTAATACTTTAATCTCAGGAATGGTGTTCGCTGGGCTGCTCAAGGTAAGTTTGGTGACAGACAGAAAATCAAAAACAGTATCAAGTATATCACAGTTTAATAAATTGTAAATTCATGAGAAACTCATAAAAAAAATAATATTTGGATCACTAAATATTAATAACAATCTAGCAGTTTACCAATTGAATGGAGAAAAATAACAAAAGTAAGCAAACGTTACCAAGTGTAGTGACACAATCTAAAGTTTGTTCTAAGCCTATCTTCGGTCTACGTTCATCTCGTTGGTTGGCCCAAATTATACAGATATAGTTTATTTATTTAGAAAACCACCTTTTTCGCAGGAGAATTGGTCGCACTAAGATGCCAGCGCTTAATAATCACGAGACCTGCCTGTCGTTCATGATTGGACGGCTGAGCGGGAGTTTGGTGGGACGCGTATGCTGAAGTAGGGAATCGGGGGACGCGACCGCTAACGAGTTTGACCAAGTTGGCCAAATAAATAATAGCTGCTGAAAAGGTGGTTTTCTAAATAAATAAACTATATCCACGTCGCCCATAAACAACCAGGTTCCAGATTCAGATTCGTTTCCAGTCCTTTTAAATAAACCAAACCATAACCCATTGGCTGACTCCAGGAAGTTAATTACAGCAAGTTGACCACTAATAATAGGCTGTAACTTGGCGTAGAACGTAGATTAGAATCTAAAGAATCTGAGAGAGTATTTGTTCCATAAAATTGATGGTAGACTCTATGACCTAGTACCACTGGTAACTTGAAATAAAATTATTAGCTTGAAGAGCTGACTTAAACAACTGTAGAGGTAAACTGTATAAAAATAACAAATAAATAACGATCATTTAGAAAGCATGTAAAAGAAATTAAGGAAGATGGCGGAAAACTCTAGAACAAAAAGCACGTGTCGAACTTGAACTCAAACGTGCGTCGCGATCAAATTTTAATTCAACAGGTACGGTTATAGAATCCGTGAGCACATATTACCTCAAGACAAAAGAAATCATTGCTTGTAAAAAAAATTAATGTGCCACTAATGAAATTACCAACACGGTAACGCCGTGCGGAAAAGAAAACAAAAATTAGTGATGGCACTCACCAAGCAATTCAATTTCTTCAATCAACAAAATATTCATGTTAAAGAGACAATATGTACTCACAAAACTCCAATGGCCGTCAAAAATGCGTCGTTTGAATCCAAGTTCAACAAGCATGTCCTGCTCCGTTGCTTTCTTGCCGGAAAGAAAATCGATTTATTGATATTCGATCGCGTAATCCCCACTATCAAATATCACTTACACCAAATTGGCCGGAAACGTCCAGAGAATTGACTATTTAAATTAAACTTCTTATCAAAAGATGGCATCAGCAACTGAATTAACAATAAAAATTTAAAACTAACAGCAATCATTATCAAAACTCAAAACAAAGTAACAATTTTTAAAACAATACGAGAAAATTGTTACATTAGTCAATAAAATATATACATGTACAGGGTGTTTCATTGAAAACTTCAAATGCCGTTTATTTCATAAATAATTTTTTTTTCAAAAAATTAAACGAATACGTCGATTTTTGTTTTGAGGGGGACGCATTATAAGACCGATTTAAGCACTCACTCACGTCACTCTCTTAAGTGGGGGGAGGGCGTTAACCCTCTAATTTCTTAAATGGAAACAGGGGTTGAGTAATATATCATTTGAAAGCTGCTTTTAATTAGAATTTAACGATATAAATTAAATTAAAATTGATCAATTCGTTTTAAAGAAAAAAATTAGAAACTCATTGCAATAAATAAATTTAAAAAATGTTAAATTAACCCAAAAAAGTCTTTTTTCAATTAGCAAATTATTAAATTCTGAATAAAAAATTGAAGGTAAGATGTCCCGTTTGGTTCTTATGAATAATTTAATTTAAAATTTAAACTCAAAAGATCAATAAATAAATTTCTTTGTTATGTTATCCACATGATTTGACAGATGTTTAAATCTAAATAAAATGTGATTTAAAAATTGAAATAATTTAATTTAGTGTATTACAAGTTTTCGAATTAAATAGATTACACTAACTTTATTACCTCTTAACCATTCAAAATGGTTTATTCTAAGAATGATCGAGTTGAGATTATTATGCTATACGGTGAAGAAAGAAGATGTGCCCTTCGAGCCGCTACTCGTTTTAATAATCTTCATACAGACAAAAATGTATCTGCAAGATATGTTTTACATTTGTTCAATAAATTTCGTGAAACGGGTTCAGTTGGAAATAAAAAAAGAACAGGCTGCCCCCCAAATGAAGTAGAAACGTTGAGTGTAGTAGGCGAAACATCTCTAAATCCGCAAACTTCCATAAGAAACTTAACTAAATTAACAGGACTTCAAAGTACCAAGGTTTGGAGAATTTTAAAAAATTTAAAATATCGCCAGTATTAATTTTCTTGCCATCAAGAATTAAGTGAAGATGATTTTGATCGCCGAACAGAGTTTTGTGAAGTTATGTCTAATAGACTATCAAATACCTCAAACCAATTACAAAGCATCTTATGATGGAAGAAGTTTCAACCTCTGATAACCTCAAAAGTAAAAATGGTATAGAAAAATTATTTAATTAAAAGTTATTCGTTTTTCAAGTAGCAATAAAGTTCTTTAAAAATATATATATTTTCATTTAAAGAAAAACAATATTGTATTCAAATCCAATGACCTTGAAAATAATTTTGAATAAAAAAAAATTAGTATAATAATTCTCTCTTTAAATTAAACAGCTTTTATTCGAAACATTAATAGTCAAATAGTGGTAACGTTGTAATTTACATTATTTTGTTAAGCTCTCTCAGCACCATTTCGTTCAGCTTCATCCACTTGATTTTGAGCTCCCTGAGGTCCATTTTGTTCGTCTTCATCTATTTGATTTTGTTCGGCTTCATCAACTTCATTTTGTTGAGCTTCAACCCTGGTTGGAGAGAATTGGGCATGGTTATTGGAATTACTCCAGAAAAAACAACATTCGAAAAAGAGTCTATATTATTTGAAATTAAGTACGTTGTTGGGTGAACCTTCAGGGATCTCCAGAAAATAGTTTAAAAAATTTCTCGACCGAATGAGCGAGATATAAAGGGTCAAAGTTTGGTATTCAACTTCTTTATTTTTATAAATTAAAAATAAAGAAGTCCTATAAACTTAGCTTATTTTTAGTCGTTTAGTAATAATTAAATTTAAATCACATTTTAATAACTTAACAATTTACTTTTTTAAATCAAAAATTACCTGTAATTATCACCTGAAGTTATTTAAATTTGATGTAAACTTAATTTATTACTTCACTAAGAAATAGAACCTCAACTTTACATGACAACTATTGGTGTTTCAATAATCTTCATAATAAAGACGTAGAATTCCAAACCCTTTATACAATAATAACTATTTGCGCAGTATGTTTTAAAACATTTTCATATTGATGATGTTCAAGAATTGCTACTTCACTTACTTGCTCGATTTCGTTGATAGTCGATATTGTGGCTTCAAAGCATTGAAAGTACTGTAACAGCTGCTGTGATAACCAACATTGGCATCCATTTCTATGGACACTTTACAATTTTTGTATTTTAGATGGAAATTAATCCTGGACACCGAACTTTGAGCACATTTTGCTAAACTTTCTGCTTTGAAGCATTTAAGAGAAGCGTCAGATTTACCACACACAAAACACAATATTTTGTCTTTTTTTTTAAATGCCACACATACCTAATTGCTCGAAATTATAACGCACAATGCTCATAATCTCAATAGTATAGATGACGAACACAATTTTTGATAGGTAAACCACGCGCATGGCTGGATTTACGCTAGTCTCAGCTACGTATCGGCCCGAAACCCAAATCAAATTTTGAATTTTTGTCACACCAGATTTTTATGCCGTTCGAAAATTTAAATAATTAGGTGAATATCCAACAAACACTACAATAGCATTCGTTATACTGTCATAGCAATTGTTAGAAAATTCGCGCGACTCTTTTATCAAATTAAAACATTTATGTTCCAATCGATTCGTATGCCGATTGACAAGCTTGCATAATTAGATGCATAAAAAAAATCATAATGGCATATGTTATAATATTGTTCAAAATTTGTCTTAAATTTTGACCACTTTAAATCAGTTTTTTAAGGGTGTGTTCCACTAGAAACGTATGCCCTTCCAAAATCAACAAACCACTATGTAGTTAACATTTATACACACGTATACAGATGTGAAGATTGTCAGACCCCCGCGAAAGGTATGTCCTTCGATAATTGTGCATTATATGCCAAAAGCTGTTGAATTTCAAAAGGGCATACGTTATACAATGATTCAAAATGACGTATTTCTCAAACATAGTTAAGGGCGCATGCTGACCCTTAGGACCCACGCTACACGTATGCCGATCATTTTCCGCTGAATTTTTAATAATGAAATATCGTTTGGTATGTTCGGCATACGCTATAATATCATCAAAAAACGTGATTTATTTTTTTATTTTTTTACTAAAAATGGGACAAAGGGTGTTATTTGGCAAAACAATAGAGCATCACCAACCCGATTTTGTCGCATCATTTCTTTTGCCTATAAAAAAGAGACGAAGGAAGTTATACAAATGGAAACAAAAAAAATTGAGTACAAAATTTCCAATTTGCAACCATCAAAATATTATGTAGATGAAATAGAATTAAAAGTTTCTCATAAAATGGTTTTAACCATGGTGGATGGGAAAATTTGCAGTGCATTATCACAGTACAGCTCTTTATAAGTTTGCTATATTTGTGGTGCGTCACCTAAAGAAATGAACCATGAAGAAAAGTTACAGCAAAAAGTGCCCATAGAAGAAATGTACAAATTTGGAATTTCACCTCTTCATTCCTGGATTTGATCTTTCTAGTTTATTCTGCATCTTGCCTACAAATTGGACATTAAGAATTGGCAAGCAAGAACCGCTGATACATGTATACATATATAAGAATGGTTTCATAATGAAATGGGCCTACTTGTGGATATGCCCAGGGAATCTGCAGGAAATACTAGCGATGGAAATACTACTCGCAGATTTTTAAAAATTGTGAGAAAACTGCATAAATTACAAAAATAGACTATAATCTAATTTACCATTTCTAAACAATACTGGAAGCTCTATCCAGCGGTTTTGTAATAGATTCCCATCAATTTGGACTATATTCCGAAGAAACCAAAAATAAATTTTTGGAAAATTATGGATGGTATTACATGCCTACAATCATTTCTAAAATTTTAGTACAAGTAGAATGGTGTCGCTGGTGCTTTATAAGTAACGCGGCATCCAGGGTGTAGCAAGCAGCAATGCAGTCTTCTTCATTGCACCTTATGAAGAGGACTCAAGTGAGCAGTATGTGATGCTGATGAGTGCTAATAAGCACGAAACGCAGCGTCCATCGCTCTGCAAACTTGTGTAATTGCTGCTTGCTACACCTGGCCACTTTAAAGGTAGATCTATGGAATTATCCTTTCTCTGATTTTTATCAAACCAAGATCTACATCATCGATTGCAACTTTGTTGTAAATAATTTTTATTATTCTTAATATTTTATGTACATAAATTTATATTGTTACTAGATTTGCTCTTTATAAGTTTGCTATATTTGTGGTGCGTCACCTAAAGAAATGAACCATGAAGAAAAGTTACAGCAAAAAGTGCCCATAGAAGAAATGTACAAATTTGGAATTTCACCTCTTCATTCCTGGATTTGATCTTTCTAGTTTATTCTGCATCTTGCCTACAAATTGGACATTAAGAATTGGCAAGCAAGAACCGCTGATACATGTATACATATATAAGAATGGTTTCATAATGAAATGGGCCTACTTGTGGATATGCCCAGGGAATCTGCAGGAAATACTAGCGATGGAAATACTACTCGCAGATTTTTAAAAATTGTGAGAAAACTGCATAAATTACAAAAATAGACTATAATCTAATTTACCATTTCTAAACAATACTGGAAGCTCTATCCAGCGGTTTTGTAATAGATTCCCATCAATTTGGACTATATTCCGAAGAAACCAAAAATAAATTTTTGGAAAATTATGGATGGTATTACATGCCTACAATCATTTCTAAAATTTTAGTACAAGTAGAATGGTGTCGCTGGTGCTTTATAAGTAACGCGGCATCCAGGGTGTAGCAAGCAGCAATGCAGTCTTCTTCATTGCACCTTATGAAGAGGACTCAAGTGAGCAGTATGTGATGCTGATGAGTGCTAATAAGCACGAAACGCAGCGTCCATCGCTCTGCAAAATTGTGTAATTGCTGCTTGCTACACCTGGCCACTTTAAAGGTAGATCTATGGAATTATCCTTTCTCTGATTTTTATCAAACCAAGATCTACATCATCGATTGCAACTTTGTTGTAAATAATTTTTATTATTCTTAATATTTTATGTACATAAATTTATATTGTTACTAGATTTGTATTTGTAAATATATATATATAGTATATATATCTTTTATTGACTAAATTTCTAATAAAAAATTATTAAATTGCAAAAAGTTATTTTTACCTAAAAATAATTTAATTACGTACCATAATTAGGGTTTATCAGTTCTTAATTGAAACAAATTTGGTTTCCCAAAATTCGTATGGGTTTTGTAATTCGTTAATTATTAATAATTCCAAAAAAAAAATTGTATTCTAAACGATTTGAAACTTAGCAGATTAAGAGATACAGATTAAATTGGCAAAGAAACTGAGCGAACAGGTAGAAGGATTAAGAATACTTAACGTAATTTAATGACAACATATTATGTTACAGTATTATGGTAATTGGAAAACGACTTTTAAACAATTTAGAACAATGAAATGAAAAATATGTAGAATACAAAAATATGTATTATACCCATTTTAAAATTTTAATGTATATTGAGTACTTACCCCAAAGGGGTTTTGTGTAATCGCAAATCTTTTATATTTAACTTGTATGATTTTTATAAAAGGCCAGATAACCTATTTTACCCTAAAATAGATATGTAAGATTATTTATATATTTATTATTATTTGCTTTCTTGATTCATAAAGCAAGATTATTCCTCACTATTTAATTATTATTATATACGACGTTTTGATTCATTGACGCAAGTTATTTCATTTATTGCTTTATAGTAAAGTTTGCATACACTCAACCTAACGAATATTGATCCTTTTATATTATTCTGTATGCAGGGTATTTCTTTTTAAAAGATATAATTATTTTACCTGTGGTCAAAACTGTTCGTTTTTTTTTTGTTTAACCTCGACTTAAACATCTTTAAGAGAGCAGTTCTGGTTCTGAAGTTCAATTTTACGTGATCAATTTTAAATCACATGGCGCCCAAATTCTAGTTATAGAACCTTGCCCGTCTTCACTGAGTTAGGCAGCCCAGCGGGCCAATTCTTAAATTGTAGTCGAGATATGTCGCATTCGAGAAATCTCGAATACAAATCTCGTGCACGACATGTAAACTCAATTCTTGAAAACCATTCGAGACTCAAGCATCAAAGTATCGTGTGTATGTTTAGCAACATCGCAAATTCAGTCATACCAATAGAAAATCTAATCAGGCATGTTTTGTTGGTTTAAGAGTAATTTTGTTGAATTTAAAAAATATATAAAAAAGTAACAAGAAAGATATAAAAAAATAAAATAAACTCAACAACATAATAAAATATGTACAACATGCTTCACCGAAAACTGGTACACAAAAGAAATGCTAAGGCAGCCAATAAGCAGACGCTTTCGTGCGGCTAGGAACATCCCTTAATCTCGCCCCACCTTTAGTCGGTGCTGAGATTAACCAGGCACTCCCCGACTTTGCGATTCAAACAACTTTACTTAGAATTCTACCTGACTACCTTTACTCACAATGCGATGCGCATTGGTAACGCACAGCCAGGGATTGTCTGGCCATTCCCACTTAACTACTGAATAGCGGTGGGCAAGACTAAGGTATACTCAAGCCACACGAAAGGTTCTTATTGGCGCTGGCATATCTTTTATGTACCAGTTTTCGGAGAAGCATGTTGTACAACATTCTAAACAATGAATACGAATATCTGATGGTAATTTATTAAACTGTTTAAAGGCATTAAATAAACAAACATTCCTACCTTTATTTGTTTTGATTGAATTTAGATGAATTTGATTAGATATGTTTTTGTATTAAATTTATCAATTTATGAATAACCTTTTATTAGTTTTAATTATATTTATATTAATTACAGTTTATGAATTTTTCTTGTTGAATACAACTAATCTCATTCTTTTTACTTTAATTTTAAAGACAAAGCAATTCTTTTAATAATAATAATAATAATAATAATATTTGTTTATTACCCAACAGACCATAAAGGTCCAATTACAGGGGAACATAATTTAAATCTGTACATACATAAAACAATAATTATTAAGAATATAAAGTAAAGTATACAAGCACAGTATAAATATTACAAGTTTAAATTATTACAAAAAAATTAGATTATTATAAAGAAAAGTTACTGAAACATAAATACATAATAAATAAGTGACAGATAAATCAAAGAATACATTACAAAATAGTAAAATCAATGGAGTGACTCCGAAATTAAAATCTTGAATTGCTCAAAACTTAATGAAAATATATCAGCACAATACTGTAAGTCATTATAAAGTTTCATTACTTTATTAACTGGAGAATTATAATAATGGTTTGTGTTAGTTCTTAATATTGAAAAAGTAGAAGAGTTACGTGCAGATATTCTGGGTACATGGAATCTTAATTCACCTAACAAATTAGGATCATCAATTAAGTTATTAATTAATTTGTATAGAATACATACTGAGATTACCTTTTGTCTAGATTCCACAGAGCAGAAATTAAATTCTAGCAATAATTGGTGATATGTAAAGTCCCACTCAGGATACTTATTGTACTTTAAAAAATAAAGGTATTTAAGAAACTTCTTCTGTACTTTTTCAAGAGCATAGATATATTTGTTGTAAAAAGGCGACCAAACAATAGCGCAATAATCAAGTTTTGAAAGAATATATGCATTATACAAACAAATCAGAGTATTTATATGGGAAAAATTCTTACTAGTACGTATAATGAAGCCTAAAAGGCGGAAACAACTTTTTGTAATATCTGAGATATGAAAGTTAAAAGTTAAAAGTTAATTTGTTATCGAAAAATACACCCAGGTCTTTACAAATTTCTTCACATTTAAGATTTTCACCATTAATATGATAGTCAAATTGCAATTTATTAATTTTACGCGAATAGGACACTAAGCAACACTTTTTAATATTTAAACTTAACTTGTTCATAGAACACCACGAAACAAAGGAGTCAAGATCCTCTTGAAGATGAATGCAGTCCGATACTTAGTTGACTTCTCTGAATATTTTGACATCGTCGGCATATAAAAGTATGGAGACTTTACTACCGTACTGACATCATTCATAAATATATTAAATAGTAGTGGTCCAAGGTTAGAACCCTGAGGAACCCCGCTGGTTGCTACATACATATTCGAAACGGCATTTTGGTAAACAACTACCTGCTTACGATCATTTAGATAAGATTCAATAACATTGATTATGTTATTGTTAATATTGAAGTTCTTTAACTTTTGGAGAAGTATCGAATGTGAGAGACGATCAAATGCTTTGCTCAGATCGGTATAAATTACATCAACCTGTGACCTCTCATCCATCTTTGAGGATATGTACTGTGTTAAATTGCAGAGATTAGTTAGGGTCGATCTTTTTCCCAAAAATCCATGCTGATGAACAATAATAGAGTTCTTTACTTGATATGTTATGTGCTCAGATATTATAGATTCGAAGACTTTAGAAAAATTTGACACTATAGAAATTGGGCGATAGTTGCGAATGTCGCTTTTGTCTCCAGATTTATAAATTGGACAAACCTTCACGTTCTTCAAAACTTCAGGAAAAGTACCCTCTTTAAGAATTAAGTTAAAAATATACATAAAAGGAGAACTGAGTATAGTAGCACAATCTTTTAACAAAAATGATGGAATTTGGTCTAACCCCATAGTTATCTTAGGTGCAAGTCTTTTAAGGTGCTTAGTTACAGAGGCTTCATCAACAAGGAAATTTCCCAACAAGGTATAAGATCTATTTGCATCATCAGTTACTAAATCACAATCATCATAAACTTCCTTAAAATATTCAGCAAATCCATCTACAATTTCAGTGGGGTTACTTAACTTATTCTGATTATAATTTAAAATACCAGGTATTCTAGTTGAGTTTTTTACATTATTTACAAACGACCATAATTGTTTGGGATCTCTATTAATATTAATTTCAGCTCGATTGATAAAATTCTTACGAGCGCTTGTGACCTTCTGCTTAATTAAAGTTCTAATTTTATCAAATTTATTTTTGTGTTCAATCAACTTGCTCCTCATATATTTTTTCCTAAGTGCCTCTTTCTCTTTTAGCATCTTGATTATAGATTCATCAAACCAAGCAGGATATTGATTAACTTTCTTCTTGTTAGAATTTCTGAACTTAGGAACATATAAATCAAGACTCTCATACAATTTTGCGTAAAAAAAATTCAATGCCTGCGTGCTATCTTGAAACTGATAAAGATCATCCCAGTTAACTTGACAAAGATGTAAATAAAGAGATACAAGATCAGCTCTTTTGAAATTATAGTTGAGATTTGGTTCACTGCTGTTACCAAATTTTTCTATTTTAACATGATTCAAATTTAAATTAAAAGATAAAGCTGGGTGATACTGATCTTCTTTTATCAAAATGTCAATTGCTTTAGCTATGGTGCAGGTTGCCTGACTGGAGGAAATGATAAGATCAAGAGTTTTTAAATTAATATTTAATATGTTATTATGTTGTAGAAGATCCCAGAAATTTAGGAAGTCTATCATATCCGAACACTGATTGCTAACTTTACTTGAGTTGTTTATATTAGATAAATTGAAATCAGGAATATTGAAATCGCCAACGATTATGATGTCCTTTTCCATATTTAAACAGCCTTCAAGAGATTGGAACAGTTCTTCATAAATATGCGTAGGTAAAGCAGGAGGAATATATACACAAGCAACTATCAGTAGATTGTTACCTAAATATAATTTGATTGCAACAATCTCAAATGGTGACTCACTCATAACATTTAATGATATTCTTTCAGATTTGTAAGCATTTTTTATGGCTATCAAGGCACCACCACCTTGACGATTCAATCTATCTGATCGATAAACATTATAACTCTGCGGAAACACCTCATGATCAAAAACACCTGAATTGAGCCAAGTTTCTGTTAAACAAATGATATCATATCTAGATGCAGCAACATTATTGAAAAATTCTGAAGTTTTGCTATTGAGACCACGTACATTTTGATAATAAAATATAAATTGATTATTAGACCTTATGAGATGTTGGGACGAATTTAGTTTTTTTGTTCATTAGCACGCTTGGTAAGGATTTTCGGCTGTCCGTTTAAGAATCGTATAATGAGGTTTTTCTCTCCCTTTCCTTCTCTTTCTCTTACCTCAGTAAGCGCATTTTTGAACTCTTCTCTCTGCAAAGGCGTTCTATCAGGTGTGATTTTTATATTAGAAAGTTTATCCCTCAAAGAAAGAATTTTCTTAACTTGTTCGCTGCTGCCAAGAATAACCTTAACGGGTCTAGGCGTATCAATCTTTCTTCCCAAACGAAATGAATTTATAATGCAAGTAGAACTATCAATAGATGACAAAAGAGTCTGCAATTGATTCTTGTCTTCACTTTTCCGCATATCATGATCAGAAGTTTCAGGTTCTTGAAGATTATAAATTAGAATATTTGTCTCACGACTTTTTCTGTCATGTATTTCAGATAAAATAGCATTACTATTGTTGGACGTGTTACATGTAGTTAACGATGAAGCACCATTGTTATTACTTTCTAGGATATCAAGCCTTTTTTTCAAATCGGAAACTTCCTGCTGTAAAATTATATTTTCGGATTTTAACGCATCTAAGCCTACAATGACCTTTTTAATATCAGCTATATCACTTCTTTGATTTTCAAACTGTACTACCAATGTTGCAATAGATGTTTGAATATCAATCAAAGTTTTGGCAAAATCGACAGTAGAGTTATTCAATATACCAGGAGATTTAGGTTTGTTAGATGCTGCTAAGCAATTATGTTTATTCATACAACCAGGATGGCATGGCTTCTTACAGTTTGTACAAATTGTATTTCTAGCAACATCTGAGCCACAGTATCCTACACACTTCAAAGACTGACTGAGCTGTGATAATGAATGTTGTTGTTCAGACATAATGATTTAAAAAAAAATCCGATAATAGAATTCTGATTAGTTTACAATTTATAGTTTTTAGTTTACACTAAGTACAAAGGAAGAAAACGGGGACACAAACTTCACACCGACAGTGCCTATTGTGGTGTCTGACTAAAAACAAAGACTAGAAGGCAACGGAAAGGTATACATAAAATTTGGTATTACAGTAGGAACGGAAAACTTAATAAATAAAATAATATTTTTATAAATGTAAAAATAGCTTGCCCGCATAAATTATTGTTGATTTATTTTTATTATTCAAAATTTAATTCAATTTATACAGCTGTGAGAACCGAGGAAACGTGTGCAAGGTCACTTGTTACAATATTAAGAGAAAATGAATTTTAATATTAATTACTCAGTACAACTAGGCAAACCCAATCAAATTTTGATATTATAAGGTAGGGAAGTACATAAACAAAATGAGATCAAATTTTGGTACTTGCCAATACATTTAAACCCCCAGAAAATCAAGACTTTCAATGGAGCTCAAACTAACACGACCGCACGATCACAAAGTTGACGTTTTATGTTTGTATGTGTATAATAAAAGCCTTTATTTAAATGTGACAATTAATATTCCATTGAGTTAGGTTAGAAACTCTTGAGACAAATCCATCTTGATTACTTTTAGGCACTTGAGATATCTCGATCGGAAATTCTCGAATGCGAGATGATCTCAATGGCTCAAGAATAGCATTTCACGATAAGTAATAGAGATTTGCCGATATCTCGCATGCGACATCATCTCGACTGGTTCAAGAATAGGTATGCAGGTAAGGAAAGGCATTTTTCTCGAAGTCTGTTGATTGTTGGTTTTTTTAAATTAACTTTTGTGGTGATTATTTTTATTTCTTTCTTTAAAAAAAGGCGTAACATCTCTAATAGCAAGCTATAATAATATGCAATAAAAATTGGCCGTTTGCTATTTAAAAAGAGCTAGGTATGGCAACATTCATAAATATTTCGTCACTAAGAATTGTACAACTTTTATTTGAAACCCTTTTCTGTAAAATACTTTATTTGAAAAATAAAGAACCGTTGCCGAACTGAAAGTATTGAAAATTTAAACCCTTCTAATTTACCAAAGCATATTTTAAAATTCAATTGTCCAACGTTCATTATTTTTTATTATTTTACGGAGAGTTAAATCTTTTAATTAAAGACGTGTATATTAAAAAAAAAGTGTAATAAAATCGATTTAATTATAACAATTTCAACAAACGCACTATTTTGTTTTAATTATAAATATTTATTACATAGAGAAAATATTCAAATAGTCATAAAATACAAAATATAAAAAAAATTGATCGTCATTATTTACAAAGTACTTACAAAAAATTGATCGTCATAATAAAAAAGTTAACTAAAATAAAAATAAACATGTATTAACTTAAATTATAATTAAGGTCAAAATCAAAATTTATTGTTTCATTAAACAAACAAGCAAGAGCCGAAGGATCAAAATTACATTTCAGTAATTTATCAAAGTTAATATCCTCTTCTTCGATGGGTGTTTCATCGCATTTTGAAGAAATGCAGTCATATTCTGATAGCGGTGGTGTAATGTTTACATAGTACCTAGCGTTGGGGTCCAAAGGGTTTGCTAGGGTTATCACTTTACAAGTAGTGTCTGTTTCCATTGGGATATGGATATTTGCTGATTTGTCTATTGCTTGTACATTACTGAATCTACTATTATCTAAATGTGTAATGGCAAGAACTTTATAAGAAAAAAATTTCACTGGCGTTTCTGTTAATTTTGTAAATTGAGCTTTACTTCTTTTCCTTCATTCTTCGGTTCTGAAACCACACTTTTACCTGGTATTCAGGGACGTTTATACACCTGGAAATATTTATCTTCCTTAAACGAGCTAGGAACTCATCGATTTGAAACTCCCTTTCCAATTCTAACAATTGGAAAGATGAGTATTTAAAGCGATTACGCCTTGTTTACGCAGTTCTGATCCCTGTTGCTTTAAGATCTGTAAAAATATTAAAGCTTCAATAATTTTCCGAATAATTTTCAAATGCGAAGTTTAAAATTATAACGAAATAAGCAAAATAAATCTATTTGAAAAAAAATGGCAAGTCAAACTTAATTAAACGAAAATAGGTATTAATGTGTCGACATATTTGATTTAATATTAAAAAATCGATTCAAGTTTTATGAAAATAAAATATAATTTTCTGGTTTCCGGTTGAAAATGTTTTAAAGAAAGTTTTGAAAGATTCCGAATAACTTGAATCGGAAAAATATATTGTTACAATAAATAAATTTAACTAAATTTATTAAATTACCTTCACGTTGAACAAAATTTTGCTGGAATAGAGGTGGTCTTGGCTGCCGAAGATTCAAAAGCTGAAACAAAAACACCATATTATTAAAAATGTTTTTCCAAATCCAAATGTTTACTGATTTAATGATTAAGAACAAACAAGAAACAAATTACTTTTTTGCAATTTAGTAGCGGTGCTTTACCAAATACTACAGCCTTTACTACTTTACTAGCCATAGTAACAACCCAAAATAGAAAAAGGTGACTTCTTTACTCAGAAAATTTCCTTAGAAAAGTTATTATAAATTAATAATAAAAAAGTGACTTTTAGGCTTCATTTGAAAACGTTAAAAAACTTAAGACTGCTAAAAACACAAAACTAAAGAGTTACATAACATTTTCATATATTGCAAAGTGGATTTAAAATTATAAGAGGTAAACTTTTATGAGAAACATACCTGCTGATTTTCAATGAAGCTGTATTGAAATACAGAATTGCTGGAACTTTGTAAGTTGGGTATAATACTACTAATATTATAACTCATCTTGCACTTTTTAGCTTATACGTAGCTAATAACTATGTACTTAATAGGTCGATTAGTTATAAAACTCTGATAACAAATTTTGGGATGCAAACATTATAAAGGAAATTTTCATCTACTTTATGAGCATGCGCAGTTGTCTTAAACGCAATTGACCAATAGTAAAGCGTCTGATAACTAGGGGTGGGAGGTAAACGAGTTTCACAGAAATTGGGGAAGGGGTGGTAAGGGTAGGCTGAAGTGGATTTTCAATTCATAGCAAAAGGTATCAACCTTAGTTTTTCGATTTATTTGAATAATATTAATTTTTGCAATTATATTATTATGTATACAACTTTAAAAAAAAGCAAGTAGTGCTTAGGTTTTTATTAACAATACTTAGTTTTTAGTGGTATTTAATTTATATGATGAAATTATAATTATCGATTTTTTAAATAATAAAATTTGTATTTCAAACGAATAATTTAAAAGAATACAAAATGTGTATTGTATAAATATTATAAAAAAATGTTCTGGCATTTTTCCAGCTCATTAATGTAATTTTGATATTGAGGAGTCCAAATAGGAGAACAGTAGTTGAGCTTGCTGATATGTACGTTGTGAACAACGTCATTAATGTATTCGTACTTTTAAGTATTTAATTTTATTTTTAAATGATTTTGAATTTCTTATGATAAACCCAAGTAGTCTGTTGCATTCACTGTTTAAGTTGATAATATTATGATTGAATGTCAGTTTATCATCAATGAAGACTCCCAGATCTTTTAGCAAACTAGTGCGTTTAAGTGTCAAGGTGTTAATAAAATAATTATAAATAATAGGATTTTTAATTTTATAGATCGACATGACTTGACATTTATGTATGTTTAGACCTAATCTGTTGTTTTCGCATCAGTCAGATAAGCTATTTAAGTCATTTTGTAGCCTTAAACAATCAATAATACTGGAAACACTTAAAAATATTTTTAAGTCATCCCCGTACATCAAGGCAGGAGAATCTATGCTATCAAATATATCATTGAGAAATAAAATAAAAAGTAGAGGAACTAGATTTGATCCTTGCGGAATGCCGCTTTGCGAGATGTACGAGGAAGACTTCATACCCATATATTCAACATGCTGATAAAGGTAGGAAGTTACAAAGTTTATGATGTTGCCTGGTATATTAAAGTTTTCCAATTTTCTAACGAGCAACTGGTGATCTACCTTATCGAATGCTTTACTAAAGTCTGTGAAAAACACGTCAGTCTGTAACTTGTTATCAAGAGCATCAGAGAGAAAGTGTGTAAAGTTGTTAAGATTAGTAGCAGTGTATCTACCTGCCAAGAAACCATGTTGATGAATAGATATCTGACACTTAACGTTAAAATAAACATACTCAGATACTATGGACTCCAGAAGTTGCATAAGATGCTTACGGGTCGGTAATTTGTGATAAGATTTCTGCTACCCTTTTTATATATTGGGGATACCCTAACATTTTTCCAGACGATAGGAAACATGCTTATATTAATTATGCATTATTTAATAACAATTTCGGATAGAATGTTAGCATATCTATATATATATATATATATATCTATATAACATTTCAGTGTCAGTCCTAAAATTTACACAATTGTTAACTTTAATATTAACCATTTCACTAATCGTGCGCTTATGATAGGTTCGATGTCTAATATTTTAACTTTAGCGTAGTATATATTTGACGTGGCCAGTGGAGGCTACGTGGTTAGTAAGGGCTGGTATGCCTTATTTATTGGCTTTAGTGGAATAACAGCTATATTTGTGTGTTTGTAGTCTGTTTTTTAAATATTGTTTTGTCTGGCCTATGTGACACAGGTTACAATTTGCGCAAGAAATTTTATAGATCACATTAGATCTTAACAACATATCAGTTTTATCCTTGATAGCAGTGTGAAGATGACTAACTTTAAGAACATAATATGGAGCTAATGATATATAAGTACCTTTGAGAATATGTTTGATTTTATTAGTAACATTAGGAACATTAGCGAAACGGCTATAGATTAAGTTTGTATTAATACTAATAGCAATTTTATCAAACTTATTCGGGTTACTTAAAACACCTTATTAACTAGGTTAACAGGATAATTGTTTTGTAATAAAATAGTTCTAGCTATCTGAAAGTTACATAACTGAAATTTCTGATCACTCAATGTGAGGATTTTATTTTTGAACATTTTTATGATTGCAATTTTATATCTAAGAGGTTGAAAAGAGAAAAAAATTAGGCATCTATTTGAATTTACTTCTTTACGATACCAATTAACATCTATGTTGTTAAATGCATATTGTATTACACAACCATTATATATTATTTAAACAAATAATCATTGGGTGAGGTGTTTTTAGCAAAGTACTGTTACGATAAATACGAAGGAGAAAGACCAACAGTACTTTGCTAAAAACACCTTATCCAATGATTATATGTTTAAATAATATATAATGGTTGTGTAATATATGCATTTATATCTGCGGGCACGGCATTGGTTAGCAATTATATAAATATCACTGGTCTCAAGTTCGTGGTTAGCTTATGCAACTCCTTGAGCAATTAGTTGGTATATCGGGTTGCAAGTGTAGCTTTAAGGATTGGTTCGTGCGGTGTTGGTCGACCGCGTATAGCTCAGATGGTAGACCAATGGGGGCTAAACCCAAAGTCCTGAGTTCGATTCTCACTGCGTGGATCAATTTTTAGAGTGAAGCTTACAACTTTTCAATTGCTGTTTAATAGTGCTTTACCTTTCATCTTTCTCCTTCGTATCTATGTTGTTGCCGTTCCTCGTTAATTCGAGATCTAAAAAAGGTAGCTTACAATTGGTTTCCCTCTCCATGGTAAACTGTATCTTGTCATGGACAGTGTTGAAAATATTCAGTGTGTAATCAACTTTATGTTCAGGTAGAACAATAAATGCGTCATCGACATAAAGTTTTATGAATGGTATTTTAAAATCAACTAATTTAGTGGCTTTGTTTAAGATGAAGTCCATAACAAGGTCAGCTAAAACCGGAGAAGAGGGATTACCCATAGCCGTCCCGTCCAACTGAACATAAAATTTACTATCATATTTAAAGTAACTGGAACCAAAAATAAAACTGACGATACATAAGAAATAGTTTTTGCTAATGTCTGTATATGCTGAGATAATTGGCCATTCCGCTTTAATAATGTTGATCACTAAATATTTAGGTATGTAATGAACAACGACTTGACGTCGAAGGATACTAGTACATGATCATCAGGGATGGTTGTGTTTCCCAAAATTTCAGCCTGTTCTAAAGAATTTTTAATTTAGGCAAAGAGGCAAACTGAGACAATGCGTTATGAATAAGATGTGCTAAATTTGTAGATGGTGTTTGGATACAAGCAACAACTGGGCGAAGTGGTGTGTTATTTTTGTGGATTTTAGGTAAGCCGTATAATTTTGGGCAATTGGAATTATGTACAATCATTTTCTTACCCAAACTAGGTGAGATGTCACCGTCATTAACTAATTGTTTAACAATATTATTAGAGGCGATCTGTTGGGTCTATATTAATGATTTTGTTCACTGTATCATCATTTAATAAATCAGACATTTTATTTTTATAATCATTACTATCCATTATTACTGTACTATTGCCTTTATCGGCTCTAACGATTGTAAGTTGTTTATTCTATTTAATGAATGATTTAGTAAACCCAAAATCTTTATAAAAAGTTACTTCTTTTATATTTTTATTTATTGTTGTTTCATAGTTGTTAACCCGTCAGTGGGCGCGCTTCTTAATGAAACGTTAGTGCGCGCGTTGGGTAAAATTCACCCATCCAGCTTTCTTTCATTTTTTTGTGTATTAAGTTACAAATTAATTCAGGATCTTCATCTTCATCATCCGCAGATTGTCCGTATCACTATCGTGGTGACTAATAAAAACTTCGTCAATTTCTGAGTTGCCAGATTTTTCAGATAATATTCCATTATCATCATCCGGATCCAAAATATATGATTCTAGTTCTTTTTGAGAAAGAGGACGAAATCTCTCATTTTAGTTTTTTAGTTGTTTTACATTGTTCATCCATGTTCACAAATATATAAAAAATCATTATACACCAAAAAAACGAAACTTATAGCACAAAAATTTATTAACTTCTTCCAACAAATAATATTTGGTATATTTTATTTTATTAACAAATAAAGTTTAAGGGATAAAATAGGGGTTAATAAGACTGGTAATTATAATTACAGGTATACCGAACCGCAATTACGAGTACATTTCTTGTAAATGGAATAAATTAACATTATCTGAGGTCTGGGTGAAAAATACCCATAGCGCGCGCTGTTACTGGTTAATACCATTAGTTATGACGTTGACGCATTTAGATCTAATTCTATCATTATCATCCTCCTTATAAACATTAACTAATTTAATAACTTGTTCTAGGTCTTTTATGATATCAAGAACTGGTATACTTCTAGGGGCTACACTAAATTTGGGGCCTAATCCTAATATGTTTTTAACCCTTAATGGTAACACAGTATCACTTTTATTGATAAGCCAATTTGGTTGAGTATTATAGATATTAACTATATTATGTACTTTCAAAGCGTTCAATTTTTCAATAGTGATTGATTTATATTTTTGAAAATAATTATTAAAGTAAAGACTTTAGATAAAGATCTAACATAGACATAATAATTCTTCTATCACCATCAATTAAACATGAATTCAAGTACCTAATTAAATTTTCCATCAATGTTTAGCAGTTTGCGTTTGAAAGTCTTCTTGATATTTTCAACTTCAGCGTGGAAAGGATGTTTGCTGAATAAGTTGGTATTGATGCAACCCATGTTGTCTGTAATGTGTCTCGGGTAGACTTGATTTTCTCTGCACTTGAGTAGAAAAATATTTCTGTTTCTCCACGAGGCTAATTCATCTTAAGTAGCGTCTTTATTTTGCTGTGGATATCAGCACCATAAGTTTTTAGAAAGTTGTCTAGGAAACTCATCGCCAGAGAATGTAGATTAAATGTAAATATTTCGTGTCCAATAAACAATGGTAATAATAAAACAAATAGTTGGCTAGTGGACAAATTTTATTTCACAAAAAACTTCTCTTTTGCTAACGTTTCGCCAATACGATCGTTGGCTTCATCAGAGCTAAAAACGAATAGATAAATAAATATACGACGTTACAAACGATTACAAGATACATAGCGACAAATTTAATTAATTAAAATTAGGTTATAATTACCTCAGAAAACATAAATTTGTGAAGAGGTCAAAAATACTGTACAAATTGCTTTCTTATTAAACTTAGGTGAATAGTGTGGCGAAGCATAAGTATAAATAGAGATTCATTCAAAAATAGCCGATCACTAAAAATTACAATACGTTTGGTCGCTGTCGCCATAACAAATTTAATGATAGATCAATGTAGACTCCGGGTTGGATTTCTTGAGATAACCAAAGTAATGGTTGGGATAGGTTAATTTTTACTTGGTGGAATGATTTGCTTCTAGGAGGTAATGTAATATGATTATTAGAAGATGTTAAGGGTAAAGACGTAACACCGTCATTGTACTTAAGTGAGAGTGTATTATTTTCATAGTCTATTTGAACCTTGTATAGTAAGAAAAAATCGTTACCAAGGATTCCGTCGTCAACTACTGGAAAATCATCGCTCACTAAGTGGAAAGGATGAGTTGTTACAAAATTATTTAGTTTAGTTTCTCCATAACAAACACCATAAGGAATTAAATGATCAGATATACCTTTGAAATTGGATTTAAGATTTGTGTCGCAGATTGTATCATCTAGGACAAAAGATTTTTTTTAAATTGAAATTTGACTGTGTCAACAAGAAATAATGTGTAATGAAGTGTTATTTTTGCGCTAATTAAGATCTTACTAAATTAAATATAATTTAATCATTTCACATAATGTAATGTAATTTAATTTTATCAACGCTGGCCTTGGTAAAATTTGTGCTCGCATAAGTGTCGCTGCATTGTTCCGTCGTACAGCAGGTGTTTAGATTTGCTTGATATGCAAATCGATCGATGCAGCCTTCGAAAATCCTTTATCCGCAGGAATTTTGGAGTACAATGGGGCCGTTGTAACATTTGGTTCGCGGATGACTTAAGCCGTCACGTACTCCAAAGAATGTTTACCGAGATTTATTTTTGATTGCTGTAATCTTCTAAAAACCTCGAGGACGACCTGGTAAGCCGTGCTTTTAATTTCTCTGATTTTATGTGTATGAAACCGTATTGGTCTTTAATTTCCCCTCTTATTTCTTTATTTTGTAACCTTTCCTGGGTGCTTAGCCGCTGCCTAGTAAGCAAAGAAGGTGTGTCGTACGATCCTGGATTTGCTGAACGTCCAGTGGGCGAGAGTACTTATCCTCCGACTTTACAAGGGTAGTGTGTCGTACGATCCGAACCTTGTAAGGGTTCCGATTTCCTAGTCTATTGCTGATTGTCGGGAGTAAGGTGCGTCGAACGATCACGAACTCCGCAGAAATGGCAATAGGCATCTTGCCCTGGTATTTAGTAATAAATGTGTTGTACGATCCTGGACTTACGATACCAACCCCGTGGATTTCCAGTTCTCAAGGACAACGTGCCGAGAAGCCTTGGTCTTGATAGGAAACCCGCTCCGATTTCCCGTACCTCTATGTAGATTCCTGTAGTAATCCTATCGTAGTATTTGTAACCGTACAGTCATACACGCAGTTCCATAACTTGCGAGGTCGCTCCCGAGACCGTTTGATCGCATTTTTTATTGTAACGGGACAATTCATTTGTTTTTATTCATAATTTTTGGGGAAGCGCTGCATTTATCCAGTGCTGTAGAAATAGTTTAGTTTGGATTATTTATATTGACCTTATTATTTTGTTCCATCTTTTCTTAAATAAATTACACATATAATACTGTTGTATTTGATTGCTACTGCCATCTTCACTAAAAATCCCTGGATTATTTCTCCTTTTGTTACTCTGTACGATAAAAGGTTTATTAGACAAATTAGAGTTTCAAAAGAAATGGCTGAAGAGCTAATTGAACTTTTAGGACCAATACTCAACCCTCCAAGTCGTCAGCATTAGATGCATCGGTAAAGGTATGTGACGTAACGATTTGAATCTGGGCTAGCTGAAGATTTGGGAAAAATAAATAAATCTTTTATTAATTGCATCGTTCATAATTTTATTTTGTCTTCCTTATTTAAATAAAATACAGTTTTCTTCTGAGAAGTCGCGTTGTTGCAAGAGATGGCGTATACATGCATTTTTAGGCATTTTTGAAATTGCAATTGTTGTTAACAATAGGCACGGAATGGAGGAGTCGAGCCCTGGGGAAATGTGAGCGGTCGTCGAGGAGACATCGTAGCTAGCCGTTGTATTAGCTAAAACGATTCGTTAGTGCCTCGTGTCCCCAAAATTTAGTTCAAGTTATTGGTGATTGGTTATTAGTGATCCATTATTTTTACAAGTGTCACTTACCTTGGTCGTTGCCGATTTCATTATTCTTTAGTCTCTTTGGTGCGAGATTTGATCACCTGTGGAGATTAGAGGGTCCAAGGTGCGGACTCGTTTAGTCCTAAACAATTGTTACGGAAACGTGGCTTTCCATATTTTGGTTTACCATCAATTTGGTTGGATTTGGATAGATTTGTTGGTTACCTGGTTACTTACCTGTTGCTACACTCGCTGTTTGACTACAAACCTGGTTGATGACACACGAATTACCTTTGAAACCGGTGAACCTGCTCAAGGACTTGTTCTACGGACGTCAACGACGCAGCCGCCATTTTCAGGCTTGTAAACCTGCTGTTTTCAATTTTTATTTAATCCAATCTGATCAAATTATAATTATTTTTTTTTTGTTTTCCTCATCGGAATTAATAAAAAACCCCATCAGAGGGGGCAATCATAAAATTATTCTTTTAAATTTCTACGTTCAATCACGGAACTTCATCCCATTTTATTAAATTAATTATTAGAATTTTAAGTCCGTCTCAGGTGGCAGACGATCCTAATTACTTAACTTTGGTGCATGTCGCGTTTAGATGTAAGTACGCAAAGATCTTCGTCTACCGCTGTTTTTTTTTTCGAACATAATCCATTTGTTATCAAAATAAATTATTTATCTTACATTTAAGTCCCATGTTCTTGGACTTTGCCTTTATAGACAAATTAATGAATTCGTATTTTTACTGGCCGTATATGATAAATTATTTTGAATGTACACATATTCTTTTGATTTTAATACTTGTAAATATTTTATGTACATAAGTTTTGACTGGCCTAATAATAAAGTTAATTTTTTGGGCAAAATCCTTACATTTTTCTTATTTACTTCCCAGCACTTACAACTATATTTCACAGCAACTTAAATACGGTTTTCCCGATTTTTACGAATTTTCCAAGATCATAAATCGGAATAAATCGGGTGGCGCTCAAAACAAAATTTCAAACAAATCAACCTACACCCAAGCTGGCCGACGAACGGCTGCCGTACATGGAAACATCCCAAAAGGGGGTTACAATAGTACAAACTATACTCGCTATAAATAGATTTGAATTCATCGAAACCGTCACAATAAAAGTCCTTTTATAAAAGGCTGAATATTAAAAAAATAAATCGTGATAAGAGTCCAGCGCGAAATTTTACAAAAACAACACAAGTCACAAAACCATTTTAACTTTTTGTAGGTCCTGGGTCTGGCTGCTGTAGCGGGCAGAATACATACTACGATCTAAAAACAACATAGTATATAATACCACTCACTTCAGCAGTTGACCAAAATTTAATACTTAATTTGCATATTTCATGAGCATTTATACCCGCAAATTACCCCCACTCTGCACGGTTGTAATGCTAATTGCTTACATGTTACTATCCCCACCCCTAAGGATTACCTGTTCCACCTATTTTAAACTACCAAAATGTACTTCATTTGTATTATAAAAATAAAAAAAAAACATAATACCTAATAAAGTACAATAAACCAATTCACCCATTTTAAACTGATAGTGATCAACTACTAAAATGTACTTCATTTGAATTATGAAAATAAAAAAAAAACATAATACCTAATAAAGTACAATCAGGGAGAAGATCAATTAGTAAATAGGGTTTTCATTGAATAAATTGTAACGAGTTACTTGGGTGCTCACAATTTGTAACAAGTACTGCCTGAACTAGAAACTTTATTATAAAATAGTACAAACTATACTTGCTATAAATAAATTTGCATTCATCGAAACCGTTACAACAAAAGTCCTTTTATAAAAGGCTAAATATTAAAAAATAAATTAGAAAATACATTGTACTTAAAATTCGTGATAAGAGTACACCGCGAAATTTTACAAAAACAACACAAGTCACAAAATCACTATTTATTTCTTGTAGGTCCTGGTCGGACTGCTGTAGCGGGCAGAATACATACTATGATCTAAAAACAACATAGTATATAATACCACTCACTTCAGCAGTTGACCAAAATTTGATACTTTCTTTGCATATTTCATGAGCTTTTATACCCGCAAATTACCCCCACTCTGCACAGTTGTAAGGCTAATTGCTTATTTGTTACTATCCCCACCCCTAAGGTATTACCAGATCCACCCATTTTAAACTGATAGTGATCAACTACTAAAATGTACTTCATTTGTATTATAAAAATAAAAAAAACATAATACCTAATTAAGTACAATCAAGGAGAAGATCAATTAGTAAATAGGGTTTTCATAGAATAAATTGTAACGAATTTCTTGGGTGATCACAATTTGTAACAAGTACTGCCTGAACTGGAAACTTTATTATATAATAGTACAAACTATACTCGCTATAAAGTACAATCAAGAAGAAGATCAATTATTAAATATGTTTTTGATTAAATAAATTGTAACGAATTTCTTGGTTGCTTAAAATTTTTAACAAGTACCGCCTGTACTATAAACTTTATTATAATATAGTACAAACTACACTCGCTATAAATAAATATGCATTCATCGAAACCGTTACAACAAATCTCCTTTTATAAAAGGCCAAATATTAAAAAAATAAATTACAAAATACCTTGTACTTAAACATCGTGATTAGAGTCCAGCGCGAAATTTTACAAAAACAACACAGGTCACAAAATCACGATTTACTTCTTGTAGGTCCTGGTCTGGCTGCTGTAGCGGGCAGAATACATACTATGATCTAAAAACAATATAGTAAATAATACCACTCACTTCAGCAGTTGACCAAAATTTAATACTTAATTTGCATATTTCATGAGCATTTATACCCGCAAATTACCCCCACTCTACACGGTTGTAAGGCTAGTTGCTTATTTGTTACTATCCCCACCCCTAAGGTATTACCTGATCCACCCATTTTAAACTAATAGTGATCAACTACTAAAATGTACTTTATTTGTATTATGAAAATAAAAAAAAAACATAATACCTTATAAAGTACAATCAAGGAGAAGATCAATTAGTAAATAGGGTTTTCATTGAATAAATTGTAACGAATTTCTTGGGTGCTCACAATTTGTAACAAGTACCGCCTATACTATAAACTTTATTATAATAAAGTACAAACTACATTCGCTATAAATAGATTTGCATTCATCGAAACCGTTACAACAAAAGTCCTTTTATAAAAGGCTAAATATTAAAAAATAAATTAGAAAATACCTTGTACTTAAAATTCGTGATAAGAGTCCACCGCGAAATTTTACAAAAACAAAACAAGTCACAAAATCACTATTTACTTCTTGTAGGTCCTGGTCTGGCTGCTGTAGTGGGCAGAATACATACTATTTCATTTTATTTCATTTCATTTAAACTTTACCCAACAGAATATAACATTCCAATTACAAGGTAAGGAAATATAACAATGTGTATATCAAAAGGTTACTTTTTAAGATATTATAAACAATGATATATAATTACATGATTACATGATAATTAAACAAACAAATGATATTATATTACGGCGCATACATTACAATATTGTTTTTAGCATGTGTATCAAGAGCTAAAAAATTCTGGATCCTTGCTTTAAATTGAACAACAGTACCTGAAAATATGTCGATATTGTGCTGATTCTCATTATATGTTCTACACATTCTTATTACAGGGGAGTTTGAGTGGTAAGTAGTCGATGGCGTTTCATAAGAGAATGTGGGACAGTATCGTGCATTAACGCGTGGTACATGAAATTGAATTTTTGAAAGCATCCTGGAGTCGTCCACAATCGAATTAACCAATTTATAAAGGTAACATGCCTCGTTACGACGATGTTTATTATAAATAGTTGTGTAGTCATACCTTTTTAAGAGAGTATCGTGGGAGATACTTTGATCGGGATATTCTTTGTTTTCGAGAAAATAAAGATGTTTTAGGAACCTTTTTTTTGTGTTCTCTCTAGAATGGTCATATATTGGTTATAGCAGGGAGCCCAAATAAGTAAACAATAATCTAATTTGCTGTGGATAAAAGCAGAAAATAGAGTCTTCACTGTTTTTAGATCCTTGAAGGTCTTTGAATTTCTGACAATAAAACCCAATGTTTTGAAACATTCACCGGTGAGCTTAGTTATGTAGTTTTTGAATGTTAATTTTTGATCAAAGAGCACTCCCAAGTCCTTAATTTCCCCCAATCTGCCCAAAGTAAAGTTGTTTATAAAATAATTATATATCAGAGGATGATTGATTCTGTTAAAAGACATGACTTTACATTTCTCAATATTTAGACTTAATCGGTTGCGATCACACCAGTCTGAAATACTTTTGATATCATTTTGTATTTTCAGACAATCTAGTAAACTACTGATAGTACAAAATATTTTTAGATCATCTGCATACATTAATGCAGGGCAGTCGATTTCTTGAAAAAGGTCGTTAATAAAGAGAATGAAAAGAAGAGGTCCGAAATTGGAACCTTGTGGTATTCCACTGGTTGCTAGATAACTAATAGACTTAACACCTTTGTATTCGACATAATGAATTCGGTTATTTAGATAGCATTTTATTAAATTAATGATATTTCCAGGTATATTAAAATTATTTAGTTTTTCAATAAGAATCCTGTGGTCAACTTTATCGAAAGCCTTACTAAAATCGGTAAAAATGACATCTATTTGGAGTCTGTTGTCAAGTGCCTCAGAGACATATTGTGTAAAGTTTGAAAGATTAGATGCAGTTGATCTTCCGGACATAAAACCATGCTGATCAACAGATATACAGGTTTTTACATTAAAATATACATGGTCGGCAAGTATAGACTCTAGTACCTTAGAAAAGTTGCTGAGTATGCAAATGGGTCTGTAATTGTTAATTAAGCTCTTATTGCCACTTTTGAAGATAGGACAAACCCTAACTTTTTTCCAAAAACAAGGAAAAACACCAGATTTCAGAATTAAATTATAGATATGTGTCAGTGGGTTACTAAATAAATGAGCACAGTCCTTAATTAGAAAGGATGGTATTAAATCTATACCGGCCGTAAAATTGTCTTTAATGTTCTTTAGGTGTTTTAGGGTCACAAAAACAACATAGTAAATAATACCACTCACTTCAGCAGTTGACCAAAATTTGATACATTCTTTGCATATTTCATGAGCTTTTATACCCGCAAATTAACCCCACTCTGCACGGTTGTAAGACTAATTGCTTATTTGTGACTATCCCCACCCCTAAGGTATTACCTGATCCACCCATTTTAAACAGATAGTGATCAACTACTAAAATGTACTTCATTTGTATTATGAAAATAAAAAGAAACATAATACCTAATAAAGTACAATTAAGGAGAAGATCAATTAGTAAATAAGCTTTTGATTAAATAAAATAAATTGTAACGAATTTCTTGGGTGCTCACAATTTGTAACAAGTACCGCCTGTACTATAAACTTTATTATAATATAGTACAAACTATACTCGCTATAAATACATTTGCATTCTTCGAAACCGTTACAACAAAAGTCCTGTTATAAAAGGCTAAATATTAAAAAAATAAATTAGAAAATACCTTGTACTTAAAATTCGTTATGAGAGTCCAGCGCGAAATTTTACAAAAACAACACAAGTCACAAAATCACTATTAACTTCTTGTAGGTCCTGGTCTGGCTGCTGTAGCGGGCAGAATACATACTATGATCTAAAAACAACATCGTATATAATACCACCCACTACAGCAGTTGACGAAAATTTGATACTTACCTTGCATATTTCATGAGCATTTATACACGCAAATTACCCCTACTCTGCACAGTTGTAAGGCTAATTGCTTATTTGTTACTATCCCCACCCGTCAGGTATTACCTGATCCACCCATTTTAAATTAATAGGGATCAACTACTAAAATGTACCTCATTTGTATTATAAAAATAAAAAAAACACTACTTGATCCACCCATTTTAAACTGAAAGTGATCAACTACTAAAATGTACTTCATTTGTATTATTAAAATAAAAAAAACATAATACATAATAAAGTACAATCAAGGAGAAGATCAATAAGTAAATATGTTTTTGATTAAATAAATTGTAACGAATTTCTTGGGTGCTCACAATTTGTAACAAGTACCGCCTATACTATAAACTTTATTATAATATAGTACAAACTACACTCGCTATAAATAAATTTGCATTCATGCAAACCGTTACAACAAAAGTCCTTTTATGAAAGGCTAAATATAAAAAAAAAAAAATTAGAACATACCTTGTACTTAAAATTCGTGATGAGAGTCCAGTGCGAAATTTTTCAAAAACAATACAAGTCACAAAATTACTATTTACTTCTTGTAGGTCCCGGTCTGGCTGTTGTAGTGGGCAGAATACATACTATGATCTAAAAACAACATTGTATATAATACCACTCGCTTCAGCAGTTGACCAAAATTTGATACTTACTTTGCATATTTCATGAGCATTTATACACGCAAATTACCCCAACTCTGCACGGTTGTAAGGCTTATTTGTTACCTTGTACTTTTACTTCTTGTAGGTCCTGGGTCTGGCTGCTGTAGCGGGCAGAATACATACTATGATCTAAAAACAACATAGTATATAATACCACTCACTTCAGCAGTTGACCAAAATTTAATACCTAATTTGCATATTTCATGAGCATTTATACCCGCAAATTACCCCCACTCTGCACGGTTGTAATGCTAATTGCTTACATGTTACTATCCCCACCCCTAAGGATTACATGATCCACCCATTTTAAACTGATCAACTACTAAAATGTACTTCATTTGTATTATGAAAATAAAAAAAAACATAATACCTAATAAAGTACAATCAAGGATAAGATCAATTAGTAAATAGGTTTTTGATTAAATAAATTGTAACAAATTCCTAGCGTTCTCACAATTTGTAACAAGTACCGCCTATACTATAAACTTTATTATAATATAGTACAATCTACACTCGCTATAAATAGATTTGCATTCATCGAAACCGTTACCACAAAAGTCCTTTTATAAAAGGCTAAATAATAAAAAAATAAATTGTGATGAGAGTCCAGCGCGAAATTTTACAAAAACAACACAAGTCACAAAACCATTTTTCTTTTTGTAGGTCCTGGGTCTGGCTGCTGTAGCGGGCAGAATACATACTATGATCTAAAAACAACATAGTATATAATACCACTCACTTCAGCAGTTGACCAAAATTTAATACTTAATTTGCATATTTCATGAGCATTTATACCGCAAATTACCCCCACTCTGCACGGTTGTAATGCTAATTGCTTACATGTTACTATCCCCACCCCTAAGGATTACCTGATCCACCTATTTTAAACTAATAGGGATCAACTACCAAAATGTACTTCATTTGTATTATAATAATACAAAAAAAACATAATACCTAATAAAGTACAATAAACCAATTCACCCATTTTAAACTAAAAGTGATCAACTACTAAAATGTACTTCATTTGCATTATGAAAATAAAACAAAAAAACATAATACCTAATAAAGTACAATCAAGGAGAAGATCAATTAGTAAATAGGGTTTTCATTAAATAAATTGTAACAAATTTCTTGGGTGCTCACAATTTGTAACAAGTACTGCCTGAACTAGAAACTTTATTACAAAATAGTACAAATTATACTCGCTATAAATAAATTTGCATTCATCGAAACCGTTACAACAAAATTCCTTTTATAAAAGGCTAAGTATTAAAAAAATAAATTAGAAAATACCTTGTACTTAAAATTCGTAATCAGAGTCCAGCGCGAAATTAAAAAAAAAACAACACAAGTTACAAAATCACTATTTACTTCTTGAAGGTCCTGGTCTGGCTGCTGTAGCGGACAGAATACATACTATGATCTAAAAACAACATAGTATATAATAACACTCGCTTCAGCAGTTGACCAAAATTTGATACTTACTTTGCATATTTCATGAGCATTTATACACGCAAATTACCCCCACTCTGCACGGTTGTAAGGCTAATTGCTTATTTGTTACTATCCCCACCCCTAAGGTATAACCTGATCCACCCATTTTAAATTAATAGGGATCAACTACTAAAATGTACTTCATTTGTATTATAAAAATAAAAAAAAACATAATACCTAATAAAGTACAATCAAGGAGAAGATCAATTAGTAAATAGGTTTTTGATTAAATAAATTGTAACAAATTCCTTGGGTTCTCACAATTTGTAACAAGTACCGCCTATACTATAAACTTTATTATAATATAGTACAATCTACACTCGCTATAAATAGATTTGCATTCATCGAAACCGTTACCACAAAAGTCCTTTTATAAAAGGCTAAATAATAAAAAAAAAAATCGTGATGAGAGTCCAGCGCGAAATTTTACAAAAACAACACAAGTCACAAAACCATTTTTCTTTTTGTAGGTCCTGGGTCTGGCTGCTGTAGCGGGCAGAATACATACTATGATCTAAAAACAACATAGTATATAATACCACTCACTTCAGCAGTTGACCAAAATTTAATACTTAATTTGCATATTTCATGAGCATTTATACCGCAAATTACCCCCACTCTGCACGGTTGTAATGCTAATTGCTTACATGTTACTATCCCCACCCCTAAGGATTACCTGATCCACCTATTTTAAACTAATAGGGATCAACTACCAAAATGTACTTCATTTGTATTATAAAAATAAAAATAAAACATAATACCTAATAAAGTACAATAAACCAATTCACCCATTTTAAACTGATAGTGATCAACTACTAAAATGTACTTCATTTGTATTATGAAAATAAAAAAAAAATAATACCCAATAAAGTACAATCAAGGAGAAGATCAATTAGTAAATAGGGTTTTCATTAAATAAATTGTAACAAATTTCTTGGGTGCTCACAATTTGTAACAAGTACTGCCTGAACTAGAAACTTTATTACAAAATAGTACAAATTATACTCGCTATAAATAAATTTGCATTCATCGAAACCGTTACAACAAAATTCCTTTTATAAAAGGCTAAGTATTAAAAAAATAAATTAGAAAATACCTTGTACTTAAAATTCGTAATCAGAGTCCAGCGCGAAATTAAAAAAAAAACAACACAAGTTACAAAATCACTATTTACTTCTTGAAGGTCCTGGTCTGGCTGCTGTAGCGGACAGAATACATACTATGATCTAAAAACAACATAGTATATAATAACACTCGCTTCAGCAGTTGACCAAAATTTGATACTTACTTTGCATATTTCATGAGCATTTATACACGCAAATTACCCCCACTCTGCACGGTTGTAATGCTAATTGCTTACATGTTACTATCCCCACCCCTAAGGATTACCTGATCCACCTATTTTAAACTAATAGGGATCAACTACCAAAATGTACTTCATTTGTATTATAATAATACAAAAAAAACATAATACCTAATAAAGTACAATAAACCAATTCACCCATTTTAAACTAAAAGTGATCAACTACTAAAATGTACTTCATTTGCATTATGAAAATAAAACAAAAAAACATAATACCTAATAAAGTACAATCAAGGAGAAGATCAATTAGTAAATAGGGTTTTCATTAAATAAATTGTAACAAATTTCTTGGGTGCTCACAATTTGTAACAAGTACTGCCTGAACTAGAAACTTTATTACAAAATAGTACAAATTATACTCGCTATAAATAAATTTGCATTCATCGAAACCGTTACAACAAAATTCCTTTTATAAAAGGCTAAGTATTAAAAAAATAAATTAGAAAATACCTTGTACTTAAAATTCGTAATCAGAGTCCAGCGCGAAATTAAAAAAAAAACAACACAAGTTACAAAATCACTATTTACTTCTTGAAGGTCCTGGTCTGGCTGCTGTAGCGGACAGAATACATACTATGATCTAAAAACAACATAGTATATAATAACACTCGCTTCAGCAGTTGACCAAAATTTGATACTTACTTTGCATATTTCATGAGCATTTATACACGCAAATTACCCCCACTCTGCACGGTTGTAAGGCTAATTGCTTATTTGTTACTATCCCCACCCCTAAGGTATAACCTGATCCACCCATTTTAAATTAATAGGGATCAACTACTAAAATGTACTTCATTTGTATTATAAAAATAAAAAAAAACATAATACCTAATAAAGTACAATCAAGGAGAAGATCAATTAGTAAATAGGTTTTTGATTAAATAAATTGTAACAAATTCCTTGGGTTCTCACAATTTGTAACAAGTACCGCCTATACTATAAACTTTTTTATAATATAGTACAATCTACACTCGCTATAAATAGATTTGCATTCATCGAAACCGTTACCACAAAAGTCCTTTTATAAAAGGCTAAATAATAAAAAAATAAATCGTGATGAGAGTCCAGCGCGAAATTTTACAAAAACAACACAAGTCACAAAACCATTTTTCTTTTTGTAGGTCCTGGGTCTGGCTGCTGTAGCGGGCAGAATACATACTATGATCTAAAAACAACATAGTATATAATACCACTCACTTCAGCAGTTGACCAAAATTTAATACTTAATTTGCATATTTCATGAGCATTTATACCGCAAATTACCCCCACTCTGCACGGTTGTAATGCTAATTGCTTACATGTTACTATCCCCACCCCTAAGGATTACCTGATCCACCTATTTTAAACTAATAGGGATCAACTACCAAAATGTACTTCATTTGTATTATAAAAATAAAAATAAAACATAATACCTAATAAAGTACAATAAACCAATTCACCCATTTTAAACTGATAGTGATCAACTACTAAAATGTACTTCATTTGTATTATGAAAATAAAAAAAAAATAATACCCAATAAAGTACAATCAAGGAGAAGATCAATTAGTAAATAGGGTTTTCATTAAATAAATTGTAACAAATTTCTTGGGTGCTCACAATTTGTAACAAGTACTGCCTGAACTAGAAACTTTATTACAAAATAGTACAAATTATACTCGCTATAAATAAATTTGCATTCATCGAAACCGTTACAACAAAATTCCTTTTATAAAAGGCTAAGTATTAAAAAAATAAATTAGAAAATACCTTGTACTTAAAATTCGTAATCAGAGTCCAGCGCGAAATTAAAAAAAAAACAACACAAGTTACAAAATCACTATTTACTTCTTGAAGGTCCTGGTCTGGCTGCTGTAGCGGACAGAATACATACTATGATCTAAAAACAACATAGTATATAATAACACTCGCTTCAGCAGTTGACCAAAATTTGATACTTACTTTGCATATTTCATGAGCATTTATACACGCAAATTACCCCCACTCTGCACGGTTGTAAGGCTAATTGCTTATTTGTTACTATCCCCACCCCTAAGGTATTACCTGATCCACCCATTTTAAATTAATAGGGATCAACTACTAAAATGTACTTCATTTGTATTATAAAAATAAAAAAAAACATAATACCTAATAAAGTACAATCAAGGAGAAGATCAATTAGTAAATAGGTTTTTGATTAAATAAATTGTAACAAATTCCTTGGGTTCTCACAATTTGTAACAAGTACCGCCTATACTATAAACTTTATTATAATATAGTACAATCTACACTCGCTATAAATAGATTTGCATTCATCGAAACCGTTACCACAAAAGTCCTTTTATAAAAGGCTAAATAATAAAACAATAAATCGTGATGAGAGTCCAGCGCGAAATTTTACAAAAACAACACAAGTCACAAAACCATTTTTCTTTTTGTAGGTCCTGGGTCTGGCTGCTGTAGCGGGCAGAATACATACTATGATCTAAAAACAACATAGTATATAATACCACTCACTTCAGCAGTTGACCAAAATTTAATACTTAATTTGCATATTTCATGAGCATTTATACCGCAAATTACCCCCACTCTGCACGGTTGTAATGCTAATTGCTTACATGTTACTATCCCCACCCCTAAGGATTACCTGATCCACCTATTTTAAACTAATAGGGATCAACTACCAAAATGTACTTCATTTGTATTATAAAAATAAAAATAAAACATAATACCTAATAAAGTACAATAAACCAATTCACCCATTTTAAACTGATAGTGATCAACTACTAAAATGTACTTCATTTGTATTATGAAAATAAAAAAAAAATAATACCCAATAAAGTACAATCAAGGAGAAGATCAATTAGTAAATAGGGTTTTCATTAAATAAATTGTAACAAATTTCTTGGGTGCTCACAATTTGTAACAAGTACTGCCTGAACTAGAAACTTTATTACAAAATAGTACAAATTATACTCGCTATAAATAAATTTGCATTCATCGAAACCGTTACAACAAAATTCCTTTTATAAAAGGCTAAGTATTAAAAAAATAAATTAGAAAATACCTTGTACTTAAAATTCGTAATCAGAGTCCAGCGCGAAATTAAAAAAAAAACAACACAAGTTACAAAATCACTATTTACTTCTTGAAGGTCCTGGTCTGGCTGCTGTAGCGGACAGAATACATACTATGATCTAAAAACAACATAGTATATAATAACACTCGCTTCAGCAGTTGACCAAAATTTGATACTTACTTTGCATATTTCATGAGCATTTATACACGCAAATTACCCCCACTCTGCACGGTTGTAAGGCTAATTGCTTATTTGTTACTATCCCCACCCCTAAGGTATTACCTGATCCACCCATTTTAAATTAATAGGGATCAACTACTAAAATGTACTTCATTTGTATTATAAAAATAAAAAAAAACATAATACCTAATAAAGTACAATCAAGGAGAAGATCAATTAGTAAATAGGTTTTTGATTAAATAAATTGTAACAAATTCCTTGGGTTCTCACAATTTGTAACAAGTACCGCCTATACTATAAACTTTATTATAATATAGTACAATCTACACTCGCTATAAATAGATTTGCATTCATCGAAACCGTTACCACAAAAGTCCTTTTATAAAAGGCTAAATAATAAAACAATAAATCGTGATGAGAGTCCAGCGCGAAATTTTACAAAAACAACACAAGTCACAAAACCATTTTTCTTTTTGTAGGTCCTGGGTCTGGCTGCTGTAGCGGGCAGAATACATACTATGATCTAAAAACAACATAGTATATAATACCACTCACTTCAGCAGTTGACCAAAATTTAATACTTAATTTGCATATTTCATGAGCATTTATACCGCAAATTACCCCCACTCTGCACGGTTGTAATGCTAATTGCTTACATGTTACTATCCCCACCCCTAAGGATTACCTGATCCACCTATTTTAAACTAATAGGGATCAACTACCAAAATGTACTTCATTTGTATTATAAAAATAAAAATAAAACATAATACCTAATAAAGTACAATAAACCAATTCACCCATTTTAAACTGATAGTGATCAACTACTAAAATGTACTTCATTTGTATTATGAAAATAAAAAAAAAATAATACCCAATAAAGTACAATCAAGGAGAAGATCAATTAGTAAATAGGTTTTTGATTAAATAAATTGTAACGAATTTCTTGTGTGCTCACAATTTGTAACAAGTACCGCCTATACTATAAACTTTATTATAATATTGTACAAACTACACTCGTTATAAATAGATTTGCATTCGTCGAAACCGTTACAACAAAAGTCCTTTTATAAAAGGCTAAATATTAAAAAAATAAATCAGAAAATACCTTGTACTTAAAATTCGTGATGAGAGTCCAGCGCGAAATTTTACAAAAACAACACAAGTCACAAAATCACTATTTACTTCTTGTAGGTCCTGGTCTGGTTGCTGTAGCGGGCAGAATACATACTATGATAATAATAATAATAATAATAATATTTTTTATTAATCCACTTTTAGGTCATATACAGACATTTCGGACAGGTCATTACATAAGAAAGACTAAAACTAAGACTTAAGACTACATACAATATAAGACATTAAAAAAAATACATAATAAGTAACTTGAAAATTGAAAATCAAAAGGATTGAAGGTTCACAAAAAAATGTTAAGATACTCAGAGCAAGAATAGAATGTAGCGTCTAGTAGTATTTCTAGTACGGCTTTTTTAAATCTTAAATTATTTAATTCCTTTGTTGTGTACCTACTCGGTCAGGACGATAGGCGTCGTAGTTAAGGTGACAAATAATTAAATTTGCAAGAAACAACTTTAACTACTATACAACAAGTTTATTTGGAGAAAAATACTAACAGTTGGTTTTACAAATATACCGTTACTAGGTTTAACCGACGACGTTGTTCACTAGAACTTGGTAACTTGAAAGAGTAGAAATGTGTATCTGTGTCTTGATAATGAGTGAAAGAGTGAAAGAGGATGAGTTCTTCGTGTGCAGCCCTTTTAAGGGTGCTCGTAGTCGATGATCTCGTAGTTCGTAGTATCTTTCTGATTGGTGAAACTCACAGGTACTTAAATTAAATATGTTCAATTACAAAATTCTGCTTAATACTAGAAATACCTAATTTAGGGATTTAAGATAATCTTCGAGGAACAAGGTCGTTGTAAAGGAAGTGGAAGGTAAACATTTCATAGAAGGATTAAGGAAATGATAGGAATAAATATACAAATTACTTAGAACTAAATTACATACAAAATACTAAATTAATATTAAAAATGTTAATAATCATATTGTTTATGATAACACACATGGTACATGTGGATGGGCACACAACACCTCCCTCGTTAAAAATAAAGTCAGCGGTCCTATGATGGATGACTTTATAAAGATGAAGTAAAGCAAAGTCTAGTTGAAGAAGTTCTTGAATTTTCTTATGGAATTTTTCATTTAAGCTGTGATTCTTCTAGTTGAAGTTGATGTTGTTAAAAAGTTCTTGAAGTTCTTATGAACGTTTTAATTGAAGCTGGGGTTCTTCTAGTTGAAGTTGAAATTCTTTAAAAGTTTTTGAATTTTCATATGGAAGTTTGCATGATGGACATTGTACAATTAGTGTTCCATTTAATATTGATAAAATTCAGAGTAAAGAGACGGTGCTGGATGATTTGGATAAATATTTAATACACAAAAAAAAACACCATGTATTCCTTGTATCCAACTTTATTAAATAATTGTAGTTTGCTACATGTTTCGGGGGTACCCCATCATCAGGCAACTAAAAGTCAAAATGTCTTAGCTAGTTGAAATACAATAAATGTTTAAGTTCAAATAACTATCAAAAACTCAAGCAAGCAATTCAAAGTTCATTAAATCTATCTTAAATTTAACAATTTCAAAATTCATATCTAACAATTTTAACATGTTTTTCAATTAATCTAATAAACCAAATAACACAGAGTCTTCGAACAATGTTTTTAAAAATGTTTTTTAAAAAATATAAACCCTTAGAAAAAGTACTCACAATTAATCGCTCAAATTACTAGATTTCCCAGCTATCAGCCGCATCAACTTCTTGTACAACTAATTTGATTACATCAAAAACTGTGTGTAATTAATACAATTTCCGAGCTATCAGCCCCATCAACTGCCTGTACAAAAAATTTTTTAGCGAGTATGGAACAAGGATTAGAAATACATATTGACGCAAAAGCACCGTTACAAGTCCTATCTGGAAAGAAACAAAAAGGAGATAATTAGCCATCCCAAACCTGACTTTTCTCAAACTTACTTCTCGCCGATGTCGTACCGATAAAGGGGGGATCAAAATTTCTTTAATTGGCTTTAAGCCTTATTCTATTTACGTACACCATTTATTTTAATAAAATTAACTCAGCACGTGGTTTTCAAATTTGGAGAGGTTATGAACGTCTTACTTCCACGGCTGACAAATGTAGAAAGAGAAGTCCCGATGAAGTGTCAAAACGAACTTGACATATAGCTTATATGACTTCTTAACCTGTTGAGTTGGTTATCAACATTGACTTGGACATGATTTTGATTACTTCAGTAAAAAAGTTTCTAAACCTAAACTGACCCTCTATCTGGACGTTCAGGTTGATGGAAGTGGGATCCTCCCTAGATTTATATATTTCATAATTTTCAAGGTGATTGATTAGTCTACCATTGTTGCAATTGTATAAAACCATATATTTTTCTTTTATGTTCTGGTTATGACCTGAATTTAAAATATGTTCAGCGAAACTAGATTTTTCTGGATGTTTAAGTCTAATAGCTGACTCATGTTCATTGATTCTTATATTGAAAGATCTTTGAGTTTGGCCTATGTACACTGCCCTACATGAATTGCAACTTAGCTGATAAATCCCACTTCCATCACCCTTACCCAACTTATCCTTGTTATTACAAACATTTTTTAGAGTATTATTAGTTTTAAAAGAGATCATTACATTATGCTTGTGGAACACATTGACCAAATCATGACATTTATTGTTTATGAATAAAAAGGAACCGTATTGGATCTTGTCCTAATCGATGACAGAATACGCATTTTTGTAAAGCAAGTTTAGTCTAGTTTTAGATAAAGTCCTTTTAATCATACTATCAGGGAACCCATTATTTCTACCTATGAGTCTAATAATGTTGATCTCTTCTGAAAAACTTTCTACAGACATTGGTATTGTGAACGCCCTGTAAGCAAAGCTTCTGAAGGCCGCCAACTTGTGGGACATTGGGTGGTTAGATGAAAAGTTCATGGTTGTGTCGCAGAAGGTTGGTTTGCGATACACAGAAAACTCTAGTTTATTAGATTGTTTAGATATCAAAAGGTCGAGGAATGGAATCTGGTTTTGTTTCTCTAATTCCATAGTGAATTTAATTTTAGGGTGTACAGTGTTAACAAATTCCAATAACTCGACTAGCTCAACCATCGAACCACCGAACACAATAAAGACGTCATCAACATACCTTCTCCATACCTTAACTCTGCTCACACAACCTAAGCCCGAGTCAAAAATTCTTCCCTCCAAGTCATTCATGAATACCTCAGCCATAAGAGGGCTCAATGGAGACCCCATGGCTAGGCCATCGGATTGTTCATAAATCTTGTTGTTAAAGCTAAAGAAATTCTGACTGAGCGCGAGCCTGAGCAACGATATGGAGATCTCAACGTCATCGTCGCACAAGTCAGCAGCCACCAGAAGCCCGCTCACCAGGTCAAGACAGTCTCGAGTGGGAATGGAAGTGAACAACGCCACTACATCAAAGGAACATATAATGTCATTACTGTTTAGATTAAAATCCTTAAGTTCTTCAGTAAGCCTGAAGGAATTGGATACTCCACGTGTGCTAATAAAGCCTGTAACTCCTTTTATATAATTGTTTAACCATTTAGCTAATAAGTAGGTTTGAGAATTGGTGCAAGAGACCACTGGTCTTATGGGTAGAGCATTCTTTAGGTCAAAGCCACCGGTATCCAATTCCCCCAGGTCCAACTTATGTATTTTGGGTAGCCCATAAAGTCTAGGCATAGTAGGATTCATTATATGACATGTTTTAATATTAAACCCTGCGTTTAAAGCTACACTCGAGACCCTCCTGACCTGTTCTTTGAATTTATTTGAAGGATCTTTATTCAACAATTTAAAATTACCCTGCGCCAAGAAACGCTCCACGATCTGTATATAATGTTGATGAGATAAGATGACTAGGGTGTTACCTTTGTCTGCCTTGGAAAGAATTAGATTTTTGTCTTTTACTTTCTTTTTAATGCTTGAGAAGACGTTATTTGACTTATTATTATTATTTAAAATTAGATTTTGGTGAATGTTTTTTAAAATTTTTATTGTTTCTGTTCTAATTTCATTACAATCCAAATGGAGTCTGTCAATGAGATTAATGACTTCCATACTCATATATTCGAACGTCTCAAGTTTGATTCCATAACTTGAGTTGAACTTGAGGCCATTATTTAATGTATCTAACTCTTTCTCCGTAAAATCTACCTCAGACAAATTTAACACTCTTTTGTAAAATTCCTTAGTTTTGATCTTCTCCTTCAACACAGCACTCATGTCATACCTAAGATTATTGAACAAGTGAAGGTTAACCGATTGTTCATTGGCATTTTCATTCAGAATATGTGAATTAGTTACGTTTGTAACAATTGGTAATGACATCGGCTGTGAAGAATGTTTAACAATTGTTATGTCATCAAATCTCAACAACAAGGGGTCACTAAAAGATATGTCCCTAGAAAAATCTAACTTATTGTTAACTAATTCTTGGCTGGGCATCAAATTACCAAACTGTTTGACCATAGGGTCATCTACTGACACGTCTACTGAGTAATCAATTAAGTTATTATTAATTTCATGACTAGAAATATTATTATTAAATTCTAAATGATCTTTGAAATTAAGCAAGTTTGAGTTAATTACATCAGGGTTGTTAAAGCCGACCTCTCCCCTCAGTTTCTCCATTTTTGAGACAAGATCGCTAGTCGACTCTGTGTTATCCTTACTCAATGAGGTATTCATAATAATCTTAACATTCAAATTACTAACATTATTAACAGTTTCATTTACCATTAAATTTCTAGATGTGTTTGACTTACTCAATGAGGTATTATGAACAAAATTTACATTAGAATTACTGACATTATTAACATTATCATTTACTATTAACTTTCTAACATTTTTAACTCTATATGTATTGTTCGAGCTTGACCTCTCGACATCATTAACATCTTTTACATTTTTACACTTTAAATTATCAATCTTCCTAAGTAACTTTAAATCTGACCCAACTTTGAACGCATTATCCCTAATTGGACAGTCCAAGGTATCAAATATTATTGGGTGTAACACCAGTGATAAGAATTTATGGACGTTGAGCAATTCTATGTTAAGAAATTCTAAATGCTTGTACGCAGATCTAAGCTCCAAACTGAGCCATTTAAATTTAGTCAGTTGCATTAACTTCTCAACATAACTTAAGTTACTCTTATACCTTATATTTATAAAATTAGGGATGAGACCAGTCCTCTTGCATTCACTGAGGAACCATATTCTCTGGTTAGTTTTTGTGCGTTCCAAGATGAGACGTTGATATTTCAGCACCAGACGATTAGCCGGACTCGCTTCCATAACAAAGTAAAGAGACCGTGCTGGATGATTTGGATAAATATTTAATACACAAAAAAAAACACCATGTATTCCTTGTATCCAACTTTATTAAATAATTGTAGTTTGCTACATGTTTCGGGGGTACCCCATCATCAGGCAACTAAAAGTCAAAATGTCTTAGCTAGTTGAAATACAATAAATGTTTAAGTTCAAATAACTATCAAAAACTCAAGCAAGCAATTCAAAGTTCAGTAAATCTATCTTAAATTTAACAATTTCAAAATTCATATCTAACAATTTTAACATGTTTTTCAATTAATCTAATAAACCAAATAACACAGAGTCTTCGAACAATGTTTTTAAAAATGTTTTTTAAAAAATGTTTTTTAAAAAATATAAACCCTTAGAAAAAGTACTCACAATTAATCGCTCAAATTACTAGATTTCCCAGCTATCAGCCGCATCAACTTCTTGTACAACTAATTTGATTACATCAAAAACTGTGTGTAATTAATACAATTTCCGAGCTATCAGCCCCATCAACTGCCTGTACAAAAAATTTTTTAGCGAGTATGGAACAAGGATTAGAAATACATATTGACGCAAAAGCACCGTTACAAGTCCTATCTGGAAAGAAACAAAAAGGAGATAATTAGCCATCCCAAACCTGACTTTTCTCAAACTTACTTCTCGCCGATGTCGTACCGATAAAGGGGGGATCAAAATTTCTTTAATTGGCTTTAAGCCTTATTCTATTTACGTACACCATTTATTTTAATAAAATTAACTCAGCACGTGGTTTTCAAATTTGGAGAGGTTATGAACGTCTTACTTCCACGGCTGACAAATGTGGAAAGAGAAGTCCCGATGAAGTGTCAAAACGAACTTGACATATAGCTTATATGACTTCTTAACCTGTTGAGTTGGTTATCAACATTGACTTGGACATGATTTTGATTACTTCAGTAAAAAAGTTTCTAAACCTAAACTGACCCTCTATCTGGACGTTCAGGTTGATGGAAGTGGGATCCTCCCTAGATTTATATATTTCATAATTTTCAAGGTGATTGATTAGTCTACCATTGTTGCAATTGTATAAAACCATATATTTTTCTTTTATGTTCTGGTTATGACCTGAATTTAAAATATGTTCAGCGAAACTAGATTTTTCTGGATGTTTAAGTCTAATAGCTGACTCATGTTCATTGATTCTTATATTGAAAGATCTTTGAGTTTGGCCTATGTACACTGCCCTACATGAATTGCAACTTAGCTGATAAATCCCACTTCCATCACCCTTACCCAACTTATCCTTGTTATTACAAACATTTTTTAGAGTATTATTAGTTTTAAAAGAGATCATTACATTATGCTTGTGGAACACATTGACCAAATCATGACATTTATTGTTTATGAATAAAAAGGAACCGTATTGGATCTTGTCCTAATCGATGACAGAATACGCATTTTTGTAAAGCAAGTTTAGTCTAGTTTTAGATAAAGTCCTTTTAATCATACTATCAGGGAACCCATTATTTCTACCTATGAGTCTAATAATGTTGATCTCTTCTGAAAAACTTTCTACAGACATTGGTATTGTGAACGCCCTGTAAGCAAAGCTTCTGAAGGCCGCCAACTTGTGGGACATTGGGTGGTTAGATGAAAAGTTCATGGTTGTGTCGCAGAAGGTTGGTTTGCGATACACAGAAAACTCTAGTTTATAAGATTGTTTAGATATCAAAAGGTCGAGGAATGGAATCTGATCCCCCCTTTATCGGTACGACATCGGCGAGAAGTAAGTTTGAGAAAAGTCAGGTTTGGG
>OZ020181.1:26573917-26762823 GCA_963971135.1 Stenus bimaculatus
TGGATGACGTTTTCTGTCTGTGGAAAGGTACTATAGAAGAACTCAACAATTTTCATAACTATATCAATAATTATAACACAAAACTAAAATTCACTATAGAACTTGCCCAGAACAATACCTTAAACTTTTTAGATCTTACAATAAACAAAACAAATCACAATTTCAACTACAAAATTTACAGGAAACCTACACAGACAGACAACGTCATACATTATAATTCATACCATCCATTTAATCATAAAATAGCAGCCTTCAATAGTTACATACATCGAGCTTTTAACGTACCACTCAATACAATAGATTTCAACACAGAAATTAACATCATTAAACAAATTGCCAAAGATCATAATTTTCCACTTCAAATTATAAATCATATCATTAACAAAACTAGCAATAAATTCACCAACAACCTCATATTTCCCAATCATAACATCAACACAGACAAACCAATTTACAAAACTTTCCAACACAACGGTATTATAAACTTTAAAATCAATAAAACACTCAATAAATTTCACATCACACCGGCATACAAAGCACCTATCACCATCGGCAAAATGCTTACTTCCAATCATCAAGTTCCTCTGTTAGACAGAAACGGTATATATTCACTTACTTGTAATAATTGCAATGCTAAATACATAGGACAAACTGGTAGAGCCCTAAGACATAGAATAAAAGAACATACCAGACAAAATACTAACTCACATTTTGGCCAACACCTTCACCAAAACAACCATAAACTCATTGAACGTAATATCTCTTTACTCCACAACCAACACAAGGGTTTTAAAATGGATCTACTTGAGATTCTTGAAATAACTAAACTCAAAAAAGATAACAACTTCAACTGTTTGAATGAACAATTAAATCTTAATTTCAAACCACTGTTTAGTTATTTAAAAGATGAACAAGTCACTCCATCTATCCATAAAAATAACGTTCAATGAGTCTTAATTTTGTCAACAGAGGGCGACACCATCTTTCTTCAACCTCAAAATCACTTAACGTCATTTTCTTCATTCATCTATCATCCTTCACCATGAACAGTACATGAAGACTAAAATTCCTTCATTAATTTAGCTCTATTGTTTCTTTTACGTTTTTCAAATTTTCGCATGCATCGTCATTATTATTTAAAATTTCAAATAATTTATAAAGTTCGTCGAACTAGTAACAGTGGAAGAAGGTAGAATATTACATCTCTAGTCAAAATTTATGGTCGAAAAGCACATGGTTGATAACCTTTTGAAAATTATGACACCCGTTATTTCTATTTCTTGTAATTGACGGTAAGACTACACTTTTAATTTTTTTAATTAAAAATTTTTTTACTATCTTGACTGTACACTTACAAAAATTTTTTTAATATATTGTAACTTTTCACAAGAAAAATTTTTTATCACTTGACTTTTAATTGTTCCATGTTATTTTTTCTCGTTTGTAATTTTTGTATTTTTTAACTTGTAGTTCACGTTCTGAAGATGGCTCACGCCGAAACCGGTTAACGTGATATAACAAATTTGATTATATAAGGACAAGTACATTATTAACACCATGCCTACTATACTACCTCTTTATAATGGATCACTCAAACCTAATTCAATATTTTTTTAATCTTTAGCCTTATATAAAAGGAATTTTGATGTAACGGTTTGGATGAATGCAAATTTATTTATAGCGAGTATAGTTTGTACTATATTATAATAAAATTTATAATACAGGCGGTACTTGTTAAAAATTGTGAGCACCTAAGAAATTCGTTACAATTTATTTAATCAAAAACCTATTTACTAATTGATCTTTTCCTTGATTGTACTTTATTAGGTATTATGTTTTTTTTATTTTCATAATACAAATGAAGTACATTTTGGTAGTTGATCACTATCTGTTTAAAATGGGTGGATTGGTTGATTGTCCTTGATTAGGTTGTGAATACTACGTTAACCCCTCAGCTAACCCTGGGCCTAGATGATTAAAATAAAAATAAAAAATAGAAATTACGAAAAGATTAAAGGCAGCGAATAAAATTATTAATTTTAATGGGTTCTTTTTTAAATGGTTGGGTTAACGTCACAAATAACTAAAAATTTTAATAAATAAAATTTTAAAGACTCTTTTGAAAATGTAAACTACAAAAAAAATATTAAACGTCCAATGATGAGAATTTGTATTTTTCTTGCTTTGATTTAGAAAATAAAAAAAAACTTCACCTACCTTGTTTCCCCTGCAGAGTTGAAGGGTGTCACTTATTTAAATTAATTAACAGTTTTAAGGTAATTTGTTTCTTAGATTAAAATTTGATTAAATTCAAAGAGTGAAAATAAAAGAAAATAAATTGAATAAAAAAATATTTATTCAATTATATAGAATAAAACAAAAAAAAAAGAAATTATAATTTAACCATGAGGTATAATAATAGAAATAAAAAAAATATACTTAAAATGAAAAGTGAAAAAAAAATTACAGAGAGCAAAAAATATATAAAAATTGCATAAAAAACTTGAACTTAAAAATCGGTCAGAAACAAATTATTACCTTAAGAACTCAAAAAAATATACTACTCGATAATGAAGACACAACTCAAAAAGGACGTGCTAAAATCACGGCGTGAATTGTATTAAAATTAAAGAACATTCCCTTGTATAGCTTAGTCAGGGGGTGGTTTAAACTTGGCACTAAGTCTCTTGACTTAAGACGCCCTCTACACATGAGCATACCACTTTTACCCTAGAACTAAACTAGAAAAGGGGGTTGCCTATGATCTAACCCTACGCGCGAATTTACTTAAGTTCTTTGTAATAATATATTTCCGAATTCTGAGGTTTAACTTAAATTCCTAAAAATACCTACACAAACAAAATAAACCAATATTACTAGTTTAGTTTACTAAAATTTCAAATACAATTAATTGTATTACCAATTTTAATTATAAAACCTTCCAACAGGGGTTTTAACCAAAAGTAAATTAAAAATAAAATTACAATATTATCAAAGTCGTTTTGTTTAAATTTTTAATTCATATTTTAACTAAACAAAATGATTTTAAATCATATGTGGATTAGAACAACAAATCCCTTAACTTGACGATACTTAAATTTTTCTTTAAAAAGTAATAAAAACGCGTTCTCACCCTGGGAGCGTAAGAAATATTCCGAAATGATCTAAACAAAACGACCCCTTATTATTTTCTTAGCTTAATATTTAGAAATGCTTAATTCACATCCCTCCCAACTTAAAATTAGAGCATACCTGCTCTTTTCCATAAAAATAATGCAAAAAAAATTATTACAATAATTAAAATCTGATTGAAGTTTCTGACCGCATAGGGGTTTAATTCGGTTGTGATAGCATTCTAAGGTAGCATTACTGTTCATTGTTCCATATATTACGAAAATAACTTTGTTACTATTGTCATTCATAAAGTTCACTTTACAAAGTCACTAAAACTAAGGCGCGGTAAAAAGTACTTTAGTTTTTGTTTCACTGCTACACTGGGTTAACATTGTTCGTAGCAATGTTACGTGGGATACCGTGAATCCGAATTTCCTGAAGAGTCATATCCGGATATAGTCTATTTGCTTCGCTACTTGTGCCTGAAATGTCCGCTGGTACTTTGTTGGAAAATTTTATGATATACTTGTTGGCCAACGTCTGCAAAAACTTGCGAGAAGATATTTCCTGGCGATGGGTTGGTCCTTAGTAATCTTTCTTATGGCAAAAAAAATCTGATTACTACTGATCCGGCATAACTCAACTTTTGCTGCACATTTGACTATGTATAATGTATAGGACTTCACCCATCACTCTGCTGATATAACCAGAAGACTGCTAAAGAAATTGGGTTACTAAGTTAACATTTCTGGAATTGCGAACACCCAGTTGATAATAGAATACTATTGCAGTTTCAAAGATGATGAGAATTCGGGACTGCTCCGTCTGCTACATTAACTGACCGCAAAGTTCCACTCGCTTAATCAACTTTAAAGCGAAAACTGTGTCTTCTGTATTGACTATTATGAATCTATTTTCAGTTTCTTCTTCTCCTAAAGATATAACCGCTGCAGAACCTTCATAAAGGACATCCAAGCTGTTTTTGGCACATTTCGATATACCCAGATTATCCTACGTATTTTTGCCAGTGTAGTCATCGTCTCAATAATTAGACCTGTAGCAGTTCCTCCTCTTAAATGGATGGTATTACTGTCAATATTGACTGCTGCTACGTAGTCGGTCAATCGGATGGTGATTGATGCGGAAACTACCACATTTTAGTAGACAACGTTCCCTACAGTATGCCGTACACCTTCACACTTGCCATCTCGTTCCAAATGACCCGCGATTGTAGTGGACACTTCGGTAATTTCGTTCATTTGATGTCCTGCAGCGACACCTACACCTAACGCAGTTAAGTCCAACCGGCCCGATTCGTGCGCTTGTTTACACGGTACCGCACTTACGTAAAACACATATTTCCCGAAACCGCCTGCTACCGTAGATTGATGCGAATGCATACCACAATGCTGAATTAATTGCGCAACCCATATTAAACATGAATGCATATGAACATCTGAAAACTGTTTCGTTTGAACAACCTGTATCCGCTCTGTTTGATTTATGGAGGGTTTTCTAGGATCCAAGCAAGGCTTCGTGTTCAACAAGAAGATCTTAGACATCTCTGTTTCAGGGTCGATGCAGTCATACGCAACGATCTCAGCTTGGATAACTCCAATCAGGGTATTCAGGACGATTAACCATAGCATGTACTGGTTCAGCATTTTGGCGAAGATCGCTGTAATAACATGCAGATCAGATCCTTACTTAACTTAACTTAATAAATGAAAACGATAGTATACAATTCATTTATGACAATTACTATCTGATTTTGTAGTAACTAATACATGCTAAATTTAGTACAATAGGTATGTACACAAAAAAAATTGACAAAAACTCCAAAAATTCTAAACAAACCCTGAATAAACAAATAAAAATTAAATCCTACTTTTGTTTATCCAAGGTAATGACTCGACTGGACCTCTGCTACGTGTTGAATATCTGTGAATTGGTTCTTCGCTAATTGTTTTGGTTTCAGATACGTCGGAATTATCTTCCATACAATTTGAATCATCATTATTACTTGAATTTTCATTCATTTGTACACTGGACAAAGAATCAGACGTACTTAAATCCTTAAAAGAATCTGAACCATTCCTAGAATTGGAATTTTCCAATATTTCGTCAACACTCGTTTTATTAACATTTAAATCTTCCCTATCTTTACTTTGAGTATCACTTTGATTACTGATTGAACTTATATTTTCAACATTTTCCCCATTAGTATTATCATTATCTAAAACTAAATTTCCGATATTAAGTTCGTCTACAACTGAATTTACATTTTCTTTGTCAATATTGGGAATCAAAGGTTCAACGGTCATAGAGCAATCGTTCATTTCTACATCTTCACATTCTATATTTACTGCTGTTTCTGAACTATTACCTTTAAACAATTTGAGTCTATTTCCGTGAACATTTAATTCTTTTTTTCCCAAAAATTTCTTTAATTATCGCGTTAACTCCATTTATTTCTAAAATTCTGTTAGGACCAATAAACTTATTACTTAGTTTGGACTTCCCCGGACTTCTTAATAAAACTTTATTTCCTACTGATAACGAACAATCCTTAGCAAACTTATTAAAATGTCTATGTATACGTTCGGTGCTAACTTCTTGTTGCTGAATTGCTTTATTTCTTTAGTCGCTATAACCTACTAAAAATTTATTAAATTTTTCGTTATCAGTCTTATTTACATTTTCGATTACCTTATTACTTACACCGTGGGCTAATTCACTTCTCATTGTAATCGAAACTACTGAACTCGAGAGTTCCCGAGTTATTACGTGAAAATTACATGATTCCAAATTATCTACTACTTGCCCTACTGATCTACCGGTGGGAACCTGGACTGGGAGTGGTCCGACATAAACTAAAATTAAATGTACTAGGTTCCCTGGAAAAATATTAGAGATACTTGTCACTAAGACCAAATTTAACTGACTAATACTTTCTAACGGTTGTACTTCTAAAATTATTCCCTCTGACAACTGGCCACTTAATTTACCCAAGCAAATTACCCATGCATGGCCAGGTATTGAAAGATTCTCAACCAAACGTATCACATTGACCTGAGTCAAACAGGAATCTGATAAAGGTGTAGCTACTACCTTATGTTTAACATCATTTGTACTTGAGGATCTACCAACACATTGTAGACAGTAAGTATTACTATTACCTTTGGACGTCCTATTTTTGGCGATAATTTGGATCTCCCTATCATAAACTTTCAAAAACATATTTCTAAAATCTATACTAACATTATAATCTTGTAAGAAGTCCAAACCCATTATTCCATCTGTCGGAATACTAACTAAATCATCCTTACAAATAAAAAAATTGTGAAATATTACTTTATTTTCTATACTTATTGGCAATTCTACTACTCCCAAACAATCAATTTCATTACCGGAAACATAATACAACTAAAAATTTGAATTTTCTAAAGTTAATCAACCGAGATGTGAAACAATGCTTGCTTTAAGTATGGAAATAGCGGCTCCTGTATCAATTAAAAATGAATACAATTTATTAAAAATATTTAAGACTACAATACAGGATTAAATATTTTGATTAATTTGAAAGTCCTCAGTGATATTATTAATTAAGCTGTCTCTGTCGGGACTCTTGACGAGACAGTTTTCGAGTTTAAAGGGCATTCCTGAACAACATGTCCATGTTTTAGGCATTGAAAACATATGGTTTGTTTAGCTTTAGGACATTCATAACTAACATGTTTTTTATCACCACAGTTCCAACATCTACCTATCATATATACTTTTCTTTAATAAGCTGACCAGGTTTTTTTTAACAAATGTATACTTAATTAATATGTGATAGATCCATCTAAAATTAATTAATTAGTATTTAATATTAAAATAAAAAACTCACTCTTTTTAAAGATATTTAATAAGCCAGAACGTTTTCGTCAACCAATGTTGACAATGCCATTGATAATGTCAACATTGGTTGACGAAAACGTTCTGGCTTATTAAATATCTTTAAAAAGAGTGAGTTTTTTATTTTAATATTAAATACTAAATGTGTTATTTTTGAAATTAGGATTAAATGAGTTATTTGCTGGTTTAAATTTTACTGAAAGTTGATTAATATGGGCTTTTCTGGACATGTCCGCTCTTGTCTCTTTTACCATACGGTTAAACATTGCTTCACATTCTTCGGCATAAGGAAGAGCATCCTGAACACTAAAAACTTGATTTCTCTTCCTCATTATTTCATTACAAAGACGAGTATCTACACCGCCAAGAAACTGTTTAAAGACTACATGACTTCTAATAATTGTATTGTGCTCAACAACCCTTCCTGCTACCATTGCTGGATAAATCTTTATTTCATATTTTAACTAAACAAAGTAATTTTAAACTATTGTATAAACAACGCGAGAGAATATCCCTTATAACGCGTACAAGGACACCCCCTCAACCGATGTCTAGACACAATAAAATACAAATATTATAGTTAACATATGTGGATTAGAACAACAAATCCCTTAACTTGACGATACTTAAATTTTTCTTTAAAAAGTAATAAAAACGCGTTCTTACCCTGGGAGCGTGACAAATATTCCGAAATGATCTAAATAAAACAACTCCTTATTATTTTCTAGGCTTAATATTTGGAAATGCTTAATTCACAAGGTATTATGTTTTTTCTTATTTTCATAATAGAAATGAGGGTACATTTTAGTAGTTGATCACTCTCAGTTTAAAATAAGTGGATCAGGTAATACCTTAGGGGTGAGGATAATAACAAATAAGCAATTAGCCTTACAACCGTGCAGAGTGGGGGTAATTTGCGGGTATAAAAGCTCATGAAATATGCAAAGTAATTATCAAATTTTGGTCAACTGCTGAAGTGAGTGGTATTATTTACTATGTTGTTTTTAGATCATAGTATGTATTCTGTCCGCTACAGCAGCCAGACCAGGACCTACAAGAAGTAAATAGTGATTTTGTGACTTGTGTTGTTTTTGTAAAATTTCGCGCTGGACTCTCATCACGAATTTTAAGTACAAGGTATTTTCTAATTTATTTTTTTATTATTTAGCCTTTTATAAAAGGAATTTTGATGTAACGGTTTCGATGAATGCAAATTTATTTATAGCGAGTATAGTTTGTACTATATTATAATAAAGTTTATAGTACAGGCGGTACTTGTTACAAATTGTGAGCACCCAAGAAATTCGTTACAATTTATTTAATCAAAAAGCTATTTACTAATTGATCTTCTCCTTGATTGTACTTTATTGGATATTATGTTTTTTTTTTATTTTCATAATACAAATGAAGTACATTTTAGTAGTTGATCACTATTAGTTTAAAATGGGTGGATCAGGTAATACCTTAGGGGTAGGGATAGTAACAAATAAGTAATTAGCCTTACAACCGTGCAGGGTGGGGCTAATTGGCGGGTATAAATGCTCATGAAATAAGCAAAGTAAGTATCAAATTTTTGTCAACTGCTGAAGTGAGTATTCTTATATACTATGTTGTTTTTAGATCATGGTATGTATTCTGCCCGCTACAGCAGCCAGACCAGGACCTACAAGAAGTAAATAGTAATTTTGTGACTTGTGTTGTTTTTGTAAAATTTCGCGATGGACTCTCATCACGAATTTTAAGTACAAGGTATTTTCTAATTTATTTTTTTAATATTAAGCCTTTTATAAAAGGAATTTTGTTGTAACGGTTTCGATGATGCAAATTTATTTACAGCGAGTATAGTTTGTACTACATTATATTAAAGTTTATAGTACAGGTGGTACTTGTTACAAATTGTGAGCACCCAAGAAATTCGTTACAATTTATATAATCAAAAGCCTACTTACTAATTGATATTCTCCTTAATTGTACTTTATTAGATATTATGTTTTTTTTTATTTTCATAATACAAATGAAGTACATTTTAGCAGATGATCACTATCTGTTTAAAATGGTCGGATTGGCTGATTGTCCTTGATTAGGTATTATGTTTTTTTTTATTTTCATAATTCAAATAAACTACATTTTAGTAGTTGATCACTATCAGTTTTAAATGGGTGGATTGGTTTATTGTACTTTATAAGGTATTATGTTTTAATTTATTTTTATAATACAAATGAAGTACATTTTAGTAGTTGATCCCTATTAATTTAAAATGGGTGGATCAGGTAATACCTTAGGGGTGGGGATAGTAGCAAATAAGCAATTAGCCTTACAACCGTGCAAAGTGGGGGTAATTTGCGGGTATAAATGCTCATGAAATATGCAAAGTAAGTAGCAAATTTTGGTCAACTGCTGAAGTGAGTAGTATTATATACTATGTTGTTTTTAGATCATAGTATGTATTCTGCCCGCTACAGCAGCCAGACCAGGACCTAAAAAAGTAAATAGTGATTTTGTGACTTGTGTTATTTTTGTAAAATTTCGCGCTGGACTCTCATTATGAATTTTAAGTACAAGGTATTTTCTAATTTATTTTTTTAATATTCAGCCTTTTATAAAAGGAATTTTGTTGTAACGGTTTCGATGAATGCAAATTTATTCATAGCGAGTATAGTTTGTACTATATTATAATAAAGTTTATAGTACAGGCGGTACTTGTTACAAATTGTAAGCACCCAAGAAATTCGTTACAATTTATTTAATCGAAAACCTATTTACTAATTGATCTTCTCCTTGATTGTATTTTATTAGGTATTATGTTTTTTTTTTTATTTTCATAATACAAATGAAGTTCATTTCAGTTGTTGATCACTATTAGTTTAAAATGGGTGGATTGGTTTATTGTACTTTATTAGGTATTATGTTTTAATTTATTTTTATAATACAAATGAAGTACATTTTAGTAGTTGATCCCTATTAATTTAAAATGAGTGGATCAGATAATACCTTAGGGGTGGGGATAGTAACAAATAAGCAATTAGCCTTACAACCGTGCAGAGTGGGGGTAATTTGCGGGTATAAATGCTCATGAAATATGCAAAGTAAGTATCAAATTTTGATCAATTGCTGAAGTGAGTAGTATTATATACTATGTTGTTTTTAGATCATAGTATGTATTCTGCCCGCTACAGCAGCCAGACCAGGACCTAAAAAAGTAAATAGTGATTTTGTGACTTGTGTTATTTTTGTAAAATTTCGTGCTGGACTCTCATTACGAATTTTAAGTACAAAGTATTTTCTAATTTAATATTTAGCCTATTATAACAAGATTTTTGTTGTAACGGTTTCGATGAATGCAAATTTATTTATAGCGAGTTTGTACTTTATTATAATAAAGTTTATAGTACAGGCGGTACTTATACAAATTGTGAGCACCCAAGAAATTCTTTACAATTTATTTAATCAAGAACTTATTTACTAATTGATCTACTCCTTAATTGTACTTTATTAGGTATTATGTTTTTTTTATTTTCATAATACAAATGAAGTACATTTTTGTAGTTGATCACTATCTGTTTAAAATGAGTGGATTGATTGATTGTCCTTGATTAGGTATTATGTTTTTTTTTCATAATACAAATGAAGGTACATTTTAGTAGTTGATCACTATTAGTTTAAAATGAGGTAATACCTTAGGGGTGGGGATAGTAACAAATAAGGAATTATTCTTACAACCGTGCAGAGTGGGCGTAATTTGCGGGAATAAATGCTCATGAAATATGCAAAGTAAGTATCGAGTTTTGGTCAACAGCTGAAGTGAGTGGTATTATATACACGGTATGTATTCTGCCCGCTACAGCAGCCAGACCAGGACCTACAAGAAGTAAATAGTGATTTTGTGACTTGGGGTATCAAGTAATGCAACCCTTGTTATTCTTTCGAATAAGTGTGGACAAATTTATTGCCTCCCAACGGATGGAGGGTAAAACTGCTAAGTCAGGTAAACTAAGCAAGACATAAACTAAATACTTAAGTTGATTTAATCTGAATTAAATAATATTTTATTATTTATTTATTTAAATTTTATATTTTTAATGTTAAAATTGGTGTTTGACAGATATTTCTATTATTGTAAATTTTCAGATTTTACTTGTTTAATCATAGTTTAAGAAAAAGGAAATATTTTATTCCAAGTTAGAGATTAAGCGTAGGCTACCAAATTCACCCTAAGCTTAGGGATGAATTTGGTTTGCCCTACTTTATTATAAGAACCAATAAGAGGCTTTGATTGACGTCTTTACTTAAGTAAGTTATGACGTATAAGGGACGCCAAGCAAGGCTATAAATTGTAAAGAAACCTTAAAATCATTGAATTCCATAATGTTCTGATTTAGAGTAATGTTTGTTCTTAACTCTGATCAGTCAAGTTCATTTTAGTTTGTTCGTGACGCGTTTTTTTTTTCACTTTATTGTCATTAGAAGTTTATTTGATTTTATTCAAAAAGTTTGTAATTTTTGTTTTGTTCGTTTATCGTGTGATTTGCGGAATGTTTTTAAGGTTTTGAGGTTTCTATTGGTTCTTAAATAAGTTGTATTTTATTTGAAATTTATGTTGAAATTATATTTAACATTTTTAAATTCAAACGATTATTTTTTTTTAAATATATTAGTATTCTTTTATGATTATTTTTCAGTGAATTTCTTTATTTGTAATTGTTTTTTATTTATTTTTATCTTAATATTTACATTTTTTTAATATATTTAATAATAATTAAACATTGTTTTTTAATAATCCTTAAAATAAGTTCGCAATAAAACCTTAAATACTTTAAGTAACTGAATTTAAATAAAAGTGAACTTGGCTCGATCAGGATTTTGATTCTGCAAGTTAAGAACAAGTAAGTACAAGTATTAATTTTGAATTTAGTATTTTTAAACCAACTTTATTATTATATTATTATATATTAACTCAGCTATTTGTTTAACATCAAGTTGGTCACTATTTAACTAAATGTAAACGTCGGCTTAACCCTATAAAAAAAGAACCCATTAATTATTAATTTAATTAACGTGTTTTCGGTCATCTTCTTTTTTTATTAAATATTGTTTTTAAATAACACCAAGTGTTTTAAGCTGAGGGTCGACGTAAGATTTACATATGCAGTTAATTATTTCAATAACGCCAAGAAAAAATTTTGTACAAATGTAAAGGGGTCGTGGCACCAAACACGAAAAATGTATCAATCTGCCTTTTCGACTATTTGCGAGTATATTCTAGAAAATGTAATTGACAAAGGAGATGCCGTGAGCGAAAAGTTGATAAGGAGATTATTTGAAGAATCTCTTGTAGCGCAATATAATTCAGATAATTCTAATAAATTAATTTTACATAGCCGGCATATTCCAAAACGTGTGAAAGTATGTTTTAGGAATAAAGTCAAGTTTATCACGCACAAGAGATTGAAAGTTTTAGTACGCCGTGGGACCAGTATAATTTTCAAAGATGAGTTGGACGAAAAAGAGTTATTAACTAAAGCTACATTGACTCTTCGTCGTTACTTGCGAAATTGTCGAATCAAAAAGCTGGGTAAAAATATAAATGTTGCAGACTTATTACAAGGAGGGTGCGAACTTCCACAAAACGTGCTCAATTTATTGATACTTTTAATTGGAGGCATTCGTAAACAAACACGTGTCTCTCAAAAAATGATCAGACTTTCGAAATCACTCGCTTCTGATCTCGTGTTTGTTGTCAAACGTGGTAAAGTCATACCAAGAAAACACATCGTTTTGGGAAGTGCAGTCAAGATGCAATAGCCATAGATGTTTGAAAATGCTTAATACGGACATACGGCTAGTTACGATACAATTGTTGGATTGGAAACAGAAACAACATATAGCGCATCTGAGCGATCGACAGTATGCCCACCTGAAATCGTTTTAAAATCTGGCCTTTCTACAAACGCATCCTTTTATAATTTTGACCGATTCACTGAATCTGATCAGGGTAAAATTACATTGAAGGATACAGTGGGTATAATATTTCAAGATATAGTCGCTGAAGAATATTGCACGCAGAACAGCGAGGATATCAGCGTAAGTAATCAGGACAACAGTAAGTAACCAAGATAACCTACTGCAAAACGAATCAGCATCATCGACAAAACCAGATACTGCGAATACAAGGCGGAGGAAAAGTTTGAAAGCCATTTTATCAGATTTTCAACCCTATTATAAAAAGCCAAGAATTGAAGAAACCCTCCTACCTTACGATTCACCTATACGCTTTGTCGTTCCACAAAATTTGGATCAGATAAAAAATTTGATTTATATTGGCTTTTATCTTACATCGTAAAGATACACCTATGTGGGTAGGTTTTAATGCCAAAATCATTCCCAACACAACCAAACGTCAGAGAATGAGTCTGTTAACCATATTTTTTATAATTTTATACAAAAGAGTACCTTGTAACTTGAATTTTGCAATTTTAATTTTTAGTCTAGCACTTAAAATGGCTTCACAAATAATTAACAAAGTGTATAAAATCGCTCGGCGCTAATTTTTTTTCCTTGCGAGCGACTACCTTCTGAGTGACGTCATTATTTTCGAGTCGCCTCGCACGGGTAATACGTTGTACGTTAGCGTAACGTTTGCGTGCTTTAGTAGTGCAGTTGTAGTTCTACAAATTGATTAATTTATTATGTCTGAACCAAAAATTAATTACAAATATTGTATTGTACTTTTATGTACAAATCATACAGTGACTACTCCAAACAAAGTTTTTATTACGGTGCCTAAAGGTGAAAAAGAACGCAAAAACTGGTGCAAGGCTATGAAAAGGGATATAAAAAAAATGTAATGCTTTCCAACAAAAGTATTCGTTATTGTTGCAAAGATCATTTCGATGTAAGTAATTTTACTATACTTATTACATACAGGTGTTCATTTTAAAAGGAGCTACCCTAAATAACACTCAAAAAAATAATTTTATGTAAAAATGCCGTAACAGGTCAATTTTTATTTTTAGGGGGACATCTACCATATTTACAATGAAACTAAAGTTGTCTTTGGAACCCACCCCACAGCACCACCCCTTTGATTATTTTAAATAGGAATGGGGGTCGAGTGACGCATTATGTTAAAGGTTTTCTTATCCTGCAAATAAAAATATGATTTGTTTTCAATAAGTAGTTATTGTGTCCGTTGGTAGAAGTGTAAATAAATTAAGTCAGTTGATCGAACAAAAAAATTTTTTATTGTTTTAGTTTTTCAAAACATAGTTAACGTTTCGCTCCTTCTATCGAGGGCTTCTTCAGAACTACAAAGATATACAGAACTTTACAAATTATACAATTAGGGCAATCGCCAAACAAAGAACATATAACATTTATTTAAAATTATAGTTACCTATTTTTGGTTGTTAAAACAATTGTCAAGTTATAATAATTTGCACATGTGTGCTTCATCCATTCATTTACTACTTGAATGATACTGGAACCATTGAGGAGATAGTTTACACCGCAGAGCGACAAGAAAAGCATCTATGTAACCGTGAAAAGCATCTATCATATAACTTGACAATTGTTTTAACAACCAAAAATAGGTAACTATAATTTTAAATAAATGTTATATGTTCTTTGTTTGGCGATTGCCCTAATTGTATAATTTGTAAAGTTCTGTATATCTTTGTAGTTCTGAAGAAGCCCTCGATAGAAGGAGCGAAACGTTAACTATGTTTTGAAAAACTAAAACAATAAAAAAATTTTTTGTTCGATCAACTGACTTAATTTATTTACACTTCTACCAACGGACACAATAACTACTTATTGGATCTCAACATCAGTACGATGACTTACTTGAAGGATATGGGAATGGTATACGGAGAAGAAACACTTCATAGAATTAGAACACTGCTGAAAGTGAACAAACAGAGAGCGAGGTTAGAGAATAGAAGAACATTTTTAATTAAATGCAGGGAGCATGACATTTTTCCACAACACATAATAAATAACATAGGTTGTATAAACACTTTAATAGCGGGTGAACACCCATTTTGTAAAAAAGTGGAAAATATTAGATACAATTTCATGAAAAAGATTCTAAATTTAGAAATACAAATCACTCATTGGGAACTAAAAACGAATATTAATAACACTACTGAAAATGTTACAGTTTTACGAAATAAGCTTTCAAGCAATGATTATTTCAAATTAGATAATATTTTAAACAAGGATTTTAGTTCAACTTTTAAAAATGTCAAGTATAATAATATTAAAAAGCTAAACTCACTTATTAAAAAGTTTAAAACCATTGAAAGTTATGATGTTAGACCTGAATGGTTAATTAATATTAGCTCTAAGGAAATTCCTAACAATGTAATTAAAGTCCTAAGTTTGGGACCTAAATTTAGTTTACCACCAAAATCTATTCCCACTCTAGATTTAATTAAAGACATTGAAACAAGCATTAACCGTATTAATAACATAAATGATAATGATAAAGATGTTTTTAGATCTAAATGCGTTAATATTATTAGTAATGAATATAATAAGCTCAATAGCACTAAAAATACTCATAAAAACATATTCCAAATTGATTATGATAAGGCTAAAGAATTTCTCAGTAAAAATAAAGATGTTATTGTTGTAAGATCAGACAAAGGAGGCAATACTGTTATTATGGATAAGGACATGTATTATGATAAAATGTATGAATTGCTTGACGATACCGAGACCTATGAAATAAGCAATAGAGATTTGACCAATAGATACCAAGACATGTCTAATAAATTAGTTAAAAAACTGGTTGAATGTGGAGATATTAGTACATTTTATGGAAAACAATTAATTGCTCATAACTCCACATGCCCTAAAATATACGGCCTTCCAAAATTACACAAGGCTGAAGTCCCTCTTAGACCTGTTGTCGCTTGCATACAAACACCGTCTGTTGGTTTGGCCAGTATGATACATAATGTACTAATTAGTTACACCTCTTCGTTTAAATATAAAATTAAAAATTCAATTGAATTGGTTGATGTTGTTAAAAACAGTATACTTCCTCAAGACTATGTTTTGGTATCGTTTGACGTGAAGTCTCTATTCACTAACATCCCCAAAGAACTCGTAATACAAATAATTAAAAAAGATTGGTATATGATCAGCGCTTATACAACGATTAGTAAGTCGAATTTTATCGCGATAGTAGAATTCATATTTGGGTCGAGCTATTTCATTTTCGATAATAAATTCTTTAAACAAAAGGAGGGAACTGCTATGGGCAACCCTGCATCCCCGGTTTTAGCTGAACTGGTGATGGAGTGGGTTATTGGCAGTTGTATTCAACAACTTGATTATGAGGTTCCAATCTGCAAAGTATATGTAGATGATATAATATTAACACTTCCAAAAAATAAAATAGAGCACACCTGTCAATTATTCAACAATGTTCATAGCAGGTTACAGTTTACATTTGAAAATGAAATTAATAATACGTTACCTTTTCTAGATGTACTACTTATTAGAAATAATGATAATTCGATATCTACCAATTGGTATCGAAAACCCTCTTGTGCTAATAGAGTTTTGAATTACAGGTCACACCACAATATGACTCAAAAAGTTGCTATCGTCAAGCAGTTCAAACATAAAATACTCACACTTAGTGATGTTAAGTTCCACGATTCGAATTTTGATATCATAAAAACAATCTTAAAAAATAATCATTACCCTTCGAGGTTAGTTAATAAGATTCTATATAGCACGATTGATGTTAAAGACACAGTAAATGTGCCTAATTATGATAAAAAAGTTTATAGTAGATTTGTGAACGCCCCTAACATTACGAGTAAAATAAAAAAACTGTTTAACAAAACTAATGTTCAACTAGCTTGTTACAATACACATACTGTGAATAATTTATACACTAGATTAAAAAACCCTATCAAAAAAGAAGAAAAAAGTAATGTGGTATATACCATACCGTGTAAAAGTTGTAATTTGTCCTATGTCGGGCAAACTAAACAGTATGTCAAGAAAAGAATTAAACAACATAAAGTAAGCTGTGAGGATAAATATATAAATAATCACACACAGGGTATAACGGCCCTTACCAGTCATGTTGTAAACACTGGACATAGTTTTGACTTTGATAAATTCAGAATACTTGATTGTGAGAAAAATTATGGCAAGAGATTACTGAGTGAGTCTATTTTTATTAGGCGCAACAATTGTGTGAACTTTAAGACCGACACTGAGGGTTTAAGTACTATTTATACAACGTTAATTAATAAATTATAATCTAATTCATATATTCCACCCTATGTATCGTCCTCTGGAACACCCGGTATATATTAGAAACGTTATTTGTATTTGTTATTACAGGCGACACCTAGCGGACTTGTATATTAACATTAGCGTCCATGCTGTATAGTGGTTATAACCCCAAAAGTTTAACACTTCGGGGTTTGAAAAATTGTAACCGGCAATTCACCAGGTTATATTAGTTGTTTATACTAATTGTAGTCTGTAAATTACTCAGTTAAATCAGTTGTTCACGCTGATAGATGCTTTTCACGGTTACATAGATGCTTTTCTTGTCGCTCTGCGGTGTAAACTATCTCCTCAATGGTTCCAGTATCATTCAAGTAGTAATTGAATGGATGAAGCACACATGTGCAAATTATTATAACTTGACAATTGTTTTAACAACCAAAAATAGGTAACTATAATTTTAAATAAATGTTATATGTTCTTTGTTTGGCGATTGCCCTAATTGTATAATTTGTAAAGTTCTGTATATCTTTGTAGTTCTGAAGAAGCCCTCGATAGAAGGAGCGAAACGTTAACTATGTTTTGAAAAACTAAAACAATAAAAAAATTTTTTGTTCGATCAACTGACTTAATTTATGATTTGTTTTGGCTCGATTTTAATTTAGTCATTTACAGGATACGATAAAAGAGAAAAGGAAAAAGTAATTTATAACAAAAAAAAATTATAAAAAAAGACGGTAACTGTTTTGTTTTTTAATAATTATAAATAATTAGCTTTTGTTAAGTTAAAGGACATATTTCATGGTCAAAACAAAAAATTATCGAAATGTGATTTAAAAGTACATAAATAATACCATTATTAAGTTTTTTTTTAATTTTTAGGGAGGTTAGGAATCAAAAAGTTGCCAAAAAAATTATGCCTGCCATTATCAGGGTAAAAAATGCTTTCAAATTATGTATCACTCGACCCCTATTCACATTTAAAAAAATTGAAAGGGTGGCTCCGTAGGGAAGGGGACTGTAATGACAACTCTTATTTTATTCTAAAAAGATGTCTCCCTGAAAGTAAAAATCGAACTGTCGCGGCATTTTTACAACAAATTATTTTATCAAGAGGTATTACCCTAAATAGGAGCCACCCTAGCCTCCTTTTAAAATGAACATGTAACTTTCGTGCCCGACCCCTCAGCAATTAACCCTTAATTGGTCAAAACAAAATAATTTTGAATAAAAATTGAATAATATAAATAAAAGGAAATTAAATGAAAAGAAGTTAAAATGAAAACATGAAGTAAATTTTGTAAAGAGCAAAAGTAGAACTCAGAAGCGTTAATTAACAAGTTAATTAATTAATAGGTTCTTTTTAAATAAATAGGGTTAGAGTCGGTGTTACATAATGCATGGACCAATTTTACTGAAAGATGGAAAATTTTGCTGAGTAAAGGAAGCGCCGTCCAGGTGAATTAGGTACTTAGTATCGTGAATGAAGTTGAGATTCACCAAAATGTAGAATAAACTTAAATGTTCTCACTTACTTGGAGTATTGGCTGGTCAATACTTATTCCGGCTGAACTCTCTTTGCTCAAATGTCCATCCACTCTTTGGATGATCACAATACAATAATCACTTTTTTTATCTGTTCTAAATTTATGGTTGGTTCTTTCAATGAGGGATAATCGATAAAGTAAAATACTTGAATAATTTACTAATATACATATATTTACGACAAAAGAAGTTAAAAAAAGGTAATATAAAAAAAAACTGGTATAAAACTATATAATACGAGTAATAAAAATTAAGTATAAACGAAAATGTTAAAATAATAATACCGAAATTCTAAACATATTAAGGAAAAATCTAAAATTGCAATTGAACAAAACAAACAAAAAAAAAATAACCAAACCATGAAGTTAGACACCACAAATTAAAGATTTAAAAACAAACAAAAAAAAACAATGAAACAGAAAATACCTTACACAACGCGGAGAATAAAATCTGAGCTTCAGCGGGAACTAGCTGGGGTTTGCGAATTAACTAATTTTTGTGATGTCCGAGGGTTTTATTAATTTTCCCAATTTTCTCAAGGGTGGGAGTCTTCTTGTTTAATTCACTCGAGTGGGAGTGAATCAACCAATCAGAAATCGTACTTAAGGGTGTTCAACTTCATGGTGGGGTAATGCTAGGAATGAAAATCACCCTTATATCGAGCAACCCACTCTACTGGTAAAATTGTACCGTGGGTTGCCCACTACTATCTACAATTTAGGGTTTAAATATTATCAAATCAATTTTCATTCCTGCATTTTTCCTAACTAAATTCTTAAACTAACTTAAAACTAAACAAACATACTAACAGATTTTTTTTATGAATTTTTGGAAAGGGGCACAAAACTCTAAAAAGTTCACCTCATTTATTACATTTTCAATAATATTTTAGTATCTACATTATCAGCGGGTCACGGCGCTTCTTCTGAGTTGGTCAAACATTTAATTTTACATAAACAAATTATTTATTTTAAAAATAAAACAATTATGGGCTTTTTCTTACTTTAGGGCGCTTGCCGCTATGGACGCAGGACTTTGGGTTCCAACGATAAGGTTGTAAACTTCCGCCCTTTGCTCAACCCCGACTAATTGCAAGGTCGGTATTGACTTTGGAGATAAAAAAAAATATTTCGAAAGCAATTGCAAATACTGACAAAGAGGTTTTATTTGTACAAGTCGTAAACGCCTAAAAAAAAAGAAACCCAAATTGCTTTTCGACGACCAAATGTTAGTAAGAAAAACTTCTCTTTTTTTTTACTATTTATCATCCAAATCTCCGTAAGAGCTTTTTTTCTACCGACCAAATGTTAATTCCCGGCAATATTATTAAAAATGTAATAGTCCTTAATTTAGCATATTTACACTACCCCTTCCTTAAAATTCGAGTATACCTACTCGAGACAGTAATAAAAAATAAAAAAAATTAATAATACGCACTCAATCCTATTACTAACTAACCTAACTAAACCTAACATGCATGACAGAAAAACCTGCGAACTCGGAATCTCGTGGGACGATGTTCGTGATATGGATGGCTGATGAGTCCTATTGTGGACTGTCTCTGGGAAACATAGAGTTCACGTCATTAGTTTTACTAGCACTCGTAACACCTATTTCACTGCACTGGGTGATGCACTACGGTCACTCCCTGGAGATCTACACGCGGGTATAAGTTCGGTACGGCGTCCATCTGTGGTAGGGTGTCCATCTGCTGTGGGGCGGCTTCTTTTTGGGAAAATTTTATTATGTATTTGTTGGCTAGTGTTTGCCACAAACTTGCGGCTAAATATCTACAGGCGTTTGGCTGGTCTTTCGTGATTTTCTTGATGGTGAAGTATCTAACCATTACGGAACCGATGTAACTGACAAAACATCCCATGGAGTACATAAATGCTAGGATGGACAAATAATTTCCCAACCTGGACAAAATTCCAAATACCTGCTCGGCCGCCGAACTTGCCATCTTGGAAAATTCCTGGGGAGAAAATACGTTGGGCATATATATGCCCTGGGAATTTCCTGTATCGCCCATCACCCTTCTCGACACTAGGTTAGTAACAGCTTTTACTTCAGTCGGAAAAAGTAGCGAGTGTTGGAACTTCTCCATGTCCCTCTGGCTGTAGAGACCATTTGAGCTTATCGGGCTTACCTTGAAAAGCTTGAGATCGACTTCTTCTTCATTTGGATCTAGTTCTTCGGCCGGCTCTGCACGTCTTATAACCGCGTGTTAAAAAAATAATATTTGTTTTTATATATATATTTAGTGTCTTCTTGGTGATGTCAGATGAGCTTCAATTACTACCTTTAGGTGCCAGCAAACCAGTCGTGTGTGTCGTGGTTCGTATACAAAAAAATAGGGCGCCACGCGTTTTATCCCCTTAAGGTAAGTGAAATCAATCTACAAAACACGAAATATTATGATCAGCTCAAATAAAAACACTAAATAACCATCAAAATAATTAATTTATTTGTTCAGGTACTATAATTACAAAAATCACCAGTGTATCCAGGTTGGGATCCAAATATTACAAAAACAATTCAATATCTTAATCAGAAATTAATAATGCGCATTAAAAGTTACCAAATGACCAGGTAAGTACTCTTAAAATTAAATTAAACAGCTAAAACTAATTTCAATTATTTCTTTCAGGTATAACAGATATTAAATTATCACTGCAGGTAAGTGACTTATATTTCACATTAGTTAATTAACGTTTCAGGTATGTACTATTAACACAATGTGTTCAAAAACTGTCTTTAAATGATACTTTAAATTTTTCGAGCTATCAGCCCCCTCAACTACCTGTACAATTTCTATAATACAAAAACAATAAAAACACAATATTACTAGAAACTGTTTTTCATAAAACGCACTTAGTGTTTCGTTCACCTTTTCAGGCAACCTCACAAACTTAATTAATTTACAGACCTTTTCCGAGATCGTTGTTAGAACGTTGTTGATTGGTTTGTTGATGACTTATGGTTTTTCAAGCAAGATGGCGGTCAAGGCAAAACTGCATAAACGGCATTCAGCATTCTCAAATCTCAATGGCATTCATCAAATCTCAAAATCCAATAAGTCCAGATACTCAGGACTATTAATCGACAAATCAATATCGAGAAACCCAAAAACCGGAATTTTCCAGCAATCAATAATGATGAATGGTATAATGTAAACAAAACATTCTTGGGGAATTACTCAAATATTAAAGTTTCTAATAAATTGTTTCCTAAATTAATATTTAATCCCTTTTTTAATTACAAAAATAAATTGGACTGTTACACTGCCCCCTTCCATAAAAGAAAATTTCATAGAAATTTTAATACAGTAGATCAGATTAACTGACAAATATTCTAGACAAAACTAGAATCATAACAAACGAAAAACTAATTCAAAATTTCTCCTCAGGCACTCTTGCAAAATCAATCCCTTTCATACACCATTCGGTTAACCCATTCGCACACATCACTTACTCGAAATTTGCAAGACCTAAAATCAAAACCTGGAAAAATTTAAATTAGAATTTCCAATCTTTCAACCATAAACGCTATTACTCAACTAAATTATGAACGTCTTGATCACCTAAATAAGGCTTTAGATCCTTAATATGCCACCGTCCCAAACACTCTCCAGTATCCTTCTGTAACTCATAAATAGTCTTCGATACCACCTTAGTTACGGTGCACAAAATATACTTCGGGGCTAATTTCCTTGCAAACCCATCTATTGCTTTCGACAACGCATAGTTCTTCTTCCAAACCAAACTTCCTTTCTCAAACGTAACGTCCCTTTTTCTCAAATTATAAACCTTAGCGTTTCGCTTATAAGCATCACTTAAACGTTTCTTAACATCATTATAAACTTCTGGCATACGATCCCAATTTTCTTTAAACCTCCTTACTTCTTCCGCATTGTGATCAACCACTGCGTCTTTTGATAATGCAGGATAGTCTTCTCCTGACAATGGTAAATTTCTTCCGAAAACTAAATTATTAGGTGAGAATTTTGTAGTTTCATGCACTGCCGATCTCATAGCACTTCCGATTTGAAAAATGTCTTTATCCCATTTATTATGATCATTGTCCTTAATGTACGAACGTACAGCTGTATTTATAACTCTATTGTAACGTTCTGTAAAGTTGACCTGTGGATGGTATTTTGCATTAAACCAAAGTTTGACCTGATACTGCGAAGCTAGTTTTCCCATCAAACTGGGTTCCATTGTCTACCATAATGACATTAGGTACTCCAAATAACAAGAAAAGGTTTTCTTCAACGTATTTTACTATCTCATTTCCGGTTGGTTGTCGCAGAGGTTGTAATAAAACAAATTTCGAGAACCAATCGGTGCATACTAGTAACCAACGATTTCCTCTAGTAGACCTTGGTAAGGGACCAATTAAATCCATCGACACTATTTCAAAAGGTTGTTCCACTATCTTTTCTTTTCCCATTAAACCTGCTCTACTTAAATTCGGAGATTTTTGAGCTCCACAGACTTTACAATTTCTAATGAAGTTAGCCATATCCTTTTTCATTGACGGCCAATAACAATCGTTACTGATCTTTTTAAAAGTTTTGAAAATACCAAAGTGCGAAGCCGTAGTTTCATCATGAAATTTACTCAAAATATTTTGTCTATTGTCGTAGGGTATCACTCGTTTCCAAACTGACTGGTTGAAAGGTATTACTTTTGTTACTGGGAAAAATTTGTACAATGCATTCTTCTCTACTCTCCACCTCGGAAAACTATCAGGACTTTCATTTACTCTTTCTACCATATTCAGATACCATTTATCTTTAATCTCTTGAACTTCATACGAGCATATTTCTGGAATTCTGGATAATGCATCAGGCACAACGTTTAATCTACCCTTTCGATGAATAAGAGTCATATTAAATTGTGAAATTTGTATGGCCCATCGGGCTAATCTACCCACCGGGTCCTTCAAACGTTGCAACCACAATACGGAATAATGGTCCGTAATAGCTGTAAACTGAGTTCCTTCTACGTAGGGTCGAAATTTCTGCAATGCAAATACCAGAGCAAGGCATTCCCTTTCTGTCACCGTGTAATTCCTTTCCGCTCTGTTCAATGTTCTACTCGCATACGCTATAACCTTCTCATGACCATCGACTTCTTGAGATAGTACTCCTCCTAGACCTACATCAGAAGCGTCTGTTTGTATGACAAAGGGTAAGTTAAAATCCGGTGCTGATAATAATGGTGCATTAGTTAAAGCTTCTTTTATTCTTTCAAAACCTTGTTGTGCTTCGGGAGTCCATAAGGTACGATCCTTCTTTTTCTTTCCTTTTAATAGTGAATTTATAGGGGCTATTAGAGTCGAAAATTTTGGGATGAATCTTCTATACCAACTGCACATGCCGACAAATCTTTTGATTTGGGTTGCTGTTTCAGGAACTGGATATGCAGTCATTGCACTTACTTTATCTGGATCAGTCTTAATTCCTTCTCCATCTACTATATAACCTAGGTACTTAAGTGATTCCTTACAAAATTCACACTTACGAAAATTTACGGTTAGTCCTGCCTTCTTTAATCTTTCAAAAACTTCCCTTAATGTTTTCATATGCTCTTCAAAAGTTCGATTCACAATATTAATGTCGTCCAAATAAACGAATACATTCGGCTCCATTTCCGGCCCAAAAATTCGATCCATTAATCTCTGTTGAGTCTGAGCGGCATTGCTCAATCCAAATGGCATCACTACAAATTCAAACAATCCTCTTCCTGGTATCGCAAATGCTGTTTTTTCTTTAGATCTATCAGATAGATTGACTTGCCAGAAAGCGTGCTTCAAATCCACACTAGAGATATATCGAGCATCCTTCAGCTTATCTAAAATAGAATTCAGTAAAGGGAGTGGATACGCATCCTTTTTTGTTACAGAGTTAAGTTTTCGTCCATCAAAGCACAGTCTATATTCTCCTGATGTTTTTTTTACTAACAGAACAGGTGAACTCCATGGGCTGGTTGACTTTCGAACTACACCCAACTCTAGCATACGATCAAGCTCCTTGTTTAAATGTGCTTGCATAAAAGGCGATAACTGAAAGTGTCGTTGCTTTATAGGTTCTGCTTCTCCTGTATCGATATCATGTTGTAGGATTGAGGTTCTTCCTAATTTAATTCCGTCTAATTTGGAAAACAATTGTATAAGTTCCTCCAACTCAATAGCTTCACTTATGGACAAATTTTCTTTCGCTCGTAACATTGCAACTTCAAAACTCTCTTCAAGGCTGATTATTTTATCAGGTCGTATATGGACCTCTTTCACCTTTACGATACTCCAACTATTTTCTCTAAGATTAACTTCCAACTTATTATTTCTTAAAAAGTCTATTCCTAATACCAAACTTACTTCCAAAGAAGGAATTATCAAAATCCTACTATCTGTTGTCACCTTGCCGAACTGAACAGGTACATTAATCTCTCCTGACACTTCTTGTTTAGCACCATCAGCTGTAGTTACGTGACTCACCCGTATATTCTTATCCTGTATATTCTCTAAGTCTAATTTGTCGTACAAAGGTTTACCTAACACGCTATAACTTGCTCCTGTATCTACTAAGGCATCTACTTCTACTCCTAGAATACTAACTTTTATGAATGGACGATTATCTCCTGGAACTTTACTAAAAATTGGTGCTAAATTTCTTGCTGGTTTCATAAAATCCTCCACCCTACTCAACCATCTTTTCCAGTCTTCCTTTTGTATTCTTATATCGGCTTCTTTAATTAAGAGGGAGCATCTGCCGATATAATGCTTCCTACTTATTCGTTTTTTGAGCAATTGGGACAGGTTTTAACTACCGTAGCCCGTCGACCACATTTATAGCAAAAATTACCTCTCTTAGGTTTTCTACACTCCTTAAACGAATGTCCTTTAACTCTGCAATTCCAACATTCCCCTTTATATCCTGTTTTGACTCTTGAGTTAGATGAATCCTTTGTATCACTTGGTGGTGAAACAGCTGCTACCGATCCTAAACTTTGTTGCTGGTTAACTTCAAGTTTTCTGCATAAATCCGATAAATTTTTCAACGATGTTACATCTAATAAAGCTAAAGGTGCACTAAACGTAGGCAATAAATTCTTCTTAATCTGCCTCAACTGTTGCTCTTCGCTAGGTTTCAACACTAGTCTATTAAATAAATTTATTACTGATGCTATGTATATACCCACTTTTTCTTTTCTTCCTTGACGTCTCGCCCTTATCTCATCCCAAACTGCATCGTCATGATCAGCTGGCAAGAAATCTAGCCTTATTGCTTCCAATAGGTTATCCCAACTGTTTAACGAACCTCGCTTAGATCGATACCAGACTAGTGCTGGTCCTGTAAATATATCTACGGCTGAAATAAATAACTCTTCTTTGGTATAGTCACGAGCTATTCTTAATTCTTCGATTCTCTCCAGAAATTCAAAAACTGCTGCTGCTGAGGAGTCTCCATTAAATTTAACACCCCACGTACTAACATTCATATTTCTCCTTCTTCGATGAATAAAGCACTGATATTAGGCAAATTTAGTTCTTCGTCTGAGGAAGATGACGATTCTGCATTATCTAAAACAGTTTGTTGCAGTGGGCTTTGTCCCTGAAATGAAAAGGAAACACTTTTGTATATCGATGTTATCTTTGCTTCTGCTTTAGCTTCGGCGAGCAGGTACACATTTTTTAATGAAATTTTCTTCTTCTCAGTTTCTTCTATTTGTTCTTTAGTCGCAGTTGCAGGTAAATTACCAAACCTCTCAATTCTTCCTTTTAAATGTTGCAATCTCGATCGTATTCTTCTTTCAGCTGTCTTTGAATTTTTTCCAGGAAATCCTGTTGTTCCATCGTTGAGAATTTGTAAACTTTCTTCAATTTCCAAAATCTCAGTTTCTAAATCTTCACAAATAAAATTTACGACTGGAGTTTCTTCTCGTAACAGTTTTCGTAGCACAATTCTCATCTCACTAACGTCTGTTGGTAACAGTTCCAATCCTCTAATCTTGATTTCATATCTCAATTCAGGTTTCTTCAAGTCACAGGGCTCCATGTTAAATGTTTGAGTCGTTAACACAAAAAGAAAACCAATAACCCCAAGTGAAAAATATCAATGAGAGAATCTAAAATGTATCTTATTAATAAAAGTCTAAATCTGGGAAATAGTCAACGTTGAGGAATTATTCGTTATCAATTTATTCAGTCACACTCATGCAAACACTCTGTAGATTTATTACCTTTGTACCCACAGCCAAATTAAACCTGAAAAACTTTTTGCTTTACCTGATTAATTAGTTCTTCACAATGTCTCAGCAAAGTCGCAAAAAACTCAATTATTATACAGTAATTATTTCAAATAGGTTGATTACTCTGAACAAACAAATTAATTCACTACAGCCAAAAAGGAAAAAATCGTTGCCGAATCAAAATGAATCTGGCCCCACGTTGGGCGCCATTTTGTATAACCGCGTGTTAAAAAAATAATATTTGTTTTTATATATATATTTAGTGTCTTCTTGGTGATGTCAGATGAGCTTCAATTACTACCTTTAGGTGCCAGCAAACCAGTCGTGTGTGTCGTGGTTCGTATATAAAAAAATAGGGCGCCACGCGTTTTATCCCCTTAAGGTAAGTGAAATCAATCTACAAAACACGAAATATTATGATCAGCTCAAATAAAAACACTAAATAACCATCAAAATAATTAATTTATTTGTTCAGGTACTATAATTACAAAAATCACCAGTGTATCCAGGTTGGGATCCAAATATTACAAAAACAATTCAATATCTTAATCAGAAATTAATAATGCGCATTAAAAGTTACCAAATGACCAGGTAAGTACTCTTAAAATTAAATTAAACAGCTAAAACTAATTTCAATTATTTCTTTCAGGTATAACAGATATTAAATTATCACTGCAGGTAAGTGACTTATATTTCACATTAGTTAATTAACGTTTCAGGTATGTACTATTAACACAATGTGTTCAAAAACTGTCTTTAAATGATACTTTAAATTTTTCGAGCTATCAGCCCCCTCAACTACCTGTCCAATTTCTATAATACAAAAACAATAAAAACACAATATTACTAGAAACTGTTTTTCATAAAACGCACTTAGTGTTTCGTTCACCTTTTCAGGCAACCTCACAAACTTAATTAATTTACAGACCTTTTCCGAGATCGTTGTTAGAACGTTGTTGATTGGTTTGTTGATGACTTATGGTTTTTCAAGCAAGATGGCGGTCAAGGCAAAACTGCATAAACGGCATTCAGCATTCTCAAATCTCAATGGCATTCATCAAATCTCAAAATCCAATAAGTCCAGATACTCAGGACTATTAATCGACAAATCAATATCGAGAAACCCAAAAACCGGAATTTTCCAGCAATCAATTGACAAAGGAGGGATGAAAAATGAGGCCTATTTAAATTCCAAAGAAATTAGCACGTGGCTTTAAGATAAAATTTAATTAATTACCTATGGATGTTGTGCGGCCTCGTTAATTTATTTGAGGTAGGTTATAATTTATTAGACGATGAGTTTTAATTTGTTTAAACCGGATTAATCAATTTAACACCTCACACCAAAAAGAAAGCAACTCAAGCCAAACCTCTCTCACACTGCTGCCAAAATCCTGCGGAATTGTCGAAATATTTGATTGGGGGAAATTGATACGCGAAATGCGTCCGGCAACATCGATCATACACTCAACTGTTATTCAAACTCAACCTTATAATGGTATAATGTAAACAAAACATTCTTGGGGAATTACTCAAATATTAAAGTTTCTAATAAATTGTTTCCTAAATTAATATTTAATCCCTTTTTTAATTACAAAAATAAATTGGACTGTTACAGTCTTAGGGTGGGTCCAAATTCTACCCATTGGTCTTCAAGGTGGTACACCGGGGAGAGCGGTTGCTCACAATTAACCTCGGTGCCAAACTCCTGGATGATGTGAGTGAGGGGGGCCATGAATCTAGTTTGATTCTTATAAACGATCGGCAGTTCTTGGAAGCACTGCTCGGATTTCCGATTCTCAACCATTTTTGCAGCACACTTGACGATGTATAACACTTCGCCCATTACTCTGCTGACATATCCTCTGGACTCTTTGATCAGCCCGCCCACTAACCCTGGTGACTGTTGGGCTAAGGCTAGTCGATTCTGGAAGATTTTTCTTCTAAGTAGGCATCTCTTTTGGATTTCTAAATAGAGGAGCTTGCTTAGAAATTGTGCCATTAGGTTGGTGTTCTTCTGATTTCGCTCGTTTTCCTGGTAGTAAAAACCCAGTGAGTTTTCAATGATTATTAATATGCGGGTTTGCTCCGTTTGCCACACTATTTGGCCGCAGATGTCCGTTCTCTTTGCTAGCCGTAGTGCGAAGACTGTATCATCGGTCTTGACGATAGCCAATCTGTTTTCGAGTTCTTTTTCTCCCATTACTTGTGTTGGTGTTATGGAGATCATCCAACACATCAAAAGACTATATTTGGCCTCCATTTAGCTTTGGGCTGCAAGCTTATTTCGGTCAGCAACTCTATTGACTATGTAATTCTAAAACAAATCTATACATAAACCTTAAAAACTAAAATCTTATATTCTATTTGGATAGATCCAGGGCAACCTCTCCGTTGGACCCTGGCTGCGGTTGTTATACCGGGGTCTTGGGGCTTCTTCCGTTTCCTCCATGGTAACGGGTTCATTATGTTCGCTACTTTCGAATGAATCTACCGAACTGTCTGAATTTAAACTATCGGCTTGCTCATACTTTTCCTCTGTCTCGTGAGTTGAATTATGACTTTGAATTGAATTGTGACTCCGAATTGAATTTTGACTCTGAATTGAATTTTCCTCCAAACTTATATTGAAAAGACTACTAACTACATCATCTAATTCGATTAAATTATCTACATTAACCGAATTACTAATAAGAGGTTCAACAGTTTCTAGTAGGGGAATTGAATTTAAATCTGTCGTTTCAGGAACATCAACTTTTACAACAATTTTCCCCGAAAATTTCTTTAACCTATTAATGTATACTTTCATCTCTTTTTTACCTTCTATCTCTTTAATAATTGCATTTACCTCATTTAGTTCTATAATTTTGTATGAACCCGAAAACTTATTACTCATTTGGATTTTATGGGAATCTCTAACAACTTCAACTAACTTATTAACTCTATTTAGAGGGCTGGTCATGATGTTTCCCACCATCAATGATCCAGCAACAACTCTATTAACTCTATTTTGAAAATTCTCAGGTAACAGATCTATAAGGGTTGCTCTACCTACAGCGCCGCCTCTGACCCTTGTGGGAAAATGTCCAACGTTGCTTAATCAACATCTGAACCAGGTTTCCTGGGAAAACTGTAGAAAACACATGAACATTATTTAAATTACAACTTGACTCTATTTCTAAAATTTTCCCTGACTCATCCAGGATCGAAAGTTTACCTAAACAGTAAACATAATTTCTACCCGGAATTGTTAAAGTTTCTTCCAGACGTACCAAACTTGGTAAAGACTGTGCACTTGTCTTATGTTTAACATCTAGTGTGGAAGATACTTTATCAACGTTGCACTCATAGGAATTTACGAGACCATCTTCGGGTACCCTAAACTCTTCCCTTAAAATCTTCACCTCTACTACGAAAAATTTCAACCACAAATCCTTAAAACTAATAATCGCCTCTATTTTGCCCAAAAAATCCACAACCAGAAGACCATTTTGTGTCTAACTTTACAACGTCATCTATACAAAAATGAAAAAGTGATGAAATACAACTTTACCATTGACCTCCAATGGTATCTCAACTAAATTTAATTTCCTGAAACGTCAAATACTTGATAACTTCAAAATAATTCTTGAATTAAATTAACTTTACTACTCTGTAAATAATTCGTGAGACTTTCAATAACTTACAAATGATTTTATTTTCCAAAGTGAACTTTCTTTAAAATAAAATGATAAAAAAAAAATTAATCTTACTCGATCATCTTATACAGTCGATATACGTAATTTTCAATAAAGGTGTGATCAGTACCCTATTCCATACCACGATATCAGGAATATAAGACTCAAGGACTAACATGAAAATAATTTCTCATTTACTGGACTTAAGGTTTGCAGAATAAATCAAATCGTATCAAAAAAATGATTGCCATAAAAAAATCTTTCTTAACACCAATGAATTAATATAAAAATCCAAATTAAAAAAAAATGCATATAATTCTTATCTACTTTAATCAGAATACGTTTAACTCAAGGTTTTATTTCAAGACCTCACGAACTATCATCTAAAACTACGTATTTCATGTTGACAAAATTTTTAACTAATTAATTAAAGTGAAAATTAACGCAATACCAAAAGATAAAAAAAAATGAATAGATATACAAATTAAGTTAACAAACCAAACTTTCGTTATTATCGACACGAGCAAAAAAAAAATTTAACAAGACAAATTAAACGAGGTAAAATCAAAACGAAGTCAAAATATAGTCTGTACTACTTTAAACTCAAACAACTAAACTATACTTTGTCCCAAATTAACTTTCAGGACAAAGGAATTCGCAAACACCAACAATGTTTCGGTGAGTAGATTTAAGTTTTTCCAATAAACAAAAATTACGCAATTAAAAAAAATACACTCTTTATACAAAATAAAATATGGACGACAATTCATTCATAAAGACAACAATCCTACCGACTGCGCCAATGTAACTTTCGTGCCCGACCCCTCAGCAATTAACCCTTAATTGGTCAAAACAAAATAATTTTGAATAAAAATTGAATAATATAAATAAAAGGAAATTAAATGAAAAGAAGTTAAAATGAAAACATGAAGTAAATTTTGTAAAGAGCAAAAGTTGAACTCAGAAGCGTTAATTAACAAGTTAATTAATTAATAGGTTCTTTTTAAAAAAATAGGGTTAGAGTCGGTGTTACATAATGCATGGACCAATTTTACTGAAAGATGGAAAATTTTGCTGAGTAAAGGAAGCGCTGTCCAGGTGAATTAGGTACTTAGTATCGTGAATGAAGTTGAGATTCACCAAAATGTAGAATAAACTTAAATGTTCTCACTTACTTGGAGTATTGGCTGGTCAATACTTATTCCGGCTGAACTCTCTTTGCTCAAATGTCCATCCACTCTTTGGATGATCACAATACAATAATCACTTTTTTTATCTGTTCTAAATTTATGGTTGGTTCTTTCAATGAGGGATAATCGATAAAGTAAAATACTTGAATAATTTACTAATATACATATATTTACGACAAAAGAAGTTAAAAAAAGGTAATATAAAAAAAACTGGTATAAAACAATATAATACGAGTAATAAAAATTAAGTATAAACGAAAATGTTAAAATAATAATACCGAAATTCTAAACATATTAAGGAAAAATCTAAAATTGCAATTGAACAAAACAAACAAAAAAAAAATAACCAAACCATGAAGTTAGACACCACAAATTAAAGATTTAAAAACAAACAAAAAAAAAACAATGAAACAGAAAATAACTTACACAACGCGGAGAATAAAATCTGAGCTTCAGCGGGAACTAGCTGGGGTTTGCGAATTAACTAATTTTTGTGATTTCCAAGGGTTTTATTAATTTTCCCAATTTTCTCAAGGGTGGGAGTCTTTTTGTTTAATTCACTCGAGTGGGAGTGAATCAACCAATCAGAAATCGTACTTAAGGGTGTTCAACTTCATGGTGGGGTAATGCTAGGAATGAAAATCACCCTTATATCGAGCAACCCACTCTACTGGTAAAATTGTACCGTGGGTTGCCCACTACTATCTACAATTTAGGGTTTAAATATTATCAAATCAATTTTCATTCCTGCATTTTTCCTAACTAAATTCTTAAACTAACTTAAAACTAAACAAACATACTAACAGATTTTTTTATGATTTTTTGGAAAGGGGCACAAAACTCTAAAAAGTTCACCTCATTTATTACATTTTCAATAATATTTTAGTATCTACATTATCAGCGGGTCAAGGCGCTTCTTCTGAGTTGGTCAAACATTTAATTTTACATAAAAAAATTATTTATTTTAAAAATAAAACAATTATGGGCTTTTTCTTACTTTAGGGCGCTTGCCGTTATGGACGCAGGACTTTGGGTTGCAACGATAAGGTTGTAAACTTCCGCCCTTTGCTCAACCCTGACTAATTGCACTAAGGTCGGTATTGACTTTGGAGATAAAAAAAAATATTCCGAAAGCAATTGCAAATACTGACAAAGAGGTTTTATTTGTACAAGTCGTAAACGCCTAAAAAAAAAGAAACCCAAATTGCTTTTCGACGACCAAATGTTAGTAAGAAAAACTTCTCTTTTTTTTACTATTTATCATCCAAATCTCCGTAAGAGCTTTTTTTCTACCGACCAAATGTTAATTCCCGGCAATATTATTAAAAATGTAATAGTCCTTAATTTAGCATATTTACAAACACCTTTATAAAAATCACACTAAAGTTGTATAACATTTTAATTGAAATTTCATAAGTAAAAAATTATAAAGAAATAAATTTTATATTAATTAATAATTCTCCTACTTTAATTTATAACTAATAATAATATTTTGTGAGAATATTAAAAGATTTCTGTATTTAAATAAAATACACAGTGTGTCCCGTTAATGGCGGAACACATCTTCAGTGCGGTGCGGTGTTTGTAACTTTCAATGTATAGCCAGAAAAATATTTAAAAAATCTTGTCCATTCTTCGAATACGAAATACTCCATTAACGAGACACCCTATATTAATATTAATATCTACTATTAATTAAATGTTATTTTATTTGGAAACTGATCTAGAAAATCACATGAAGTTGAAAATGGTGGGAGGTAAGTTAAGGCTTAAAAAGGGAGCTCTACCTCATATTTTTAATTGTCAACGTTCAAGTGTTGCCCCACCAGAAAGAGTTGCTGCAAAAAAAGACGAAGACTTGATATAATGAAAAGTGTACATGACGTAGATGAGGAACCTCAGCCTTCTACCACAACTTCAACACCTATGAAATGGATCGATTGCTGTAGTATTAATATTGAAAGTGATCCTTTAGTACTACCCATTCACGAAAATGCAATGGATTCCGATTTGATTTACAAAAATCATAAAAAAATTCAAGTGAGAATTCCAAACATACACAAACTGATAACTTCACAAAAACATCAAATACAGCTAGTTCTCCTATAAAAATAAGGGTCGCCCATGCACAAACTTCGCAATTTAAATCAATGGAAGATTCAAATGAAAATAGTTATATAAGTTCTTCAGAATTATCTTCTGAATGGGAACTGTCGGAACAGACGAGTTCGTCACGTGAAGTTATATAATACAAGGAAGTTATGTTAAAAGTAACTTTAATTTCAATTAAAAAGAACCGAAACTGTATTTAGGTCTTAATAAGGAGATATATTTTTGCTTAGAAATATTAACGAGGAATGTTGCTGCTCCATGATATTGTTATAATTCGATTGAATGAGCCTTATAAGATATTGGGAATGCAGTTCGCAAAGTCTTCTGTGAATATAGGTCAAATCTTCAGGCGTATCGCAATATTTTAAAGAATTAATAGTATGGCCATCTCCTAAGAAAATAGCTGAGCAGTTACCAATAGCATTCAGAACTAGGTACTCAAAAGTTCAGTCCATTATAGATTGCTTTGAAATTCAAATTCAAAAGCCCAGTAACACATTTCATCAATATTTAACTTGGTCAGAATACAAGAGCTGCAACATCATTAAATACTTAATATCATGCACTCCTGATGGTTTAGTAAATTTTGTATCTATCGGATTTGGAGGTAGAACATCAGACACTGTAATTTTTGAAAAATGTGGTTTTGTCAATAATCTTACTCCCCAAATGGATGTTATGGACGGTAGAGGGTTCAAAAATATTGATAAAATCTTAGTACAACATCTTCGTCAACTTGTCAGACCTCCCAGTGTAAGCGACAAGACTCCAAGTAGCAGAGAAGAAGTTTTAGAATCCAAAAGAATTGCATCACTGCGAATATATGTTGCAAGAGTAATAGAAAGACTTCGTGATTTTAACATGTTATTACCTCATGCATGCTTAGATCTTAAATATTTATCAATAATTGATGAAGTAGTGGTAATAGCATGCGGTTTAATAAATTTACAAACTAATTTAATTAGATATTAAATTTGTAAATTATAAAATCTGTTACGCTTCCCCCTGAACTAAAAGATGTGAATAATATGGATACTCACTTTTCCTCAAATATCTCTCAAATTGATCCTTGCAATGATTTGGTCCACTTCTATGACACTACTGAAGCGCTCCCCGGTAAAGTTAAGTTTAGTTTTACTGAAGTAACTATAAGTGAGCTTTCAGATATTATCTCCGGGATCAAACCTTGTCGCCATGGTGCTGATAATATAGATGCGAAGATGATCGGCATTTCTTATCCTTATGTCTCTTACTAATTAGTTCACATAATTAATAGCTGCATCAATCTATCTCATTTTCCCAGCTATTAGAAAACATTATTATAGACCAGAGAAACTGCAGTAATTTAGATAAAAAAGAGAAGACAGCTTTAGCGGAACATGCCATAAAAATGCAACATAAGTTCGATTTTGAGAAAGCAAAAATTTTGGAATTTGAAACAAATTTGGAAAAGAGGAGGATGTTGGAGATGGTTCATATAGGAAGAGAGGAGAACGCAATAAATTTAAGGCCGGATACGGAAGACCTTAGTAAAATATATACGTTCATACTAAATAAGATATAAAAATTATAACGATAGAAAATAGGTTTTAATTATCACTCTGTATATATAATAATCAAATTACACGCATGTTAGGTGGGTTGCATTTAACAACAACAAATGCGTAATGTCAATGAAAAAGGAAAAAAGAAAACAGATAGGTTAACGTTTAAGTTAATTAAAAAATACAGTTACCGCATGGCAATTAATTTTTTTAAAAATTAAAAACTGAGAATTTTAGTCTGAATACACAAATGAAACACAAGGCGGTATTGAATGAATCAAAAATTGACGATTTAAGGTTTAATTTAATTAAAAAAAAAATTAAAGTGTTAATTGTTGGAGGAGGAGGGATTTCTAAGACTATTTGCAAAGGAGGTAGGAAACATCGTTATATTAGAACAGTACCAACGATGTGTTCAGTGTTGGTTGTACAAATCCGATATTGTGAAGCTTTTTTAAAAACCTGTTAGATGTTTAAGGTAATAATTTGTCTTGTAATGTAGTGTAAATGTTTTTTTAAATTAAATAAATTACAGCTGTGAAGAAGCTCTTAAAAGTAAGGGGTTAACGTCAGCTAAAACAACAAAAGGTGTGTGATTTTGTGATTTAAGTTCTGCTGAAACCAGATTTAAGCAAAAACTGGAAGGATCTGATACTGATGAAAACTTATAAGCAATTTCCTTTGTACCCCTACAGTTAATTTCTTCTAAAAATGGGACAAAGGATGTTATTTGGCAAAACAATAGAGCATCACCAACCCGATTTTGTCGCATCATTTCTTTTCCCTATAAAAAAGAGACGAAGGAAGTAATACAAATGTAAACAAAAAAAATTGAGGATAAAATTTCCAATTTGCAACAATCAAATGAGATGGAATTAAAAGTTTTTCATAAAATGGTTTTAACCATGGTGGATGGAAAAATTTGCAGTGCATTATCACAGTACAGCTCTTTACAAGTTTGCTATATTTGTGGTGTCTCACCTAAAGAAATAAACCATGAAGAAAAGTTAAAGCAAAAAGTGCCCACAGAAGAAATGTACAGATTTTGAATTTCACCTCTTCATTCCTGGATTTGATCTTTCTAGTTTATTCTGCATCTTGCCTACAAATTGGACCTTCAGAATTGGCAAGCAAGAACCGCTGATACATGTATACATATATAATAATAATAATAATAATAATAATAATAATAATTTCTTTATTTCCAAAGACGATCAATACAGATATATGGATAGGTCAAAAAAAAAACTGATACATAAGATAATATATTGAACATGAAAAACATGTATGTAGCTGCAATAAGAAAATGCACTATTTATCATAAAATTCAATGAACTCTTTTACCGAGTAGAAACACCCATTTAACAGAAGATCAGTAATATTTCTTTTAAAAGCACAACCACTTGTTAATTTTATGTCTGCTGGTAACAAATTATATAGTTTTATCGATAAGTAAATAAAATTATTGTGGTATACTTGAGTACGGTGCTGAGGCAAAACAAATAAGTTTCGTTCTCTATACCTTGTATCATGCATAATATTAACGTTCGATACCCTTATAAATTGATTACTATTTATTTTAGCATGAAGCAAGCATTGCATAATGTACAGGCACGGGAGTGGCAGAATTTTTAAGTTTTTAAATAGCGGGCGACATGATGTTCGTGAAGTAACTTTTGACATGCATCTAATAATGCGTTTTTGTGTTAAAAATACAGTTCCAGCAGCAGTAGAATTAGCCCAGCATAACAAACCATAATGTATTCTAGATTGGACATAGCCCTAGTATAAAAGTTTAAGAACGTCCAGATTTACAAAATCTCTGATACGAACAATTGTGTAACAAGTGCGACTTAACATATTAGTAATATAGTCGCAATGCTGAACAAAAGTTAGTTTTGAGTCAAAATACACTCCTAAGAACTTAATTGATTCGGAGGAGCCAGGAACATCATTTACCCGTTTGGTATTTTTAGCCAGAGAAAATTGTATTGTCTCTGTTTTATTAGTATTGAGTGAAAGAGAATTTTCAGCTGCCCATGTTTCAACGTCATCTTTACATTTAGCAATATTAATTAACAAATCATCAAGTACTTCATTATGAATGATGCAGGAGATGTCGTCAACATATTGAACTGCTTTGCCTACATTTAAAGATCTTGTTAAATCATTAACGTAGACAATAAAGAGTACAGGTCCCAGAATGCTTCCCTGGGGAACACCCCTTGGTACTAGCTTCATTTCAGAGAGAGTCTGATTCCAGGAAACACACTGAAACCTGCCCTCCAGAAAGCTCTCTATCCAAGTCAGTGACTTTCCACGTATACCAATGCAGTTAAGTTTGCGAAGAAGTATCCGATGATCGACCATGTCGAAAGCCTTCGAGAAGTCGAAACACACACTTACTACTTTTTGACCTAGTTCAACTGCATCTAATACAGTTTCGAAAGCTAACAACAATGCATCGATAGTGGATACCCCCTCCTGATAACCAAACTGTGAATTCGAAATGATTTTATACTTAATTAAAAATTCATTAAACCTTATTAAGAACAACTTTTCTATAATTTTTGAAAAAACAGAGAGTAGAGAAATAGGTCTGTAATTTGATATTAAAGATTGGTCATTTTTTTTAAAAATTGGTATAATTTTAGCTACTTTTAAAGCACTTGGAAAAATACCTTCAGAAAAGGACTTGCTTAATATGTCACACAGGGGCTTGGCGATCCACTCGGCAACAACCAAAAGTATGTTGCAAGGAATGGAGTCCATGCCACTTGATGATTTTTTACTAACCGCTTTAATTACATTCGAGACCTCCCCCACAGAAGTAGGTGCGATGAACATAGATTGCGCAAGGTAATGCAAATTAAGAAGTTCATTATCAGTGTTATTATTTAGTAAGTTATCATTTTTTTGAGCTTCTAAAAAGTACTTATTAAAGGCGTTTGCAATATCCTCCTCCTTAGTGAAAGAGTTCGAATTGACATCCACTAGAGTTTTCGGTAACTTATTTGTTTTTTCTGTACTATTTTTGATTATGCCCCACGCAGCTTTACTTTTGTTATTGGCTTTAAGAATTAAATTATTATGGTACGCAAGTTAAGCGGATTTTATATTTAGATTGTGTTGTTTTTGTAGCAATCTGTACTCTACTTTTCTAACTTCCTCGTTATTGAATTTTATTCTGTAGTGCATATTCTTAAGAATTTTAGCGTCCCGGATTATTTCAGGCGTAATCCATCTATTTTTCTTAACATTATGTGAATTAGTTGTTTTGATTACAGGAAACGCAACATTAAAGTGATATAAAAATAATTGCATGAAATTATCAAACGTGTTGTTAGTACCACATGCATCAATTGATTCATTCCAAGATTCTTTACTAATGCTATTAATAAAAGTACATTTGTTTGCATTATTAAACGTTCGTTTATATAAAGAACAACTTCCTCGAGAGATGTTTGTTGCCGTAATACATCTTAGATCAATGTCAGCTATAACTGCTGCGTGATCACTAAGACCTGGTTCAGTAGTTGAAATATTCAAGAAATTCTGATTAAAATTTGTAAAAATGAAATCAATATTTGAACTGCTATTAGCTGTGATGCGAGTGCAATGCGACTCAGTATGAAATCCGAAAGAGTTCATTAAGCTTATAAAATTTTTTGAAGAAGTTGTAAAAGAGTTATAGTTGATGTTAAAATCACCCCCGATAACAATATGTGATTTGGATGTTATTAACGATGCTAATAGAGTTTCAAATTCAAGCATAAATATATTTACATCTCCATTTGGAGGCCGATACACTGCTAGAATTAGTAAGTTAATATTTTTTATAGTTATAAGATTTTCACAATATTCGAAATGTGTTGAACTTATTTTACCTTCATTTGAATTAATTATTGTATAGTTCGATAAATTACTCAAGTACACTGCTACACCACCACCTCGCTTCTCATTACTACAAGAAAACGAAGCAAGAGAATAATAGTCTATATTGAAGCAGTTTATTTCATTAGTTAGAAGCCAATGCTCAGTAAATATAATGATATCAGGAAAATATTCATTTGAAAATAGATATAAATTAAAAGATTCAATCTTGTTTCTTAAACTCCGTATATTATATACGAAAATATTTAAATAAGAATCTTCCAAGTTGAATTTATTATTTAAGTTAGAGTTTATTAAATTCCCTACATTTTTGACTTTTTTTCCTGTAGGTACCGAAAAAATTTATTAATACAAGCGTATTTCGGCCATATTTCAGGATTAACAATTTTGTCGACTTCATCAATAGGGACAGATATTTTGAACGAGGAGTACTCCTCTGGTCTTTTTGAATTTACTTGTTCGCATTTAACAGTTGTGATATCTTTATTGTTTAAATATTTTTGTAATTCATCTACACCCATTTTAGGGTTTAATCGATTAACGTGAAAGTCAATAAATTTAACTGCAGCCGTTATTTCACTATCTTTAGCACTACCGTAAATAGTATTAACACTCCTTTTTGACTTTACACTCCTGCTTTTTTGAGTTTTCCAGCCATCACTTTCCGCCTTGTTTATGTTTCCAGCTGATGTGGGGTCGACGACACTGTTGTTGTTTTATAAGGCACTCGCTTGCGATGTGATTTCTTTGTTGATATTAGCTGAATTATTTATCAAAACTCCAGCTGACGTATGGTTTTGATTCGAATTTGTTCGTAGGTGATCCACCGATGCGGGTATAGGGGGCAGACCAACTGTAAGAATTTCCTTGTAAGTTTTGGAATTTTTATTCACCTTGTTAGATGTCGCCACTGTTTTATTGCAGTTAACTGAATCAGGCAAATTTCTTGAAAAATCATTTGTTGGATTTTTGATACTAGAATGGTTTCATAATGAAATGGGCCTACTTGTGGATATGCCCAGGGAATCTGCAGGAAATACTAGCGATGGAAATACTACTCGCAGATTTTTAAAAATTGTGAGAAAACTGCATAAATTTCAAAAATAGACTATAATCTAATTTACCATTTCTAAACAATACTGGAAGCTCTATCTAGCGGTTTTGAAATAGATTCCCATCAATTTGGACTATATTCCGAAGAAACCAAAAATAAATTTTTGGAAAATTATGGATGGTATTACATGCCTACAATCATTCCTAAAATTTAAGTACAAGTAGAATGGTGTCGCTGGTGCTTTATAAGTAACGCGGCATCCAGGGTGTAGCAAGCAGCAATGCATTCTTCTTCATTGCACCTTATGAAGAGGACTCAAGTGAGCAGTATGTGATGCTGATGAGTGCTAATAAGCACGAAACGCAGCGTCCATCGCTCTGCAAACTTGTGTAATTGCTGCTTGCTACACCTGGCCACTTTAAAGGTAGATCTATGGAATTATCCTTTCTCTGATTTTTATCAAACCAAGATCTACATCATCGATTGCAACTTAGTTGTAAATAATTTTTATTATTCTTAATATTTTATGTACATAAATTTATATTATTACTAGATTTGTATTTGTAAATATATATATATAGTATATATATCTTTTATTGACTAAATTTCTAATAAAAAATTATTAAATTGCAAAAAGTTATTTTTACCTAAAAATAATTTAATTACGTACCATAATTAGGGTTTATCAGTTCTTAATTGAAACAAATTTGGTTTCCCAAAATTCGTATGGGTTTTGTAATTCGTTAATTATTAATAATTCCAAAAAAAAATTTGTATTCTAAACGATTTGAAACTTAGCAGATTAAGAGATACAGATTAAATTGGCAAAGAAACTGAGCGAACAGGTAGAAGGATTAAGAATACTTAACGTAATTTAATGACAACATATTATGTTACAGTATTATGGTAATTGGAAAACGACTTTTAAACAATTTAGAACAATGAAATGAAAAATATGTAGGATACAAAAATATGTATTATACCCATTTTAAAATTTTAATGTATATTGAGTACTTACCCCAAAGGGGTTTTGTGTAATCGCAAATCTTTTATATTTAACTTGTATAATTTTTATAAAAGGCCAGATAACCTATTTTACCCTAAAATAGATATGTAAGATTATTTATATATTTATTATTATTTGCTTTCTTGATTCTTAAAGCAAAATTATTCCTCACTATTTAATTATTATTATGTACGACGTTTTGATTCATTGACGCAAGTTATTTCATTTATTGCTTTATAGTAAAGTTTGCATACACTCAACCTAACGAATATTGATCCTTTTATATTATTCTGTATGCAGGGTATTTCTTTTTAAAAGATATAATTATTTTACCTGTGGTCAAAACTGTTCGTTTTCTTTGTTTAACCTCGACTTAAGCATCTTTAAGAGAGCAGTTCTGGTTCTGAAGACCAGCGGGCCAATTCTTAAATTGTAGTCGAGATATGTCGCATTCGAGGAATCTCGAATACAAATCTCGTGCACGACATGTAAACTCAATTCTTGAATACCATTTGAGACTCAAGCATCAAAGTGTCGTGTGTATGTTTAGCAACATCGCAAATTCAGTCATACCAATAGAAAATCTAATCAGGCATGTTTTGTTAGTTTAAGAGTAATTTTGTTGAATTTAAAAAATATATAAAAAAGTAACAAGAAAGATATAAAAAAATAAAATAAACTCAACAACATAATAAAATATGTACAACATGCTTCACCGAAAACTGGTACACAAAAGAAATGCTAAGGCAGCCAATAAGCAGACGCTTTCGTGCGGCTAGGAACATCCCTTAGTCGGTGCTGAGATTAACCAGGCACTCCCCGACTTTGCGATTCAAACAACTTTACTTAGAATTCTACCTGACTACCTTTACTCACAATGCGATGCGCATTGGTAACGCACAGCCAGGGATTGTCTGGTCATTCCCACTTAACTACTGAAAAGCGGTGGGCAAGACTAAGGTATACTCAAGCCGCACGAAAGCTTCTTATTGGCGCTAGCATATCTTTTATGTACCAGTTTTCGGTGAAGCATGTTGTACAACATTCTAAACAATGAATACGAATATCGGATGGTAATTTAATAAACTGTTTAAAGGCATTAAATAAACAAACATTTCTACCTTTATTTGTTTTGATTGAATTTAGATGAATTTGATTATATATGTTTTTGTATTAAATTTATCAATTTATGAATAACCTTTTATTAGTTTTAATTATATTTATATTAATTACAGTTTATGAATTTTTCTTGTTGAATACAACTAATCTCATTCTTTTTACTTTTATTTTAAAGACAAAGCAATTCTTTTAATGTTTGTATGTGTATAATAAATGCCCTTATTTAAATGTGACAATAAATATTCCATTGAGTTAGGTTAGAAACTCATGAGACAAATCCATCTTGATTACTTTTAGGCACTTGAGATATCTCGATCGGAAATTCTCGAATGCGAGATGATCTCAATGGCTCAAGAATAGCATTTCACGATAAGTAATAGAGATTAGCCGATATCTCGCATGTGACATTATCGCGACTGATTAAAGAATAGGTACGCAGGTAAGGAAAAGCATTTTTCTCGAAGTCTGTTGATTGTTGGTTTTTTTAAATTAACTTTTGTGGTGATTATTTTTATTTCTTTCTTTAAAAAAAGGCGTAACATCTCTAATAGCAAGCTATAATAATATGCAATAAAAATTGGCCGTTTGCTATTTAAAAAGAGCTAGGTATGGCAACATTCATAAATATTTCGTCACTAAGAATTGTACAACTTTTATTTGAAACCCTTTTCTGTAAAATACTTTATTTGAAAAATATAGAAGCGTTGCCGAACTGAAGGTATTGAAAATTTAAACCCTTCTAATTTACCAAAGCATATTTTAAAATTCAATTGTCCAACGTTCATTATTTTTTATTATTTTACGGAGAGTTAAATCTTTTAATTAAAGACGTGTATATTAAAAAAAAAAGTGTAATAAAATCGATTTAATTATAACAATTTCAACAGACGCACTATTTTGTTTTAATTATAAATATTTATTACATAGAGAAAATATTCAAATAGTCATAAAATACAAAATACAAAAAAAATTGGTAGTCATTATTTACAAAGTACTTACAAAAAATTGATCGTCATAATAAAAAAGTTAACTAAAATAAAAATAAACATGTATTAACTTAAATTATAATTAAGGTCAAAATCAAAATTTATTGTTTCATTAAACAAACAAGCAAGAGCCGAAGGATCAAAATTACATTTCAGTAATTTATCAAAGTTAATATCCTCTTCTTCGATGGGTGTTTCATCGCATTTTGAAGAAATGCAGTCATATTCTGATAGCGGTGGTGTAATGTTTACATAGTACATAGCGTTGGGGTCCAAAGGGTTTGCTAGGGTTATCACTTCACAAGTAGTGTCTGCTTCCATTGGGATATGGATATTTGCTGATTTGTCTATTGCTTGTACATTACTGAATCTACTATTATCTAAATGTGTAATGGCAAGAACTTTATAAGAAAAAAATTTCGCTGGCGTTTCTGTTAATTTTGTAGATTGAGCTTTACTTCTTTTCTTCTTTTCCTTCATTCTTCGGTTCTGAAACCACACTTTTACCTGGTATTCAGGGACATTTATACGCCTGGAAATATTTATCTTCCTTAAACGAGCTAGGAACTCATCGATTTGAAACTCCCTTTCCAATTCTAACAATTGGAACGATGAGTATTTAAAGCGATTACGCCTTGTTGACGCAGTTCTGATCCCTGTTGCTTTAAGATCTGTAAAAATATTAAAGTTTCAATAATTTAAACAGATATGATATAAAATTGAATAACTTTTCGAATAATTTTCAAATGCGAAGTTTAAAATTATAACGAAATAAGCAAAATAAATCTATTTGAAAAAAATGCCAAGTCAAACTTAATTAAACGAAAATAGGTATTAATGTGTCGACATATTTTATTTAATATTAAAAAATCGAATCAAGTTTTATGAAAATAAAATATATTTTTCTGGTTTCCGGTTGAAAATGTTTTAAAGAAAGTTTTGAAAGATTCAGAATAACTTGAATCGGAAAAATATATTGTTACAATAAATAAAATTAACTAAATTTATCAAATTACCTTCACGTTGAACAAAATTTTGCTGGAATAGAGGTGGTCTTGTCTGCCGAAGATTCAAAAGCTGAAACAAAAACATCATATTATTAAAAATGTTTTTCCAAATCCAAATGTTTACTGATTTAATGATTAAGAACAAACAAACAAATTACTTTTTGGCAATTTAGTAGCGGTGCTTTACCAAATACTACAGCCTTTACTACTTTACTAGCCATAGTAACAACCCAAAATAGAAAAAGGTGACTTCTTTACACAGAAAATTTCCTTAGAAAAGTTATTATAAATTTATAATAAAAAAGTGACTTTTAGGCTTCATTTGAAAACGTTAAAAAACTTAAGACTGCTAAAAACACAAAACTAAAGAGTTACATAACATTTTCATATATTGCAAAGTGGATTTAAAATTATAAGAGGTAAACTTTTATGAGAAACATACCTGCTGATTTTCAATGAAGCTGTATTGAAATACAGAATTCCTGGAACTTTGTAAGTTGGGTATAATACTACTAATATTATAACTCATCTTGCACTTTTTAGCTTATACGTAGCTAATAACTATGTACTTAATAGGTCGATTAGTTATAAAACTCTGATAACAAATTTTGGGATGCAAACATTATAAAGGAAATTTTCATCTACTTTATGAGCATGCGCAGTTGTCCTAAACGCAATTGACCAATAGTAAAGCGTCTGATAACTAGGGGTGGGAGGTAAACGAGTTTCACAGAAATTGGGGAAGGGGTGGTAAGGGTAGGCTGAAGTGGATTTTCAATTCGTAGCAAAAGGTATCAACCTTAGTTTTTCGATTTATTTGAATAATATTAATTTTTGCAATTATATTATTATGTATACAACTTTAAAAAAAAGCAAGTAGTGCTTAGGTTTTTATTAACAATACTTAGTTTTTAGTGGTATTTAATTTATATGATGAAATTATAATTACCGATTTTTTAAATAATAAAATTTGGATTTCAAACGAATAATTTAAAAGAATACAAAATGTGTATTGTATAAATATTATAAAAAAATTTTCTGGCATTTTTCCATCTCATTAATGTAATGACTTTACAAGGGTAGTGTGTAGTACGATCCGAACCTTGTAAGGGTTCCGATTTCCTAGTCTATTGCTGATTGTCGGGAGTAAGGTCTGTCGTACGATCACGAACTCCGCAGAACTGGCAATAGGCATCTTGCCCTGGTATTTAGTAATAAATGTGTTGTACGATCCTGGACTTACGATACCAACCCCGTGGATTTCCAGTTCTCAAGGACAACGTGCCGAGAAGCCTTGGTCTTGAGAGGATACCCGCTACGATTTCCCGTACCTCTAAGTAGATTCCCGTAGTAATCCTATCGTAGTATTTGTAACCGTACAGTCATACACGCAGTTCCATAACTTGCGAGGTCGCTCCCGAGACCGTTTGATCGCATTTTTTATTGTAACGGGACAATCCATTTGTTTTTATTCATAATTTTTGGGGAAGTGCTGTATTTATCCAGTGCTGTAGAAGTAGTTTAGTTTGGATTATTTATATTGACCTTATTATTTTGTTCCATCTTTTCTTAAATAAATTACACATATAATACTGTTGTATTTGATTGCTACTGCCATCTTCACTAAAAATCCCTGGATTATTTCTCCACTGAGTTACCCGAGTGGGTCAGCCCGGCCACCGATTCTCCAATCCATACGAATAAGTTTCGCATACTTTTTCTGTCAGATTTCTAACAGTTTCAATAAGTGGTATTCTCCAGCAGCGTAAGTTGAAGCGTATACGGAAAGTTGCTAATGATATGAAAGAGTGGGTATATCCCACACAAACGACCACTCGATAGTTAGCGCATGCACTTTTCGCGTTAAATTCTGACGATTGATTGTAAGAGTTGTATCGTTTTAGGTTATAAAAAAAATATTAATTTTTTATAATTATTCGAAAAAATCATAGATAGAAAAAATGGCAGCCTTAGATAAACAAATACATTTAGATGCAATTTATGACTTGGAAGGGTTAGAAATTGATGCCAATGTTCCTAATCGGATATTCCATCCAAGTGATAATCCTTTTGTTACTCTGTACGATAAAAGGTTTATTAGACAAATTAGAGTTTCAAAAGAAATGGCTGAAGAGCTAATTAAACTTTTAGGACCAATACTCTACCCTCCAAGTCGTCAGCATTAGATGCATCGGTATGTGACGTGTTCCGATAATTATTGAATCAAAATATTTGTCGAAGAGATGTTATCAATAAACTACTTTTAAATTTATTCTTCATTTTTAGGTTTTAACCGCCTTAAATTTTTATGGGAACGGGTGATACCAATTGAATATTGGTCAGAACATTAACACCCCAATATCACAATCCTCAGTTAGTCGAAGCATCAAGAAGGTAACTGATGCGTTATACTTGCCCCACATATTTTCTAGATTTATAAATTTTCCAGAAAATATTAAAGAATAAGGGCAATCCAGAATGTGTAAGTTAGTTGTTATCTCATATCAAATCAGTTGTAAATTAAATAATAATCAATCGCAGAGATTTTTAAGAAGTTCGTAAAATTTGTTTAAATTTTAGATTCTATCAGCGACACAGGTTACAGGGGTCATCGGGTGTATAGACTGTATACATATTGCAATTTATCCACCCAAAAGAGACGATATTCTATATCCAGAAAATATATATGTCAATCGGAAAGGCTATGATTCCTTAAATGTCCAGCTGGTAAGAATAAACAATAGTTATGAAATTGAAATATATGTAATAATATAACTATTTGGTAGATTTGTGATGCTGATTCAAGAATATTAAATGTAAACTCCCGCTTTCCTGGAAGCACCAACAATGTATTTATTTGGAACAGCAGCCATGTACTTCCACTACTAAGATTACTTCACCAAAGAAATTATGGATCATTTCTACTACTTGGTATGCAGTCTTTATTATAATTTTTGTGTTTTGTTCATTATATTAATTTTATAATTTTTAGGTGATTCTGGTTATGCCTTGCGGCCGTGGCTTTTAACACCAGTTCTCAGTGCTCAGCCCGATACTCCAGAAGGAAACTACAATAATGCCCAGATGAGAGTGCGGAGTGCAATTGAAAGGTGCAACAGAATATTCAAATTAAGATTTTGTTATTTATTACAATACCGACTTCTTTATTATGCACCAGAAAAAGCTTCAAGTATTGTTAATGCCTGTGTAGCTCTTCAAAATTTCTATATTAATAGAAATGTTCCTATGCCGGATGATGATTATGAGGAAATGGAAAATTTTGATTTAGGATATTCAATAATGGAGAACCTGCACCAGATGTTCTAAATCTAGAATTAGTAGCAGGAAGAAGAGTACGTCAGTTAATAATTCAAAATTATTTTACCGATGAATAGTTAATTAACAATAAAAATTATATTACATTTATAAATAGAGACGGGTTATGATGAATTTGTTTTGAATACCACTAATAATTTCATCGAAACTTATTAACCAGATTTCATTAGGACTCAATTTTGCCATTGAAGCAGTACTTGATAAATATCCAACAGTACAATTAATAACAGAAGTAGTTAGCAGCGAACGACACAAATAAATTAAGGGCTAAAATTACGAACAGCATTACTAACTACTTACAGTTTAAACAAAACACACACAAACTATCAAAAATCCAAATAAACTATGAAAATGCTAAGAAATTTATAAAAAAAGATTGTAGTTCTATTATTATAATAACAAAAGGTGATAAAGGGAAATAATGTGTAATAATGAATAAGAGTGATTATGATAGTAAAATGGAAGATTTACTTAATAACGAAGATAATTACATAGTAATTAAAGAGGACCCATTAAATAAAACAAAAACTATTACGAATTCATTAATAGATGAACTTTGGCAAAATTCATATATTAATGATAAAGAAAAAATGTTTTTAAAGACCCATAATCCTATACCACCAAGAATTTATGGACTTCCTAAAGCAAATAAAACTAATCTTCCACTTAGATCAATATTGTCATGCATCAATTCTCCTAACTATAATCTACAAAAACATACTGTAAATATTTTAAACAATTTAATACCGTCTTTTAAATTTAAATTATCGAATTATAGGTTAAAGGATAAACAAATTTTAGTCTCGTTTGATTTAATATCTCTATTTACGAATGTCCCAAAAGAACTAGTGGTAAATATTATTTCACAGAGGTGGGAAGAAATTAGGAAATTCACTGAAATATCTCTATGAGAGCTTTTTTGAAAATAACTTTTTTAAGTATAATGAATCATATTACCAACAAAGCCCCATTTTCGCTAACCTAGTGATGGACAATATTATTAACCAAGCTATTAAAACACTTGACTTTAACATAGACTTTTTTTTTCAATTATGTGGATGATTGTCTCACAATCATACCAGAAGATAAAATAAATCATGAGTTAAATGTGTTTAATTCTATCAACCATCATATTCAATTCACCATGGAAATCCAGAAATATAATAAGCTACCCTTTTTATAATTGTTACTTATAAATGAAAATCCTAATTTGATGTGTATTCCAAATCCTAGTTTGATGTGTATTCCAAACCGAGTGAGACATCTATAATGTTGAATTATAATTCTTCCCACCCCTTAACACAGAAAATGAATAGAGTTAAACAAGAATATAGAAAAATATTGAAATTTAAATTTCATGGCATCAACAAAAATAAATTAATTAAAAAACTTACGATAAACAATTGCCCATTAAAGTTAGTTAATCATATTATAAATAATTACCATTCTAATGATATAGAAACAAACTTAAATCAAACGTGGAATATGAGAAATAATACCCGATATTATAAAATTCCAAATATCAAGGGCTTATCCCAAAACATTAGAAGAATTATAAAACATGAAATATCAGATGTAGCGTTTTATAATATTGAAACTAATTACACACTTTTTTCCAAGTTAAAGGTAAAATTACCACAAGAATTAAGATCAAATATAATATATGAAATAAAATGCAAAGACTGTTCGAACTCATACATTGGCCAAACCAAACAATATTTAAAAAATCGGTTGTTCCAACATGAAAATGATTGTAAAGAAAAACATAGGAATAAAGCAGAAAAAACTGCATTAGCTTCACACCACTTTAATAACAATCATAATTTTAATTTTGGTAAAACAAAATTTTTTAGATAATGAAGTAAATTACAACAAAAGACTTTTAAAAGAAATGATATACATACAAACAAATACTAAGATAATTAAAATAATAATAAGATTTATTACCATTTGATTACGTTGAATTATTAAAACTTACAACTGTGTAATGTAACTTTAAATAAATTATCTTATGTTGGCAATATGTATTGTTGGTGATCCATGATGCTCCAATACTACAATTCACATAATTGTTAACCACAAGGTTTTTAACTTTAAGGCGATAGGGAATCAAAATAAATGTATCAAATTTAGGTGTTTGCAATAACATTCCTATTCGGTTAATAATCGGGCTAAATAAAAAATTCAAATTGCTTATGAACGGGCGGGATGTATATTAGTCCTGCAAGTTGCCCTTTTTTCTTTTTTTTGCCCCAAAATGTTAAAAAAAAGTATGCAAAAATACGCTCCACTTTAGAGCGTATTTTTGGCGTTATTAATTTTTTTTTTAATTTCTCTTAACTTACAAGACTAATGTTATGTATTATTTAAACAATTCAGTTGGAAATTTATAAATATGTTTAAAGATATAGCAATAGGAATGTAATTTGGAAGACGCTTTTTAAGTAATTTTTAGAATGAAAATGTTTCTCGGGAACTTATTTTCTCTGTCTTTCCGCATCTTGCCTTATCGCACGCTGACGGAGGGGTGGTGTCAGCTACGATGCGCATATCAAGCATACAATTTATTTGTTGCTGTTCACAATTCACCGAAGAATTTTTAATTTAGTTGGTTAGGTTTTCCTTATCAACTGCACCTTGTTTTCGCTAGCGATTTAAATTGTTTTATTTCTACTTTTATTACACACTGATGCCGACCACTGCTTTTGCCTTTTGACTTTTCTGATTTTGATTTGATTATTTCGCTTGTGTTCTGTAATTATTGTTGACGACTTTTGCTAATTCAACAGGACTAATTCTTACAAATTCGACTAAAAAGGCTAGACGCTCTGATAAAACAGCGCAAAATTTGTGTCCAAAAAAAAAATAAAAAAATGTGCCAAGGCCGCAAAAACCAAGGATCAACTTCTCGTAAAAATGAAGGGACTAATGTTAGCACAAATAACTCTAGGTAAATTCTTCATGGGAATCGGTAATTATTGTTTTTTTCGAAAACTATAAGAGTTAGCGATTTCAAATTTTTACCATAGGTAAACACCCTGGATAGACGCATTTAAAAAAATATTTGGTTAAAATCGGTTAAATAGTTTTTTCGTAAAAAATTCGCAAGGTTTTGGCAAAATTTTGGTACAAATACGGGCCTGGATTGCGCAATTTTCAATCGAAAATTAAAATTTTAACGGAATTTGGTGGAGGAAGTGAGGGTGCAAGTTTTACGCTATTAGTCGTCCTGGTGTTTCGAATAGTTTCGAAGATATCAATTATTTTGTGAAAAGTGAAAAATTCCAGGCCGTAATTTTTGCTCCAAACTGAGATTTTGCAAGTTTTTGCACATTTTCGGCCATAACTCGACAAGGAAAAAGGATAACGAAGTGATTCTTTTTCTTTCGTAAAGTGGACATTGAAAGCTTTCAGAAAATGTACATTACGTTAGGGCAAAATAAAATTTGAGGGGTTGAATAGACCGAAACGCATCAAAATTACGACATTTTTAAATGCGATCTTAAAAAAATTACTTTTTCGTTATTTTTTGGAAATTCAAAAAACCCTGTGCGTAAGCGATTTTGGTTCGGGAAGTAGATTTAAATGAACCTTTAAAATCGAAAATCGGCTAAAAAATGGCCCGCCGGGAGCCTCTCACCTCAAAATTTCAAGTTGATTTAGGCATAACTTCCGAACCCCTTCGAAAATAAAAATTTCCTACGCGCTACCCGGTGTAGAAATTATTCTTTTATAAGGCAGTGTAGAAAAGTTTAATGATTTTTTGGAAACTGTGGGCTACAGTGGTAGTACCAATCGACCGCGTTTGGAGCAATTTTTTGAACATTTTACGTTCAATTTGTTTCTGAAACAAAGGGTTAAAATTTTGCGGAGTTGATTTTTCTGCTCATAAATATGAATGTAATAAGCAATATAAAAAATATTCGTCCTTAATAGCCGGCCCCTATCAAAAGTTACGAATTTTCAAAATCCGCGTCGAAAAAGCCTGAAAAACGATGCGCGACTTGGAGTGCGCCAAAAGTACATAAAAAATGAGATATGAAAAAGGACACCTGCCTATGCAACAATAAATGGAATGCCGATCACTAATCTCAAAACCGCGATTTTTTCGCATCGGTGGAACTCGAGATAAGACTCGTCTAGATGTGGTACTTTCGCCGCCCGAAAAAACGCTAAATCTGTACACTCCAGAGGTGGGAAATCTGACTCCTTTTGCTGACTCGATTCACCAAATCCGAGTCGGTCTAAAGAGTCGATTCAGTGAGTCGATTCAAAAGAGTCATGATTCATGATGAATTGGTTGCCTGCATGCTCCACGAGATTCACAATCTAAATGTCTAAAGAGTTATTGTGTATGACTCACCTAATAAAACTAGCTCAAAATATTTTTTTGAAAAAATTCAATGAATTGGATTCAATGATTCAGCTAATCATTTTCATAAATAAAAAATATATAAAACTTTATACATTGTTTTATTATTGTTTCTTTGTAGTATTTTTTAATAATTTTAAATCGTAAGGTATAAGGACATGTTTTTTTTCATAATTTCGTATCAAAACAAAACGTATTAATTATTATTAATAGAATAATAGAGATAAGAAGTTCTTTAATTTTTCTCAATTCTCTGACAAAATGATGATGCAGCGTAACTCTTTTCAAAACAGTTGCAGGTGGGCTGCGATTCCTCATTTTTCGTTAGGTCCGCACATGCGTTTAGTTTTTTATGTCTTTGGTCTTTGCAAATAGCAACTAGTAAACGCAGTTATCAGTTTTCTTCTCCGTTCTAATATTAAAAACCGTACTTGATACTTACACCGGTTTTAAATCGTTGGTCAATTATATATTACGTCGCGAATCTGCTACTTATTATCTTTTTTATTTTTTATTGACAATTAAAATATAAAAGATGAGTTCGCGAAAAACGAGTGAAATTTGGAAGTATTTCACAGACTTAGGGAACGAATAAGTAAAATGTGATATGTGTTCACAAACATTTTCTTTCAAAAACAGTTCCACCAGTAACCTTAATTATATGATTAAACGAACTTACCTGAAGTGAAGTTCTGATCATAATTGTATGATATCCATATTCTGAGTAGTTTAGTACATTTGTAGTATTCCCTGCGTCCTACGTTACTTACACATTCAAAGCGTAAAGCGAGAGCGAAAGCAAAGGGGGTCGTGCTTCTTTGTCTAGTCGGACCACGTTGCTTGCTCCGCTCCCAAATCATTCGTTGAAAGCATCAGCCGTAATTTTTTGGGACGGATTATATTAATCGGGTTAAGGGTGGGACTAAACTACTCAGAATATGGATATCATACAATTATGATCAGAACTTCACTTCAGGTAAGTTCGTTTAATCATATAATTGTATTTCAATCCATATTCCTCATAGTTTAGTACATTTGTAGATGTTTAAAGTCGATTACGGCTGTACAAAACAATTTTTATTATAAAAATCAATAAGCGTTCTTACAAAAGTTAAAATATAAAACATAAATTTTAATTCGCAATAATGTAACGAAATAAAAACATCCTCTTAAAGATTAGCAACCTTGATAGAGCACTATTCTTTAAATACGGCCCTAGCAAAGGATTCCTCTTTTGACAGTTTGAGATTATAAAACCGGGCAAAGATTTCTGAGCCCTTGGACCAGCCAGCTGTTTTTCTGATCATTTCGATGTTGACTCCGGCCCTTCTTGCAGCAGAAGTGCTCGCGTGCCGCGTACTGTAACCAGAGAATGAAGTCGTGTTTATGCCACACCTGCCTAACATCATCTTAATCCATCTACTTAAGGTTTGTGATGTTACTGGTTTAATTGGTTTATTATTTGAAATGAATAGGAAATCTATATCTCCTCTGATCCCTTTTGTCTTTTCTATGTAGTCCACTAAAGTTTTTGCTGGGCATATTATCTTATTTTCGAAAAATGGTAAAACCAATAGAGGTTGCAAGTTATTTAGACCCGAAGTTTTAATTGCTTCATCAATTTTAATTTTTATATTACTCTCATTAATAATAATATTTGATATTTTAATTAATGATAAGGTCTGTAACCTGTGACCAGTTGTTAAAGCGATTAAGATGGTAAGTTTCATGGAAACATCTTTAACCGATAGCTCAGAATTGTCGGGCATACTAGCTAGGAATTTCAAAACCACTCCTGGGTCCCAAATATTCTCGTACTTGGCTTTGGGTGGGCGAAGTTTTGCTACCCCTTTAAAAAACCGAATGAGTCTATGGTCCTGACCCACCTCCGGGCCCATTAAAAGGGACAAGGCCGATCGTATGCAATTCAGAAAGCTATACGAGCTTCCCTTATTGTATTCTAAAGAGAGAAATCTTAAGACGACCTCTGGCGAATATTGATAGAGATCAATCTTATTTAGTACACAATAATTCCACCATTTCTTCAAACCACTACAATATTGGGACTGTGAGCCTAATGATAGAGAAGCAATTGCAATATCGATTGACTCGACTGGAAAATTTCTTAATGCAAAAGCTTTCCTGATAGTTTCCCGAAAACCAGGGAAAGATTCCCCCACATCGGGTGTGGCTCCTTCCTAGAAGAAGAAAGTAAGTACTTAGATGGTGACAGTGTTTCAGGTTCATCTATACATAATGAAATAAATAACGGCCACCAGGGCTGTGTAGGCCAATTCGGCACAATTACTATTCCCTCCGATCCTTCTTCCATTATCTTCCTCAAAACTCGCAAAACAAGAGAGAAGGGAGGAAAAGCATAAAATTTTATCTCCTTCCAGCTTAAAGTGAAGGCGTCTACCCAACAAGACTGCGGGTCCTTGTGCCAAGAAACATATTTTTCGCACTTGGAATTTGTTCTTGAAGCAAACAAATCTATTTCCGGTAACCCGTACCTAGAAATAACCTTTCTAAAGGCCCAATCAGATAATTCGTATTCGGTCTCCTTTTCCGTTACTCTAGATTGGAAATCCGCCTCCGAATTATCCTCTGATGGAATGTAACTAGCAAAAATGAAAAATTTTCGCCTTTCGCACCAATTCCAAATGCTCTTGGTAATAATATTTAGATTTTGATATCTTGTACCCCCACACTTGTTAATATAGGCTATTGCCGTGGTGTTATCGATTTTTAAAAGAATTTCGCAATCGCGCAAATGATTTGCGAAACATTTTAAGCCGAAAAATGCGGCTAATAATTCTAAGGCATTAATATGGAAACTTTGTTCCACTCTGTTCCAGAAACCATGAGTTCTTTTACCGTCACAATAGGCTCCCCAACCGCTTCTTGAAGCATCGGAATAAATAGTTACTACATAATTATAAGTTCTAATAGGGTTATGATTATTCAAATGATCTCTCCACCAATTTAAATCTTCTTCTAAGGAATTTGGAACCCTCATAAGTGAATCAAAGTTTCCAGAATTAATTTTTAACTCTAAAAATTTAATTTGTTCGAAAGATTTTATATGGGTCCACCCAAATCTGACAGCGGGGCTGCAAGAAATTAAAGTACCTGTAACACAGGCGAAATCCCTTATCGTAATATTATTACCAATTTTAATACCTTCTAATAAGGAAAGGGTTTTTAAAACTTTTTGCTCTGGTAGACCAATTTTCATATTAACTGAATCAAAGGTAAAGCCTAGAAAAGAGCATGTTTTTGTTGGGGTTAAAACACTCTTTTCCATGTTAATTATAAAACCTAATGATTCTAAAAGAAGTTCTGTCTTAATAATGTTATTTATACACTCTTTCTCTGAATTACCAAATAGAATAAAATCATCTAAGTAAATTACAGAGCTGAGGCCTTGTTGTCTTAAATATGCTGCGACTGGTTTTAACATTTTTGTAAAAACAAAGGGTGCACTGCATAAGCCAAAAGGAAGACAAGAGAATTCAAAAATCTGCTTGTTAAACTGAAATCGCAAAAATTTCCTATGTGATTCAAGGATAGAAATTGAATAATAAGCATCTTTCAGATCGATTTTTCCCATAAACATATTTCTTTGTAACATTGAAGCTACGCTTCTCCAATCTTCCATTTTAAAGTGACTTTTCATTATATACTTATTTAACTTTTTTAGATTTAGAATAAATCTAGAAGAACCATCTGCCTTGGGAACTAGAAATATAGGCGATATATATTGATCGTTCTGAGAAGTGCAAGGAGATATAACTCCAATACCAATTAGTTTACCAATCTGCCTCTCACACTCCTCTCTCTCCGAATTTGTCCAAGATCTCTCTTTGGGAAGTAATTTTTGCTGAATTTTGGGATTCGAGAAAGGAATCTTATATCCCTTTACACATGATAAAATGAAAGGATCGGAGGTCAATTTTTTCCAATTATCCCAAAAAAATATCAACCGCCCAGCAACATTACTTACTGTGTTTGATACAGCTCCTATTTGCGTGACCGATGATGATTGGGCTGGCTCGAGTGACTCTGTGCTTGCGAGCGCCATTGATTCCTCTGCACGTTCGATTCCCTCCAATTCTGTTGTTGTCTTGGTATTCGCCCACCTGCATATTGGATTCGGAATTTTCCGCGAGATGCAGGTGGGTTCCTCACGTTTTTTGAATCATTGCGCTTAGGGAAGCTCTGGACTTTCGGCTTCTGTTGATATAACAGTTCCTTGGATACCTTGGATGCATTTTGTGCCGTCCTAATCCTATCCTCTAAGTCACTTCCATATAAGAACTGGTCAATGTTAGAACTGTCCAAAGTTTCCCTCAACTTTTCATTTATACTTGGACGTAAGATAGAACGTCTAACTAAACTCTGGTCATGTTGGAAATTTGCTAACAACTTGGCCGAATCATTTAGTGTCTCAATAATTTTCAAATTTGATTTATTATTTTGTAAAATCAGTTCAGATAATGCCATGCTTGTTGAGGCCAATGCAGCTGTTATTTTTTGTTGAGCCACAACTAACCTTGCGTCTCTCTGTAAGTGGGCTTCAGATAGACAACCTCGTATAATACTGTTTAATTTTGGTGGGTCCATACCCTTAACATTTTCCGGAGTTGGATATTTGTTTAATAAGGATTGAATATCGTCAGGTTTCAGTCCATTTTTAAGAATAAAATCAACATTATTGGCTACATTTTTCTGTACAGGAGGTGTAAAATTAGTCTTTGGTGTTAAATCCTCCCCCAGAATGGATAAAATTTCCATGTCAATGTCATTAGTATTTATTTCTAAAGCGGTAGGATCTGCCTCCTTCATAACAATATTTTGTAAAATATTTACTTTTTGGAGTGCGACCCGCGATGTGTTTATATTTTTATTCTCCTTATTTTCATCGCAGTCGTTCCTTTGTAAGTTGATGCACGTGTTGTGCAGCGCGCTCTCTCCCTCCCGCTCTTCATCGGACGGCTCCGCATATCTGTTGTAAAAACCATCTGGTGGGGACGGCGTTTCGGCGAGCCTGGTAAACTCTCCTACCGGGGTGCCGGCAGAGCCTGGCAACAACGGAAAAAATAAAGACAATGTAATAAAGTCTTTAAATTCTAGTAATCGTGAGATTACTTAACTCAATACAAATGTAAAAAATGTATCGAGGCAGATTAATCTAATTAATCTTTTAGTTCAGTACAAATATAAAAAATGTACTAACTCTGGAGGTTATGCCATATTAATTATTCAATACAAATGTAATAAGTGTATTGAAATCGACGTAATATAATACAAATATAAAAAATGTATTTATTACTATCCAAGTCATCGTCAAATCGTTTACTTGTATTATTGTTGACTTCCAAAGGATCTAAAAAATAAGATTTAATCAACTTACTTGATGAATTATCTTCCTCGGACTCCGGTTTTGCATGACGATATTTCTTTTTAAGCTTCCGTAATTGTTTTTCTAACTTGGTGATGTCCGATGGATATCTTTTACCCATATTTTAACCTTTAAAAAATTAATATAACGCTTATGTGTTTTCACGCCGGTACACGATGTTGGAATGATTTGGGAGCGGAGCAAGCAACGTGGTCCGACTAGACAAAGAAGCACGACCCCCTTTGCTTTCGCTCTCGCTTTACGCTTTGAATGTGTAAGTAACGTAGGACGCAGGGAATACTACAAATGTACTAAACTATGAGGAATATGGATTGAAATACAATAGACATATGAAAGCTAAACACTTTACTAGTTTTATGTGCGTACAAGAAGATAAATGTGTCAAAGGGCATCAAAAAATAATTCCAGAAAAAGTTGACAGTGAAAATCAAGAAACTATTGAACCAGTCGCGTCAGGTTCAAGTAGTACCATTATTGGTCTAAGTGGAACGGTCCAAAACCAAATTCAAACGACTCAAAATCATGAAGCTGGTACAAGTAAAAGTAAGAAAATAAAAAATTCTGATACTACCAAACAAACGACAATTGGAGAATATGTTTCGAGGCCACTTCCAATACATAAATCCAAAGAACTAGACCATCAGCTACTTAAAATGATCGTCAAGGAATATCAACCATTTACCTTGGTTGAGGATGTCGAGTTTAAAAAGTTTGTGAAATTAGCTTGTCCTGGTTACAGCTTACCCAGTCGAAAAACGTTAACTCAATCACTAATTCCAAAATTATATAACGTAACAAAAGAAAAGGTAATGGAAAATATAATTAATGCACGGGCAGTTTGCATTACCACTGATGGGTGGACATCTATTGTCAATGAGAGCTACATAGGTATTACTGCTCATTGGATCGACAGAAACGGAAAATTTTGCAATAATTTAATAGGCTGTATTTCCTTCAACGAAAGGCATACTGCACGAAACCTCTGCGCATTATTACAAAATGTATTTGAGGAATGGAAGATATCCAACGGAATAGTAGTAATTGTTAGTGATAACGCGGCAAATATTGTTGCTGCTATTCGTTTGGGTGGTTGGCGACATTTACCCTGTTATGCTCATACAATAAACTTGGCCGTACAAGAATGTTTAAAACCAATCGAGCCCACACTTCAAAAGGTCAAAAAAATTGTGGAATTTTTTAAAAAGAGTTCGTCAGGTTTAGAAAGGCTTCGCCAAACCCAAAAACAAATGAATCTTGACGATACAAAATTAAAACAAGACGTGAAAACACGTTGGAACTCAACGTATGAGATGTTAAACAGAATTTACCAATTAAAGGATGCCATAATTTCGACATTGGCAATATTATCGTCTCAATTGAGCCTTGATTCATCGGATTGGGTAATAATTCAATACTCTATACAAATTTTGAAAAATTTTAATGATATAACAATAGAAATAAGCGCGGAGAAAAATATTTCAATTTCAAAAATTATTGCTCTTGCAAATATCATGAATAGTAATGTGATTCGATTCTGCAATGATGTAGCAGTTTTACCCGAAAATGAATTACTATTGATGGGTAATGTATTAAAAACTCAATTAAAAAATCGATTTTATGAATTGGAATCTAATGACTTAGTTACACAAGCAACTCTATTGGATCCAAGATTTAAAAAGTATGGATTTACAAACTCTTTGAAATACGACAACGCCGTTCACATTTTAAAGAAGAAGGTAGCAACTATTGCGAACTCTTCATCATCGTGTCTTCCTAATGTAATACCAGCAGTTGATCCACCAACATCCTCTTCTATTTGGGCAGAATTCGATGCAAAAGTAAACGAATCCAGAGCATGCGATAATCCTACTGTTGCTGGAATAGTGGAAGTGGACAAATATTTGCAAGAACCCATAATCAACCGATCAGCTGATCCACTCCATTGGTGGGAAGAGCGAAAAAATATTTATCCAAATATATACGAACTTACAAAGAAGAGACTATGTATTGTAGCTACATCTGTTCCCTGCGAAAGACTTTTTTCCAAGGCAGGAAATTTAATCTCCGAAAAAAGAAGCAGGTTAAAGGCTTCTAAAGTATCAGAATTACTTTTCCTAAATCATAATTTAGAATAAAATAATCTAAAATATGTTTTATTGATTTGTGTCAATTTAAGATCAGATTTATTTTTAATATACGAATTCAATATTTTTTTATGTTTTGTGTCATCTTATTAATTGTAGGTATAAATTATAATTTTATATGTATTATATAATATTTATTGCTTGTTTATATAGTTCATTCGAATTCTATTTTGTTTTTTTATCATATAATATGTTTATCGAATAAAAGTTTTTTGTTTATAATTTAATTTAAGTTATGACCACAATTATTTAATACAAGCCACACTTATGTTAACTAGAAGTAGAAACTAGAAACGACACGGTTCTGGATTTTGATTTTGACTCAGTCCCATAAGCTCAATTCGACTCTCTCGAAAAGTCCCGATTCCATATTCCACGAATCACTCACAGAACTCACTTCAAAAGCAGTGAGCAGCGAGGAGTCGGGAGTACTCGAGAGTCGACTCCTTAAAAGCGGAGTGAATCGATTCACTGAATAGAAAGAGCGAGTCGACTCATTTAACTCACTCACTCACGAGTTACACACCTCTATCTAGTACACTCGGCGTGCGGGCGCCGCGACGTTACACGGTTGCGCCTGGGGACTTAAAAATGGCCATGGTCGATCCCCAGGATATGAGAATAAAAGGTGCCAAATGTCGTCGCTTCCCTTTAAAACCGGAAGGGGGTGCGATTTTTCAAAGTTGAGGCCGGCGAAAACCGGAAAAAAACGGAAGAAAAAACGACCATTTTCGAGAATTTTTTTCAGTGTTAGACTGCTTGGAAAAATTTAAAATTCAAACCCCGCTTAGAATCCGCATCCCTCTTCATGATACAACCGGAGTTTTTGAAATCCGACCAAAAAAATGCCCTTTTCGCGGCTCGTCGCAAAAAAAGTCCGAATTTGGGGTAAAAATACAAAAGGGGCCGTATCTCCGCCCCCTTAACAGATAGGTCCGGACGGCTCAAAACCGCTATCTTCAGAATCCGCTTCGATATAAAACCGACCGTTCTAAGGTTGTGAAAAGTTTATTATTTCCTAAATTTTTGGGCAATAAATATACAAATTATGGGATCGAAAACGAACCACGAGCCAATACAAACTTTGAAGAAGTAATAGGTAAGGATGTGCAACAATTGGGTTTGTGGATTACCCATACGTGGCGGCTAGTCCTGATGGTATTTTGGATGAAAATACTATAATAGAAAATAAGTGCCCATATGTATTACAAAAAATGACACCCCAAGAAGCCATTACAACAAAGAAAATTAAATTTGCAAAGTTGGATGTAAACTACGAATTGATTTTAAACAGAAACCATCCATATTATTATCAAGTACAAGGACAACTGTTCATTTTAAAAAAGTTGTATTGTTTCTTTATAATCTGGTCTCCAAAAGGAATGATTTATGAGAAAATTTCCAGAGATGATTCTTTTTGTGAGAAAATGTTTTCAAAATTAACTGTTTTTTATATGGATTATTTATTGCCAGAATTAATAAATGAAGAAGTACAACAATAAAATGAGCAGTTTAATTGCACTTGATTTTAATATGGATTGATTTTAAGGTTTCCAAAAATTCTTTTCTTGGGATATTATTTATTGAAAACAATTTGAGGTACAAATATTAATGTTTAAATTTACAAGACGAGCAATATTTTTTTGAAAATCATCATAAAATGTACTTTTTTGTTTATTTTCCATTATGCAAAGCACTCCTAAGTTTTAGTTTAGAGTGTAATAGAGCCACCCTTATCATTTCTTTATTCATGAAAATAAAATATTGAATTTTTGGTATGTTATCTAAATATTTTCACCTAAAATGCCGTCAACTTTTTTATTTCAAACTTATTACCCATGTTTATATTACGGCTTCCAATTTGTTTCTCTTGTTACTACATTTACATTCTTTTATACTTTTATGTATATTAGTTGAAAGGGTTCATAAATATATTATTATCAAAAATTTATAATAAACCTAATTCTATTTTTTTGTTACTAAATTATTTATTATAAAGGGTGGGCCAACGAAAACGAAACAGGCGAGTTTTGAAATAGTTAATAAAAAATTTTGAAAATACGCTCGGACAGGTCAACTTTGGTTTCGAGGGGGACATATTTTGCAATAGAAGTGATTCAAAAATCCATTCACCCCTGTGCCCTATGGACACAACCCCTAAAATTTTAATAGGGATGGTGGGGTAAGTAATACCTTGTTAGAAAGATCTTTTTACTCAGAGTAACATACAAAAAAAAAAGTTAAATCGATCGATTCGTTTTAAAGATATTCAAAATTTAGCAAGTAGAGATTTCATGTCTTTTAAAATTGTGCTATGAACACCACGCCTTCAATTTTAAGTGTTTTGATGGGGTAAGTAATATCATTTCGAGGGGGACATATTTTGCAATAGACCTGATTCAAAAATCCATTCATCCCTCGCCCTTTGAACACAACCCCTAAAAATTTAATAGGGATGGTGGGGTAAGTAATACCTCGTTAGAAAGATCTTTTTACCCAGAGTAACATGCCAAAAATAAAGTTAAATCCTTCGATTCGTTTTGAAGATATTCAAAATTTAACATGTAGAGTTTTCATGCCTTTAAAATTGTGCTATGAACACCACGGCTTCAATTTTATGTGTTTTGATAGGGTAAGTAATACCACCTGGGAAAGATCTTTTAACCCAAAGTAACATACAAAAACATGTAAAACGCAATTTATTTTCATTTTCTACAAAAGAGAGATTTTAAAAAACAAATTTAAATTTATTCGAGGAATTGTTTAAAATTTTGTAACATCTGGAACAAAACAATGCAAAACATAAAACGATTTATAACCACATTGAGATTCTTTTTATCAGTTGTATTTTGTATTAGTATTAGATTTTTATCGTATTAAAACTGTTTATGACTAATTATTAGAAATCAACATTTAAAATTTTGTGAACTTCTGTAAAAGCTTCTGCTAGCAATGGTTTATACAATTCCAGAAAGGGTTGAATTAATCACTTTTTATTTTAAAAACGATGAGAATGCCCATCGTGCAGCTAATTTATTTAATGAACAACATCCAAACAAACATTGTAACCGAAAATACGTTCTGGAGTTGGTTGCAAAATTTAAAAATACTGGTTCTGTTGGTAATAAGAAACGCGATCCTGGTAATGTTCGTCCAATAAGAAATGAGGTCGTTGAAATAGGTGTTTTGGGACAAGTTGCTGCAGATCCAACTTTAAGCACAAGAAAACTGGAGACTGTGACTAACATCACCAGAACAACCATTCGCCGAATATTGAAAGGTCACAAATATCATCCCTATAAAATTCATTTAATTCATGAGTTAAATGGAGATGATTTTGATAGGCGTCTGCAATTTTGTGAGGTGATGACGGAACGGATAATTGCTGATGAAAATTATCTTTATAATATCTGTTTTTTTGATGAGTGCACCTTTTTCTTAAACTCAACCGTTAATCGTCATAATTGTCGATATTGGTCAGATGAGAATCCTAGGGTATTTCATGAAGTTCACACTCAAACTCCTCAAAAATTGAATGTGTGGGTTGGAATTTTTGGAGAGCGTCTTATTGGTCCTTATTTTCTAGATGGCAATCTAACAGGGGATATGTACTTGGATCTACTTCAAAACTTTGTTCATCCATTTTTTGACAATATTATCGAAAATGACGATCGTTATTTAGAAGACCATCTGATTTTCCAACAAGACGGAGCCCCTCCTCATTACACACGGTCTGTTAGGGAATTCTTGGATACGACGTTTCCTGGGCAATGGATTGGGCGTAGAGGACCTTTGGAGTGGCCGCCGCGACGTCCCGATCTTACTCCCCTTGATTTTTTCCTTTGGGGGCATTTAAAGATTTACGCAACGGAACCAGGATCTCTAGCAGAGTTACGACAGAGAATTATTAATGAATGCCGAGAAATTACTGCTGAAATGTTACAAAATGTAAGAATTCGCTTTGAGCAAAATTTGTACGTTTGCATGGAGGTTGGTGGAACTCAATTCGAACATTTAATAAAATAATAAAAACATCCTTGAAAGTGTCGGGATCGATGGGATTCTTTAAAGTGTTAAGTTTTCTTCAAAAAGATTAGTTAAGTTTAGTTTGGTTAAATAAAAAATAATGTGCAATACTGTTTTATTTTGAATTCTTTAAAACAAACCATTCGATTTCACTTTTGTTTTTTTCTATGTTACTTGTGGTAAAAAGAACTTTCCAAGGAGGTATTACTTACCCTATCAAAAGACTTAAAATTGAAGGCGTGGTGTTCATAGCACAATTTTAAAAGGTATGAAAACTCTACTTGCTAAATTTTGAATATATTTAAAATGAATCGATCGATTTAACTTTTTTTTTGTATGTTAATCTGGGTAAAAAGATCTTTCCAACGAGGTATTACTTACCCCACCATCCCTATTAAAATTTAAGGGGTTGTGTCCAAAGGGCGAGGGATGAATGGATTTTTGAATCAACTTTATTGCAAAGTATGTCTCTCTCGAAACGGTATTACTTACCTTATAAAAACACTTAAAATTGAAGGTGTGGTGTTCATGGCACAATTTTAAAAGGCATGAAATCTCTACTTGCTAAATTTTGAATATCTTTAAAACGAATCGATCGATTTAACTTTTTTTTGTATGTTACTCTGGATAAAAAGATCTCTCCAACGAGGTATTACTTACCCCACCATCCCTATTAAAATTTAAGGGGTTGTGTCCATAGGGCGCAGGGATGAATGGATTTTTGAATCAGCTCTATTGCAAAATATGTCCCCCTCGAAACTAAAGTTGACCTGTCCGAGCATTTTTTCAAATTTTTTTAATAACTATTTCAAAACTCGTCTGTTTCGTTTTCGTTGGCCCACCCTGTATATTTTAATGTACAGTTGACGAGTTGACAATATTTATAATAATTGCAATTTTTATTACTAATCTGTTTCATATTTTTATGTACAGTCGTATGTATTTATAAATATATTTATTATCAAAAAATTGATTATATTCTATTCTCTTTGTAACCAATTTATTATATATTTTTATGTACAGTTGAAAATATTTATAATAATTCAATTGTATTTTTTGTTACTACCTTTTTTATATTATATGTACCTAGAGTTGAAAATGATTATTTTATTTTTTAATAAAATGTGTTTTTACCATTATGTAACTTTCGTGCCCGACCCCTCAGCAAGTAACCCTTAATTGGTCAAAACAAAATAATTTTGATAAAATTAAAAAAAATTGGAATAAAAGAAGTTAAAAAAAATAATGAAGTGAATTTTGAAAAGAGTAAAAGTTGATCTTGGAAGCGTTAATTAACGAATTAATTAATTAATAGGTTCTTTTAAATAAAATAGGGTTAGAGTCGGTGTGACATATTGCATAGACCAATATTACTGAAAGTTGGAAAATATTGCTAAGTAAGGGAAGCGCCGTCCCGTTTAATTAAGTGCGAATGGTCAGCTATGAAGTTAAGATTTACACAATAAAAGAAAATAAACTTAAATGTTCTCACTTACTTGGAGTATTTTTTGGGCAATACTTAACTCTACTAGTCTCTCTGCTCAAATTTTATTTAAGAAAAAAAAAGTAAAAAAAAGAGGTTAATATTAAAAAACTTGAATAAAACAAAATAATAAGAATAATAAATAAATTTAATATAAAAGAAAAGTTAAAACAATAATAAAGAAACCTTAAACTTATTAAAAAAAATTCTAAAATAACAATTGAACAAAAATAACCAAACCATAAAGTTAGACCCCACAAACTAAAGATTAAAAAAAACAAAAAAAAAACAATGAAATAGAAAATAACTGACACAACGCGGAGAATGAAATCTGAGCTTCAGCGGGAACTAGCTGGGATTTGCGAATTAACCAAATTTCGAGATGTCAGAGGTTTTTATCAATTTTCCCTAGGGTGGGAGTCTTCTTGTTAAATTCACTCGAGTGGGAATGAATCAACCAATCAGAGATCGTACTTAAAGGTGGTCAACTTCATGGTAGGGTTATCTCAAGCAACCCTGTATACTGGTACAAATGTACAGTGGGTTGCCCCCGACTATCAACAAATAGGGCTAAAATATTAACATCTAAATTTTCATTCCTGCACGTTTTCTAAACATACAAACTCCAAAATCCAACAATTATTTTGGGCGTCTTTTAATAAATAGGGTACAACACTGAAAATCTCTGGTTATTTTTACAATTTCCATATTATTTTGGGATCATTTTGTTCTGCAAATAATGGCGCTTCTTCTGAAGTGAACAAATATTACATTTTACAATAAAAAATTATTAATTTTAAAAATAAAAACAATTAGGGGTTTTCCCGTCTTTGGGGCGCCAGTCGTTAGGCGTGTCGGACTTTGGGCCCATTATAAGGTTGTAAAATCTCCGTCCTTTGCTAAATCCCGGCTAATTGTCCTACGATCGGTATTCAATTTGGAGATAAAATATTCCAATCGTTGAAAGGTACGATGGTAATTTTGAATGGTTACAAAAGAGGTCTATATAAACAAGTCCTAAACGCTTACTTAAGAAAAATCCTAAATTGTTTTACAATGGCCAATTAATAATCCCAAACAATATTATTGAAACTCTAATAAACCAAAAATTTGTTTGAGATATCCAATATCCGCAATTTGGATTATTTACAATTATCTTATTTTTATTTATTAATTTATTTTGGTTTTTTTTTGACTGGGGCACGGGCGAGAAGGGCGCGCGCATCCTGTTAAATCCGCGCGTTTATTTGTTACAACTGTTTTTAAATAAATTTTCGTTTTTTTCTGAAATATCTCAAAAGTTTAGAATTGGTGATTGCAAAAGATCATATTATCATGTCAGTCAGTCAGTGCTTAGCGTAATTGAGCGATTACTAATATGCTAATAACAACGACCGAACACGTGTCTTCTGTCCTTACAATTCTAAACTCGCAATTTTATTGGTTCCTTGATGGTTTCTTGTGGAGCCAGCCTGAATGAATACCCCACTACTAAAATCGCGCTATCCCAAGTAAAATATTCCGCACGCAATGCTGTTGATTCCTGACATAGGCAAAATTTCAAAACCGGAGCTCCTCATTTGACTCTCTATCGCCTTAAGGATAAAACGTTTTACCAAAAAGTCTTATGCGCTCGTTTATTAGTAAGTTTTTTATTTGCTTTACAATTAATTACACCTCATTCAAGTATCTCACATTCATCTATCAATATTACACAATTCAATTATTATTGAATCAAGTAGAAAGAGTGACCGTTTTTGTGTTAAAATTACAACAACTGATTTCCCATGTATGGGGTGCCCCCCTTGTACCACCATTTGTTTGATGAATAGAAAAACTACGAATAGAAAGGTAATATTTCTTAATTGTTATAATTATTGTATATTATTGTAAAAATATTGTTAATTGTTATAATCACAACGATTTATTTAAAAAAAAAACAAAAGTTAATTCATTATTAAGTGTCATATTTAAAAAAAAATTAGTTGATAATATTGTATTTTAATGTTGTCATTTTTATTGTAGTTCTGAGGAAGGAGGAAACATAGCCTCCGAATCGTCGACTTTGTCAAATAAAGTTTTATTGAGATTATTTGAAGTTCGATAACGGCATTTATTTACCTTTAAATTTTATTTCATATAAATAAAAAAATTGGTTCTGCGATCTTTTTTAATTTTCATTTTTTTTAAATGAATTTTTTTATATTAGCGGTCCGCGGGATTTTTCACGAAAAAATTCGAGATTTAAAGTCCTATTTTATTATCAAAACTCAATTGAACTTTAAAATTGTACGCTTACCCGCGTAACCTCCAAGAACGCCCTGCGATTGGTCGCGGCTCGGATTACGTCACTACCCATATAGCGCAGCCAGCGCTACTGGCTCCTATGCAGTTGATAGTTCTTTACGTTGATTATTGTCGTGATTATTATTAAGATCAAGTAAATAATATCCATAACCAATTAATAGGGACTGACATGGTTGAACCTAGATTCGTGAAGCCAGATTCTACAAATTTACCACTTGTGTGAAGTTAGCAATAGATTTCAGCAATTACTTATATTTCAAAAAATATGCAAAAAAAAATTAAAAAAACTGGTTATTGTATAGTGTTATAAGTATTTCCAATGGAGTATGACAAAAACAACCCCATAAATATCCCCACCCCTAAAATATTCAGGTTTAAAGAATTAAAAACGTCACTACGTGCTGAGTTCACTTTTCTTATGCTATTACAAATAATATATAAAAAAATTAGATGGCGGTTATTTTTTGTTTAGAAGTTATGATACATCAAAGATTATACAATGGTTGCGCGCGCCGTCATCATGAAAAATACACAAACATCATTTAAATCATCCTTTCTATTCAATTTTTATATATTTAATTTATAAAAGATATTATATACATTAAAAAAACTATAAAGCGGTATTTTCTTGAAGTTGTGACCCTTGAATGTTCAAAACATGCCGCGCGAGCGCTCACTAAAATATTCCTAAAACATTGGCATCACCATTAATAATGAATTTCATTTCTTTAAATCATAGTTTAATGAAATACAAACAAATTATAAAAAAATTGAGTGGCGGTATTTTTTTGTTTTCGAGTTTCGCCCTCTGAAACTTCCAAATACTACTAATATATGCGCTGGCGCTCACTAAAATTCTCCTACAACTTTGGCATCACCTTTAATTTTGAATTTTTTTTCTTTAAATCATAGTTTATTGAAATACAAACAAATTATAATAAAATTGAGTGGCGGTATTTTTTTGTTTTCGAGTTTCGCCCTCTGAAACTTCCAAATACTACTAATATATGCGCTGGCGCTCACTAAAATTCTCCTACAACTTTGGCATCACCTTTAATTTTGAATTTTTTTTCTTTAAATCATAGTTTATTGAAATACAAACAAATTATAAAAAAATTGAGTGGCGGTAATTTTTGTTTTCGAGTTTCGCCCTCTGAAAGTTCCAAATACTACTAATATATGCGCTGGCGCTCACTTAAATTCTCCTACAACTTTGGCATCACCTTTAATTTTGAATTTTTTTTCTTTAAATCATAGTTTATTGAAATACAAACAAATTATAAAAAAATTGAGTGGCGGTATTTTTTTGTTTTCGAGTTTCACCCTCTCAAACTTCCAAATACTACTAATATGCGCGCGGGCGCTCACTAAAATCCTCCTACAACTTTGGCATCACCTTTGATTTTGAATTTTTTTTCTTTAAATCATAGTTTATTGAAATACAAACAAATTTTAAAAAAATTGAGTGGCGGTATTCTTTTGTTTTCGAGTTTCGCCCTCTTAAACTTCCAAATACTACTAATATGCGCGCTGGCGCTCACTAAAATCCACCTACAACTTTGGTATCACCTTTAATTTTGAATTTTTTTTCTCTAAATCATAGTTTGTTGAAATACAAACAAATTATAAAAAAATTGAGTGGCGGTATTTTTTTGTTTTCGAGTTTCGGTATTTGTCTTCTGTTTTGTGCGCTTTTAAAGTAAACATAATAATCCTAGTCACCAAACATACTAGAAATGCATAGTTTTGCAAAGAGTATATAGACTTTTTAGTTGCGTCTATGCAATATTTTTTTTGAAAAATATAATTATTGCTTTGCACCACCAGCTTATAAACCATGTGTTTTGGGTTAGAGTGAGAGGCAGATACTTACATTCTTCTAGACCAGCACTTTGTTGCCGTTATCAGTGTTTAGTGTCCGCTTTAAGCTCGACTGTTTCGTTTCGTTCTGGATTTTCTCGTTTTTTTCACAAGGCATAAAAAATGAATCTTAAGGATATGATTATTATTGATCTGGCAGCTTATTTAAGTTCTGTGTCCGCAAGTTCAAATAAAATTCGCCGATTGCGTTGTGGCGATAAATTAATTCAAGACGCTTGTTTATCTTTATTTGGAGAAAACAATAGACTAAAAAGACTGCACTTATACACCATTATAAAAAAAAGAACAACGGAATTATTGAATTTAATAGATTCAATAAATTCAAGAAAGCTCAGTAATGAACACCTTGATACAAAGGTAATAAATTTATCTATTAATAGCGAAATTCTGAAAAATAATATTAATTTTGAAAACTTGTCTATGGATCAATCTTTTGATGCAAATGTGTTCGAGGAATTATTAGATACTTCTACGATCTGCAAAAATAAAAGTACAAACGACTCAACAGAAATTGTTTCAAAATTAGATAACTTTCAAAAAGATATTAATGCAACTTTAGATGTTACTGCCAACAAAATAGATGATATAGACAATAATCTTTTCACAATTTATAAAGAAAATAAAAAAGAAACGTCGTTTATATTACCAATTGGTTCGGTTAATGTTTACCCTTCAACCATTAAATCTGCTTCGTTCAAGGAATGCGTATATTTTGAAGGAGAATTTAATGTTTCCAAAGAACAATTAAATTCAATTTATAATTATAAAAATAAAAAATTTAATACAAATTATTCAAATTTTTTGCTAAAAGAAAAATTTGAAGAAGTTAATAGCACATGTATTTTCAATTTAAAAAGTACTAACTATTTGAAAAATTAAATTATAATTTATGGTTATTGTTCGTATATTGATTGCAAGTTATTTAAATTGGAATGTTTTATAAGCAATTATTGTCTTAGAGGTTGTTTATATTCTTCTTCTGTTAATTTTTCGCATAATAAACAACTTACTAGGCAAGTTAGAGGAGTCGAGCGCTGTATTTTAGGACAACGTGTAGAAAATGCTGAGATTTTAGACATCAGAAAAGAAGATGCCAAATCATGTTTTAAAAAAGTTTCTTTAACGAAAAATCTTAGACGTGCCAAATCGTTAAGTGTTTACCGAAAAATTAAAACAGAAGCTCTTTCTAGGCAAGATAGGTCGGTGGATGATGTCTACGATATGATGTTAATGGCTCGTGAAAATAAGAATTATATCTTTAAAGTTTCTGAACCTCTAATTGTTTATATATTTAGCCGAGAACAGACCGAATTTATAAAAAAATATGCAATTGATACTCCAGAGCTTCCAAACATTTACCTTGATGCTACAGGTTCAGTAATTCGAAAACCTTTTAAAAATTGCAAAAGAGTACTCTACTATGCTGGAGTTGTGCAAACAATAAAAAATAAAATCGTACCAATTGTTGAAATGGTATCCACGAAACACGACACTGGAAGTATTGCTTGTTGGCTTTTAGAGTTTAAATATTTTTGTTTAAAGAAACAAATTAAGTGGCCTGCTTTTAAGAGTGTTACGACTGACTTTAGTTTAGCATTTTTAAATGCAATTTCAGAGTCCTGGAATTGCCAAACTTTATTAAGTTACTGCAACATGTTTTTTGAGAAAGTCAATAATCCCAGTGTTAACTTAAATGGTTTTATTAACATTCGATTGTGCTGTGCCCATTTAATGAAATTGTTTTCAAGAGATGTTAATAATTTTTTTGAGGATAAATATGTTCGAAGCATATTAAAAGAAATAATTGCTTCATTTTTTGACAAATCTGATTTTGCAGATATAAAGGAAACCATTGTAAATTTATTTATTTTAATCTCCAGTAAATACGAAAACTCAAAAATGTCAAATGCTAAGAACAACTTAATTGGGAAAACAGCCAATAATCATAATACTTCTGATGTTCATGAAGATAGGGATACAGAAAACTTAGAGTCACGTTTGCCTATCATGACCGAAACAACCGATGTCTTTTACAAAAATAATTTTTTTAAATATTTTGATGATCTCTTTAATGATCTAAAAGAAAAATTACTTTCAGTTCAGGTAAATGATAATAAAAATAATGTTTTTTATAATGAATTGTTTATAACGTACTTTATAAAGCACTATATTCCATACCTACCTATGTGGACAAGTTTGTTTGCCGAAAAAAGATCCAGCAATGCAGTCGTGGAAAGATGGTTTGGGATTGTCAAAAATAATATTCTTTCTAGAGGTTTGCATCGAAAGTGTTCACGATTCATTCGGAAGATTAGAGACTTTACAGTCTCAGAATATAGAGAGCATAAGTTCAACCTAGACTTAAGAAGATGTGCCTCAAAAAAAACAAAAATTCAAATTCCAGAGGAAAGGTGGTGCAAAAGGAGGAAAATCAAATATACTTATTTTAAAAATCAATTTATTACGAAATTACAAAATAAGGAGCATGCAAAACTAGAAAAAGTGAAACTTGATAAACAAGATGAATTGATCGACGAAAAAGTCTCTGATTCTGATTTAAAATACTATTGCAACTTCAATCCAGTCGTTGAAATGACTCAACTTTCTAATGGTCGCGAATATTTGGTTTCGCGTTTCAAGGAAGAGACCTTATACTATGGTAGCTACAGTACTCTACATACTGATCAAATTGTTTTAAATATGTGGCTAGATAATTTAGATATAGACTACTGCTTACATATATTTACTAATAATGCTGATGGAGCTGAAGCTTTTATGGTATACAAAGTCCAACAATTATTAGAGATGAAAGATCCGAAGATAACAATTTCACCAAATGTAAAAATGCTATTATTTCCAATCCTAAAATCAGACCATTTTACACTATTTTTTGTAAATTTGGAAACAAAGATTATGGAATATTATGATCCAAAGTTTTCTAACAGTCGAAAATCAAAAACATATTTCCAAAAATTCTCAAGAATTTTAAATAATAGTTCACAATATTATAAGGATTGTAAATTTTCTTTGAAAGAACGTAAACATCCTATACAAAATGATGGATGGAACTGTGGAGTTTATACAATCTTCTTTGCTGAAAATTTGATTAATGGCAATACTTTTGATGAGACTTTTGATCCTTATCTATACCGTAATTATTTAAAATTTTTAATAATATCCAAATCTGAAATTGAAGCTACCGCCTGTTTGTACTGCGGTGTGTGCAATGAAGAATTGGAATGTATTAGATGCAAGAGAAGAGACCACATTATTTGTGCTAATTTAAAGCAAACACTTAATTACAAGTGTGCCTTATGTAATTCCTTAAACTAACTTGAGTTAGTTTGAATTCCTAATTTAAAAAATAAAAATTAAGTACTTATTTTTTCTGTCTTTTATTTACATTTTCATTAACCAAAGTGGCCAACTTTGAAGATCCCTTAACTAGCACTTTGCAAAAATTAAAAAAATATAAACTGATAATAATATAAAACAATTTACATAATCCAGATATTATGATCCTCTCTTTATAAGTTCTCAGCCAACGTAACAAATCACAGGTAGGTATACTTCATTTTTAAGTTTCGTACTGTTCTTATATGGTGTTTTTTCTCCATTTTCTTTTATCAGCTTTGATCATTCCTTTAAAATAAAAACAAATTTAAAATAAAAATAAAAACATATAAAAATGATTACGTAAATTAATCATATTTTATTTCTACTGCAACTTACCTCATTTTCCAATAATTACATGATCGATTATAAACTCAACACAAATTACACAATTACCTAACCTACAAATTTCAGATAAACGATAAACACAAAAGTACCACCACTCATTTTTTTTATAATTAGTTTGCATTTCAATAAACTAGAATCTCAACTAAAAAAAATATAATTAAATATGAGGCCAATGCTGCAGGGAGAATTTAGTTAGCGCCCGCGCGCATATTAATAATAGTCGGAGGAAGTAACTCGAAAACAAAAAATATCACCACTCAATTTTTTGCACTGTATTTCAATAAACTGTGATTTAAAGAAAAAAAAATCAAAATTAAAGGTATGCCAAAGTTGTAGGATGACTTTAGTGGCCGCCCGCGCACCTATTAGTAGTATTTGGAACTTTCAGTGGTCAAAACTCAAAAACAAAAAAATACCGCCACTCTGAGACTCGGTAATATGTCCCGACTATTAAAATTGAACTTATGTTTCTATCACAATTTGGCTACTCTTACGAGGAAGGACAATACCGCTTTTGGTGTACTTTTATTCCAACTTTTCTAAAAATATTAACAACATAAGTATGAGTAAGCAAATTCAAGAATTAGAATGATAACACTTATCGTTATTATGTACACTAAATATTATAAACAGTAACTAATTAGCCTACGGATTGATCAATCAGATTAAAACACAAATTAATTAAAACTAAGCAGATAATCACTAAGATTAAAAAAAAGAAAACGTAGTCTCCATCGAGATTCCAGGTCCACCGTGTGAACGGACCTTTACATGATAAAGCGCATAAATACACACGAACTAATAAAATAATCTTAAATTTATTTGAATAACATGTGGAATTAAATTTTCAATAAATTTAAATTCTTAACCAAAATATATTAATCATTAATTTTATTATAAATGAAAGTGCAAATAAAAATGCAAATGCAGAGCTCTTGTCACTTTAGATTTTATCTAAGAATATCGAATTCAAAGCTCAAACTAGATTGATAGTAAATGTTCGCTTATCTGTTTAGCCTATGTGCGATCCGTGGTCCTGCAGGAAAAACAATAGAGTGATTCTCGCCAGCAAAAGACCATCCTTCTGATTAAACCAAAATTCCAAAAATCTTCGTATGGATTCCAAATCCAAGGTCCAACAATAATCATTAACAAAACCCAAATAGTTGTGGAGATTGATAGGCAAATTTCCACCCACACACACAGAACACACATATAAAAAAATTGTCTCGTGATGAAAAATACGGCCTTGATGATCCGAAATAAATTCCTTTTATAAGAATAAATAAATTCTTATTATTTACTAAAACCCTCTAATAATCCGTCACTCGACGATAAGGTAACTAGCAAACCAATTAATCAAAAATACTGCTAATACTTAGAAATCGAGAGATTTAGAAGCACGTCTTTTCACTATCGTGAACTAAGAACGAATTATTTCCATCACGTCAGAAAACTGGACAAAATGTTGCTTCAATAAAATTTGCATAACAACAATTTAAATAAAATAAAATAATAACAAAAGCGTCACATGTTTTTGAAAAGTTAGGATGCACCTACACCAGAAAGAGAATTTTGTAGAAATAGACAATATAAAATGTTTAAACACTAATAAAATATAGGAACGTAACAAAAATTCAAAATTAAAGGTGATACCAAAGTTGTAGGAGAATTTTAGTGAGCGCCCGCCCTTATATTAGTAGTATTTGGAAGTTTCAGAGGGCGAAACTCGAAAACAAAAAAATACCGCCACTCAATTTTTTTATAATTTGTTTGTATTTCAATAAACTATGATTTTAAGAAAAAAAATTCAAAATTAAAGGTGATGCCAAAGTTGTAGGAGAATTTTAGAGAGCGCCAGCGCATATATTAGTAGTATTTGGAACTTTCAGAGGGCGAAACTCGAAAACAAAAAAATACCGCCACTCAATTTTTTTATAATTTGTTTGTATTTCAATAAACTATGATTTTAAGAAAAAAAATTCAAAATTAAAGGTGATGCCAAAGTTGTAGGAGAATTTTAGTGAGCGCCAGCGCATATATTAGTAGTATTTGGAACTTTCAGAGGGCGAAACTCGAAAACAAAAAAATACCGCCACTCAATTTTTTTATAATTTGTTTGTATTTCAATAAACAATGATTTAAAGAAAAAAAATTCAAAATTAAAGGTGATGCCAAAGTTGTAGGAGGATTTTAGTGAGCGCCCGCGCGCATATTAGTAGTATTTGGAAGTTTTAGAGGGTGAAACTCGAAAACAAAAAAATACCGCCACTCAATTTTTTTATAATTTGTTTGTATTTCAATAAACAATGATTTAAAGAAAAAAAATTCAAAATTAAAGGTGATGCCAAAGTTGTAGGAGGATTTTAGTGAGCGCCCGCGCGCATATTAGTAGTATTTGGAAGTTTTAGAGGGTGAAACTCGAAAACAAAAAAATACCGCCACTCAATTTTTTTATAATTTGTTTGTATTTCAATAAACTATGATTTAAAGAAAAAAAATTCAAAATTAAAGGTGATGCCAAAGTTGTAGGAGAATTTTAGTGAGCGCCCGCGCGCATATTAGTAGTATGTGGAAGTTTCAGAAGGCGAAACTCGAAAACAAAAAAATACCGCCATCTAATTTTTTTATATATTATTTGTAATAGCATAAGAAAACATATTTAAAAATAAAAAATTTAAAAAAAAGTGAACTTAGCACGTAGTGACGTTTTTAATTCTTTAAACCTGATTATTTTAGGGGTGGGGATATTTATGGGGTTGTTTTTGTCATACCCCATTGGAAATACTTATAACACTATACAATAACCAGTTTTTTTAATTTTTTTTTGCATATTTTTTGAAATATAAGTAATTGCTGAAATCTATTGCTAACTTCACACAAGTCATTCCCGGGCCATGTGGTCCTTTTTACCGCACCTGAAACATGAAAACTCCCTTTTTGCTTGAGGGTTACCGCTTGTTACTGACTCGTTGGTATTTTGCGTTTTATTGCTCTGTCCCACGGAACCTTTTCGGAATCGCTCCAACAGCTTTAGGTCTTCGTAAAGTTCGTCCACGTCTTAATGGTTTTTTGCTAACAGTCCACTTACACTTGCCCGATCTCTGAGTCCGACCAATATTTGCTCTTTCGCTTCACAGAAAGACAACTTTAGTTCCATGCACCTCATGTACTTGTCATGGTAATACGCGCCCAAACTTTCCCGAGCTCCTTGGAATCTCCCACGCATGGACTCCCATTTTTCAGTCGTGCTAGTTGTGTCAACGTACGTCCAGCGAAAAGTCCGTTCGAAATCTTCAAACCGCAAAATATTATACCTTCGAGTGGCAAACCACGCTCTCGCGCTGCCCCTTAAATTAGTGTGTGCCATTTCTAGTAATAGCGCATCCGTCCAGCCGTTATACCTTGCGCTGGTTTTTAACTGTGCGAGCCACTCATTAGCCTGTAAGTGGTCGCCGTCACCATAAAAATTTTTAATTTGCGTCGGCAATATCGGCGCCCTTGGCGCTTCCTCTCAACCACGTACCTCCCGCATTTCCAGTAGCGTCAGCATCCTAGACATCTGGGTTAGCATGGTTGCTGTCGTGTCGTTGTTCGATCTTACGACGCCACCGCCATCTCGTGGTAATGCACCGCGATGTCCTTGCATTATTGGATTGTAGCTGCCATCTGTCGGCTGCTCTCGACGTTCCTCTCTGCTCGACCCAAATGTGCTGCCCCCTAGCGGTCGCTCTGGGTTTTTCCCCGTGTCGGTAAAATCATCATAATTTCCCGCCAAATCGCCATGCCTTGTCAACTCTTCCGCTGACACACCTCCAACCGCGGAAACAAACTCTCCCGGTTGAGATGATCTCCCAGAATCCAAACTCCACTCCGGATCTCTATCTAAATTATCCTTCGACATCCTGGTACCGACCACAACTTGCCAACTCGCAACACGTGGTGATTAACCTCCACCGTCGTGCCTTCCCGCGCGTTTCCGCAGGCCTCCTGTTGTAATCACTTTACCTCGAATTTAATTTATCTCCCGATCCGTCTCTCCCCAAACGTAATCCCACTTCTGATTTGATAGAAATAATATAATTTACGTAGGCAATTGGATATGGAATGGGGAAGACTCATTAAAACACGTCCGTACTTCTTAACGTCCGATCCTCGACTTTCTTTTATTTCCCAAACCCTCTACTGTCCTGGCAACCCGTCTTACATTTGCATGCGTGGTTGCATACTACACATATTAACATATAAATTCTCTAACAGCAGTTAGATTAGGTTTTAGGTTAGTTTAGCATTACAAAAATTGCTTTCTTTTTTAAAATAATTAAACTTTTTTGTATGTAAGCTTGGAGGTTTTTAATTTCTTAATTTTTGTCTTTATTTTTAAAGTACTTTATGCCAGTAATTTAATCTGTTTTATGTTGTAACACAATATTATCCTATTTTTTATTTCTAAGTTTATATTATGTAAATTATAAAAAAATGCTTTTAATTACAAAGATATATGTATAATTTCAATAAAAAAGTATTGTAAATATTTATTTGTTTTATTTAAACTATCCATAAAATTTAAAATATATCACTTCAATTTAAATGCAAAACTGGAAGTATGTATAAATTACGATGAATTTAAAAGAAGCAATCTGTATAAGACTCCCACAAATCACCTAATAGTTATAGGCGTGAGAAAATAGATGGCGCTTGTGTAAGCGATTGGAAATAGTATAAAATTTGATAGGCGAGTCTGCGTGCCGAGTCAACGATGAGTCCAGCGAAGAGTGCAACCAGCCGAACAGCTAGACGGGAAGGGGAACTCGTAGTCGTCGACGTCCAACGCATCTTTGAAACTTCGAATGCGATTTTTGATATTGTATTAGTTTATTTAGTATACTCGATTATTTAGGGTAATAACAGTTTCAAGGATGGCCGAATGATACAAACTTTAATATCTACTATTAACGTAGGCCACCATATTGGCGGTCATGTAGCGGGAGTGGCGTTGGGGGCGGTCATTAGTTAACTCTAAAGCAAGCCAGTCGTCTCCAGTCCTAAGCACTTGTAATGTGTCGCATCGTTAAGAAGTAAATAAGTCTTTGTCGTTTCAATTTATAAATTATCCGAGTTCTATTTCTAACGCCCATCCATCCGTAACATATGTAAAAATAAATTTAATCTATATGAAAAGAAAATTTAAGAAGTCAACATTCCCAAGGTTATCATCATCTAATTTCGAAACTTTTCTTACCCATTGCTTCAATCTACGCAGGGTGGAGTTATAATATTGGAACCGCCATCTCAGCAGAGATAGTAAACCACCCACATACCAGTCACACCATTGCACAATGTTATCTTTCATTTCTTTGATGCTAATTGTGTAATTGATAATTGAAATAATAATATTTCTCATTAATAAAGTTGCGTTCTCCAAGCACTTTGTCATTCATTAACCTTTTAGAAAATCGCTTTTTAAAAAGTTAAACCCAAGTTGCCGAAACTTAATGATGGCCAGTTGTTATTTCGAAAAATATAATGGATGTTGCTGCACAAAATGCTTTTGTTATGTACGCAAAAGAACATCCAGAATATGCAATAAAAAGAAACGACAAACGGCGACTGTTTCTAAAAGAATTAACGAAACAAATTATGTTACCATACATCGACAGAATATCAAAAAATATAAAATTGCGGAAGTCAATTTCAGACAACATTAAAAAATTCGTTTGAATACAATAAACAGAAGAACCTGCTAATAAAAAATTAGAAACAAAAAAGAGATGCTTTTTATGTATGTGCTACTTGTGTATTTATAAGATCTTACTATACAGGGTGGTGATAAAGTTTGGAACCAAGGTCATAACTTCCGTAAAAATTTTTTTTGAAAAAATCGCTCGGACAGGTCAATTTTTGTTTTAAAAATGCCATCTTTTGGAATGAAAAAAATATTCATGACGTCACTGATAACTTCACTATGACGTCATCATCAATTTTTTTAAATGAAAACCCCTACTTTTTTTACACATATTTCATAGACCTTTTTATCATATTAATGATCACATAAAAATATTTAAAAAAATTTCAACCATTTTTGAAAACAAAATAAATTTACTCAAAAAAAAAATTATTAATTCTCAATGAAAATATGGCAAGAAAAATAAATTAAACTAATTTTTAGTTTAAAAATAACAAATTATTATTGAAAATATTCGAATTGTTCTTCTTTACACAATTGGAATTTTCGTAAAACTAATTTTAAATAACTTTTAATGAAAAAGGTAATTAAAATAAAATGTTTGAGTAATAATAAACTTTAAATAAAATTGTAATTTATTATAAATTTGAAAAAGCTTTTGATATTCAAAATTTATTGAAATAAAAATTGCCTTTATAAAAGTGCTTTAGTTGACGTTATTTTGTATGGCAAATAAAATTTTAAATCCATTTACCAATGCTTGAATAGCTTACTTCGGTTGTTTTATAATAATCAACAATTATTAAGTTTTGCGAAATTAAAAATGCCTCGTTTAAGCGAACGCGAAAGAATCGAAATTTTAATTATGGTAGGATACGACGATAGAAAAAGAACCCATGGGGAAGCAAATCTCAAGATCTACAGTAAGTAAGTTAGTTACCAAATTTGCAGAAACAGGATCTGTAGGAGATTTGCCTCGACAAGGACGGCCTCAAGTGAATGAAGAAACCAAATTAAATTTATTACTTGCGATTGAAGAAAATCCCAATAATTCAACAAGAGATATTTCAAGAAATAATAATTTGGATCATTCCTATGTCGCAAAATTATTAAAAAAGGAAAAGTATCACCCATACAAAATAAAACTCATACAAGAGTTAAATGAAGATGATCCAGATCGCCGACTGCAATTTTGTGAAGAAATGATGGCGCGATGTGATCAAAATCCAAATTTTTTAAGTAGTATAATTTTCTCCGATCAAGCTACCTTTCAATTGAATGGATCAGTGAATCGACATAATTGTAGGTATTGGTCACAGGAAAATCCTCATTGGGCCGTAGAATCCCATAGTCAAGACAGGGAAAGTTAAATTTATGGGTGGGAATGATTGGCAGACGTTTTATGGGACCTTACTTTTTTAATGAAAACCTTACTGCCGAAAGATACTTGAATTTTTTGCGGACTGATTTGCTACCAGTTTTACTTCGTATTTTCCACAATTATGAAAATCGCAACATTCCTAACCAAAACATTTGGTTTCAACAAGATGGGGCTCCTCCACACTTTGGCAGGGCGGTGCGCGAATTCCTTAACACCACGTTTCCCAACAAATGGATAGGTCGGAGGGGACCAATTGAGTGGCCTCCGCGATCTCCCGACCTAACGCCCTTAGATTTTTTTTTGTGGGCACATTTAAAATCAAAATAGGTCTATTGATATAAACTTTTGATTTTTGATAATTTACAAGAATTGGAGCTTAGAATTAGGACGGAATTGCAACAAATTGACGAAGAAGCTATTAACAATAGTATTCAGAGTGTCTACACTCGAATGGGACAATGCCAAATGGTCAATGGGGAACAATTTGAACATTTTCGTTAAAATTTGTTACTTGTAAATTAAAAATTTACTTTTTTTTTTGTAATATTTTCATTGAGAATTAATAATTTTTTTTTTGAGTAAATTTATATTTTTTTTCAAAAATGGTTGAAATTTTTTTAAATATTTTTATGTGATCATTAATATGATAAAAAGGTCTATGAAAAACGTGTAAAAAAAATAGGGGTTTCCATTTAAAAAAATTGATGATGACGTCATAGTGAAGTTATCAGTGACGTCATGAATATTTTTTTCATTCCAAAAGATGGCATTTTTAAAACAAAAATTGAACTGTCCGAGCGATTCTTACAAAAAATTTTTTTACGGAAGTTATGACCTTGATTCCAAATTTTATCACCACCCTGTATAATACTATAACTGTGAATAAATTATTTTTTGAACAAACACTAAACTTAATAATAATACAAGTCATTTATTTAATTTTTCAATTAGTAAAACGCTCTAAAAGTTTTCTGGGTATTTTATTAGAACCGCTCGCCCAGATGGTGAAGAGGGCCACAAGCAACTCCCTATTGGAGTCCCAAGAGTAATTAAATCAACGTTCATCACTACTTGGGTCCCGCAAGCAGCTCAGCCTCAGCGCCAAGTAGCTTCATTCATTTCTGGGTATAAATCCCAGTCAGGCACCGTTATCATTACAGTACCGCTAGCCGAAGACTGGGAACAAATGGAGAACAGAGAGAGTCCAGCCATTCTCAGCAAATGTCGTGTCAAACGGCTCTTATGCATTTGGCTTTCAACTGATAAACGAGAACGGACTTGGGAACACTCTCTCAGAGCAAGCGATGAATTGCTGTTGCGTCTCAGACTCAAATCCAAATAATCCAGTAACTGATAACGAATGGATTGAAAGTCGCAACGAATGGAGGGACCAGAACTATTGAATGAACATAGGCTCAAAGCCGATGTAAAACTGCAGAATCCAGTACTATTCAATGCGGTGGAGAGACTTGTTAGGACAAATCGCCAAAAAACTTTACAAAGCGAACGTCTCCAGTAACGCCAAGAGGTATATTCACTCACTTACAATTCCACTGAGTTTTAGCCGTGACAGGAAGCCTTCTCACAAGTATCGTTTGAGGAATTTTGCTTTCAATCAATTGTTAAAAAAACGCGTCACAAAGTTCGTTAGTTATTCCCCTCTAGAGGTAAGTGTTGTGTTTATATTTACATGCTACATTTACGCATATTAAAAAAGTTATAATAATAAATAATTAGGCATGTAAATAATAAATAGTTTCTTCATTATTTAGTTATCATTATGGGTAACGAAAAAGAACAACTAATGGAACTCATCAGAAATCGCCCTGTAATATGGAATAAAACCCACAGGAACCACCATAATCGGTATTTATTAAGAAAGTTATGGAATGAAATAGGAAAAGACATCGGAATGCCTAGGGTTTCATCATATGGGTATGAAGCCTGAATGCCTCATCGCCAACAAAAACATGGGGCATGTGATTAACAGTTTTTAATTTTTCTAAAAAATGAGGTAAAAATCGCTTCTTAATTTCTGAACAAATAAAACATAGGTGATCTTCACGCGTAACTGTTAAATACCTTTCGAGAATAAAACAATCCACTGACTCACCTGAAACTAACATCGAGTAAGGATAACTGAATTTAAACTAATATAATAACCTTACCTTCAAGTCTCAAAAACTGCAGTAAATATCATGCAATTCTTCGTTGGTTTCGATTTGAACGCAATTTACGCATTAAACCAACCTTTTAATTGCAAAACCCTTATTGCAGCCGAATTCTGGGACTAATTTACTTTACGAATGGTAAATAAAAATAAATATTTTGACTCCTGTGAAATTCTACTTGTTTCCTGCTTGGGCCCACTGTGCGCCGACACTCCTGGCGTTGTTGCTCCAGGTGCGGACGCCCCAGGCACCGACATTCCAGGCGCCAATGCTCCAGGAGCTGATGCTCCAGGTGCCGGCGATTCAGTAGCCGACGAACCAGCCGCCGACGCCCACAACAACGCCGATGCCTCTTACTACGCCGACGCCCCCTACGACGCCGGCTATTCGAACGCGGCCGCCGCACGAATTTGTTATATTAATAACAAAGAAATGTAAACTGCCCTCGCTCATTAAATTAGATGTTATTGTGAAAGGGAGGCTTTAATACTTTTGATTTGGATTACTTCAAAATTCAAAAGTAGGCGAAAGGCAATTATACATAAATTCAAGCTAAGAAATTAATTATTCATAATGCAAAATTTCCGAAGATATATGGACTACCAAAAGTACATAAAAATAACACCCCTTTAAGACCGGTCGTTTCTTGTATACAAACACCATCTGTCAATTTATCTAAATTAATACATGAGTCTTTAATAAACTTAGTTACCTTATCACCTTTTGTCATAAAGAACTCTATTGAATTGGTGAACCAAGTCAAAAACCTTGTTGTACCTGAAAAATATATACTAGTTTCATTTGACGTTGTGTCCCTATTCACAAATATACCACATGATTTAGTAACTGATATTATCAATACAAAATGGTCGATTGTGTCTGAACATACAAACATTTCTAAGATAAATTTTCTATCTATTATTGATTATATATTCAATTCGAGCTACTTTAGTTTTAATAAGGATTTTTATGAGCAGATACATGGTACAGCTATGGGTAACCCTGCGTCACCCATTCTAGCACAGATAGTGATGGATGAAATACTTAGTAGAGCTGTGGCACGTCTTGATTATAATATACCTTTGTTGAAAATATATGTAGATGATATCGTGTTAATTCTACCAGAAGATAAAGTAGCAGAAACCCTTAACACCTTCAATAGTATACACCAAAAAATACAATTTACCATGGAAAGGGAACGAGATATGAGTCTACCCTTTTTAGATGTAAAACTCATTAGAACGGAAAACAAGAAAATAGATGTAGATTGGCATAGAAAAAGTATCAACTCTAATAGAGTGCTAAATTATCGGTCATTCCATTCGTTAACGCAAAAACTAGCTGTAATTAAACAAATAAAGTATAAGATTGAAACACTAAGTGATGCTAAGTTTCACACAAAAAATTTTAATATTGCCAAAGATATATTATTAGAAAACAGTTACCCAATTAGAATAATAAATAAAATATTTTGCAGTACACCTAAGAATGATGTGGACTTAAATAAGGGAAAAAGTGAAACAACATATGTTAGACTGGTAAATGTACCAGGTTTAACAGAGAATCTAAAGAAAATTTTTAAACAAGTAAATGTCACTATTGCACCATATAATTGTTTCACCATAGATAGAGTTTTTTCCAAATTAAAAGCAAAGACAGACCAATTAATGGAGTCTAATTTAATATACCAAATCCCATGTCATAATTGTTCCCTGAGCTATATCGGGCAGACAAGACAATATTTAAAGACAAGAATACAACAACACAAATACAGTTGTAACAGAAATAACGTCCACACAGATGGTATAACTGCATTGGCACAACATTCGCACTCGTTAGGTCATTCTTTTAACTTTGATAAGGTCAAGATTCTAGATTATGAATCTAATTATTACAGACGAAATATAAGTGAAATGATACATATAAAAATAAATGATTGTGTAAACTTTAGATCCGATACAGAGAAGTTGAATGCGATATATTGTAACATAATTAAGAATATTGAGAAAGTACCTGCGGGGCAGGAATATAATAATTAATTATATTTTACATATGTAAGACCCTATTAATTTTAATTGTTTATTAAAATTATGATTTTAGAATAGTAAATTATTATTTAGGAATATAAATCGATTAAGTAGGTTAAGTGATGTATTGCGGATGACCCTGTATTCAGAAATTACGATTATGTTAGTGCGGGTAACGCTGCGTCTTGTGATTTATATCTCTATGGTTGTATAACCTTAAAATATTTCAATTAAATGTTCTCACGCTGTTTTCACGTTAATCAAAGTTTGGTTAAAAAATTTAAAATTGTTTTTTTAAATCCTTTAACATCATCATTAAGGATTAAAATTAATTGCAAATGTATAAACGTAATAATAGTCATGAATGGCTTTTTTATAGTTGTATTTGACAATTTATTTCGCTGTTGGTCTGAGGTAATCAGTTTTAAGTTTTATGTAATGTGCAATTGTATAATGTTTAATAATGTTTTATAGGTCTGATGAAGCCAGCGTATTGCTGTGCGAAACGTCACAAAAGATTAAATTTGAAATAAATAATTTGTCCGAGTAGCTGACTAGTTTCATTTATATTATACATAAATTGAGTGGGTTCGTTGGAATTAACGGAATTAGATACATTTTATGTGTTAATAAAACTCAACATTTTAAATTAACACTTAAAAACTATTTATTAAAAGTAAATCAAAATTAAGCATTACAATCAAATACAAAATCAAACATTACTGATAATTCAAAATCAAACATCATACATAAAATGCACTTAACTAGGCAAATTCCAAGTCTAATAATTCGAATAATTCAAAGCGCAACATAATAAATATATTTAAGTTTTAACTCACCAAAGAACAGTGTTACTATTAAATAATTTTATGAATCTCTTCTAAGTTCCATTTAAGCAGAATTTTTTCAAGTTCCATTTAATCTGGAACTTCATCTTGGTGTGAATTCTTCTAAGTTTCACTTGCAGGAATTCATCTTAACACAACACTGGTGATCACTTCTGGAGACTGTTGACTCGGACTGAGACTCAAATAAGAGTGCCTTTTTGTTTTCGGAGCTCCTGCTTTTATACTTTGATTCCTTAATTGTAAGTTATGATTATGAGATTTTTTACTACAATTTATCGCCTATGTGCCACATCTGCTTGCGCTATCCTGACTCATCCCGAAACGTGCTTAAGTGCTTAGGTTTAATGTTTGCGCCATGGACTTATTAAACATTATATTTTTAACAATCGTATTAATTTAATTCGGCAATTAACTAATAAACTTGGAAAATGCATTTAACTTGAATAATAAAAATTACGCAAATAATTTAGGATGCTCACATTACACCCCGTCCTCTTAAACATAATCATGTTTCAAAAATTAACTTGATTTTGTCTAAGTTACAAAAACGTCTAAAATCTATCATCCTTGAATAACAAATTCTGAAAAAAAAATACAAAACTAAACATAATACGCATAAAAATATAAATTTCGTTTCCAGGAAGTTAATCAACCAACTATATTCAACACATTCTTCTTCATTATTCACATAGCCATCCATCATCCATAAACATTATGCTTTGTTACCAATACTTTTTCAGGGTGCTTCTTCCTATTACATGTGCTGATCTGCTCTTGACTTGCATAACTGGTTGCTATCAATATTATCTAGTAGATTGGTAAGACTTTTGTTTTGTTTGGTTTGTGATATTCCAAATATTGTTAAATCAATAATTATGAAGATCCATAATCTTATTCTTCTACCATATATATGTTGTCATTTATCTTCTTAGTTGTTACCATAAAACATACTCAACCATTTACAGCTTGTTAAATAATTTTCAGTTTTAACATTGTCGTTAATATAGTACCATCTCGTAGCTATTGTAACTACCACAACCTTGATAACCAACATCATTCAAGTCATAATCGTCAACCAGCTAAGAACTGCTACCCCAATTACATAAGTTTTCATTCACTAGTAGATATTCCTCGAAAGCTTCTGTTGATACCCATTTTAATTCCAAGATTTGGTATAACTTTTCTATTGAGTTTTATAGTTGGTGCCTCCAAGTTTATATCACCCAAAATTGGTGCTTAAACATAAATATTACTACAAGCTCAATACTTTAATTAATTTCAAATTAAGTAATCACTAACATGCAAAAATTATTAAATAATCAAGGTATGGTTTACCTTACAAATTACAGTTCTAACATGCATTAACATCTATAAACTATAAACTTTCAGCAATTAAAAAAAAACTTCTCAACATGCAGTTAATCTTAATTTATCCATATTCACTAATTATAAAAAAAATAACTTCAGAGGGGAAGTTTAAGATGAAGGACCTGATTAGGTTGCTTCCTTCTTACTGACTTCACCACCGTTCCCTGAAGTGTGTAGTGACTCAATATGCACTCAATATAGATCTTTCGAATATTAAAGTGAATTACTGAATAATGTATATACTGAAATAAAATAAACCCTTTCCAACCCTTTTCTATAGGATTTCATACTCCTATTACTGAATTTAAAATAAACTCCCAAATTCTGATTGCTCTTTATTCGATAAAGTATTTAATTTTAAAAATAGCAAGTTACTCAATCTGACACTAACGTCTTCAAAATGTTTACAATGAAACAATTACTAAATCAACCTCAATAAAAATCATAAAATAAACTTGAAATCTTAATACTTAATTCGCGTTACTAATTAATACTAATTAGAAAATTCAACCCCAAAAATAATATAAACACATATTTTCTATAAATATTCCAAGGTTAATTTAGCTTTTTATCAAACTTGTTTCCTGAGTTATATTGATATAAACATTTTCATATTTTGTTTTTCTTCGTGATCCTAATAAATTAATAAATCTGCAATACGATTTCTCCAACATAATCATCACTGTCAATACGAAAACTGTACGGCTTCTAAATATTTCTTCAATTAACTCTAAAATATAACATCATTAATACAAAATATTAACTTTATAGGACAAGATATAACTCTGCAATCTAATCTATAAATTATAGTCATGCAAACATTTACTTTAAAAATACTACTACTACTACTAATAATAAAAATAATAATCAATAACTATAAAATTTCTTTGGGAAGTACCCAAGGATGATTTACAACTGGACCACGACTCCTTGTCTGGTACCTTGCAATCACTTAATTAACTCTTTCCTCTAAATTGTTAGCTTGTGGTGCTGCTTCAGGTTGTACTACCTCTGGCTGTGCTAATTCTAGTTGAACTCTTTCATTTTCAATTGGATCGTCATCAGACTTTATCCAAACCCCATCCTCTACAAAAATATTATCTTTTGGAACACCTGGATTTCCTAAATTAGCAGAAATTTCTTCTTCACTTTCTTCCTCATAAACATCTTCATCGCTTTCTGGACCATAATATGGTTTCAGTTGATCTACGTGTACCCTATGACTTGATTTTCCAAAAACATCATTTATTAAATAATTTACTGGACCTCTAATTTCCTGAACTCTATACGGACCTGACCATTTTGGTTGAAACTTATACCAAATACCTTTACTTATATTATGACACCTCATATATACTTTTTCTCCAATATTACAACTCTTCGTTTTAGCTCTCCTATTCGATCTTATCCTTCTGCATTCAGCACTTCTATTAATTACTTCACTTGCTTTCTGATGAACCATACTCATTCGTGTTATCATTTCTGATATATAATTTTCATCAAGATCATACCTTAACGTAACTGCTTTAAGTAGAGAATGAAATGGTAATTCCATATCTCTTAAATGCTTTAAGAAACATGGCGTTTCACCTGTAGATTTATTTATATTATTTCTAATAGCCATACAAACAAATGGAATCATATCATCCCAACTATCGTTTTGCTTATTAACATAATGCGATATCATTGTTTTGAGTGTTTTGTGCATCATCTCGATTACTCCGTTAGAAAATGGATGCCATGGTGACGTTTCAATTTTTTGGATACCTAAATAATTACACATTTCCTTAAACATTTTTGAAACAAATTGTGATCCACAATCAGTTAAAAGTGTTCTTGGTGCTCCATGACGAGTAATTACGTTTGTAACCAATGCTTTCGCAACAGTACTCGCCTTAATATCAGCTAGTGGTATACACTCTGGATATCTAGACAAATAATCAATAACAGTTAAAATATACTTGTTTCCATTTCTGGTCTGATGTAATGGACCTACAATATCCATTGAAACTCGTGCCCAAATTCCATGTGGTACGTTCATTTCTTGCTATTCAGCAGGCTTTTGATATGATGACTTACGAGTGCTGCATGAATGACACTTCTTACAATATCTTTTAATTTCCTTGGACATGTTTTTTCCAGAAAAATTGCCTAACCTGTTGGAAATCTCAATTATTTCTGGCTCTTCGCGCAGTCTAGTTAGTGCATCTGCATTTGAATTAATTTTACCTGGCCTATATTCTATATCAAAATTTTACTCCATAAGCGACATTGCCCACCTGGATAATCTACTATTTACGTATTTCAGTGAAAGTAAATATTTATGACCGCGATGATCTGTATAGACTGTAAAATGTGTACCAACTAAATAACATCAAAAATATTCTACTGCCCAAACAAGAGCTAATGCCTCACGCTCTATGGTTGAATAACGTGTTTCTGGTCCATTTAATGTTCTACTCGCATAAGAAATTGGGTGCTCAGAATTTTCATACTTTTGACAAAGTATTGCACTAATTGCTACACCACTTGCATCAGTTACCAAAATAAAAGATTTACTAAAATCTGGATATTTTAAAATGGGAGGGCTAATCAAAGCTAATTTAAAACATTCAAATGCATTCTCATGCTCCTAGTTCCAAGCTAATTTACTTTCTTTCTTTGTTAACAACGTTAGAGGTTTCGCTAAATCTCAAAATTTTGGAATAAATTTTCTATAAAATCCTACTAATCCTAAAAATGCTCTTATTTCCTTAACACTTTTCGGTCTGCGATTATTCCTAACTATCTCAGTTTTATCAGGGTCAGTCTGACAACCTTCACCTGATATAATATGTCCTAAGTATTTCACTTTTTGTTTAAAAAAATAACACTTACTGGGTTTCAATTAAAAATTGTTATCCCGTAATCTTAAAAATACGTCGCGCAACCGACTTACATGTTCACGTAAATTGTTACTAGAAAATACTATAATGTCATCTAAATTCACTAAACAAATTATTCCCGTTAATCCCGATAACACTGCGTACATTAGTCTTTGACACGTACTTGGTGCGTTCCTGAGTCCAAATGGCATTCGTACGAATTCTAGGTTTTTATCTGGAGTGGAAAATGCAGTTTTCTCTCTATCTTCAGGTTGCATTTCTACTTGAAAATATCCTGACGCTAAGTCCATCACTGAAAATAATTTACTACCCGATAATTGATGAATCGTATCACTTAAATGTGGCAAAGAAAAAAAAATCTGGTTTCGTAATTTCATTTAACCCACGATAATCTATGCATACTCTAATTTCTGGTTCATCTCCTTTTTATCCACAATAACAATAGGTGCGTTCCAAGGCGATTTAATTTCTACTATAATTCTTTCTTAAAGCATCTTACTAATTTTTCTATCTAATTTTTTACGATTCGCATGGGGAATTTTATACGGTCTCTTCACAATTGGATGTGAATTTTCCTCTGTGATAATTCTGTGCTTGACTTTACTCGTACATGATAAGGGTACATTATTAACTCTAAAAATATCTGCGAACTCTGCAACTAAATCATACAAAATATCTTTCTTTTCACCATTTACCTCTGATACACCAAGCTGATTAAAAATTTCATCAATAACTTCTCTCTCATTTTTCGAAAAATTCTTCTTCTCTATACTATTAATAACACCATTATTACTCAATTCCTTTTCTTCGTGCACACTTTCAACTTCACAAATTACTCCTATTGAGCATGTTTTTCTATACTTTGAACTTCATCTGATACATTTACTATCCTCACAGGTACCTTTTTCTTATTTTCACAAACTACTTTCGCTACAATTAGTGTTACTGGAAGTTCTGGATTAGGCTCGATCATAATCCATGGGATGCTGGAGAGTTTCCGTGACACTCTAGCCATTACAACTGCTTCACACCTCGGTGGTATTAGCAAAGTTTCCATCAAGTTTAAAGTGTTGCGCTCCTCACTTATTTTACTCGACTCTAGGCAAGTATCATTCAATATCACACAATCTCAACATTACGTTCATTTTCTTCCTTAACCTTCTTCTTTTTCATTGCTTTCCTCCTTTTACTTCTCTTGGTTCCAGCTCGACTCCTCCAACCTTCATGTATAACTTCGTTTTCGGCTTCATTCACTAGTTGGATGTCCTGGGCATTATCTTCCGAACAAGCTCCGCTTACGTTATCCGGCCGGGTTAACATATCTGCAGGTGCCACGTTAGAAGAACAACCTTGGTTACTATCCTCGTGATCGATACCAATAGTAAATGTAGTACTAGAGATGAAAGTCTCACTATAATTTACTAATTCTTCATCACTCTTCATATACAGCGCCTTTCCTTTTAACTTCAATATACCTTTTCCCCAATCAATTTTTACTCCTAGTTTGCATAAAAAATCGACGCCTATTACCGCGTCCACACTTATTAATTTTAAACCTCTTACTGAAATAAATTCATACTCGAACTCTAAATTCTTAAGGAATTTTAAATGTACATTAACTTGTCCTTCACAATTTAATTTATGTACACTCGCTGTGGTGAGTTCATTAAATTTACTTTGTTTTAAACACTCATAATTGTCTTCATCCAAAATATTGGATTTAATTACTGATACAGCCGCACGTGAGTCCTAATAACTCCGTTTATAAATATTAAAAGTTTATTTGTTTTTATTAATATTATTTATATCGGCTATGGTTGGAATAAAAACATCATTCGCCTTATCATATGGAAGGGTGAATTGCTCCATCACTCGTTGAACTTTTGGCGTTTCGTCTTTTACTGCTGGTGAGCTCCATATTCTCGTATTCCTCTCTGCTGATGTCCACCTTGCCCTTGTTGCATATCTAGGCCTGGTCTAGCGAACGGCCTCCATCGTTTAAACAATTTTTCGCATAATGTCCAATGCGACCACAATTAAAGCATTTTAATATTCGACATTCTGCCTTAAAATGACCTGTTTTTTTACAATTAAAACAAATTTCTGTATTACGGTAACAATTATTATAGCTATTTCGTGCCTATGAAGTTAATTGTTGAGGTCTCTCTGCCCATCTGAGTTGGCGCATCGGATGCTCTCTTGCTAGCTGCGATGATTCCCTGAGGTTATATAGAGGTGCAAAGTTAATCCTTTTTCCTGACTATTTGTTGATCATTGTTTCAGTTACTTCTTCGGATACCGCTGTTTCGATAGCAGCCGCTAATGAAGCAGGGTTTGAGGACATGTCAGAGGTGGTTGAAGAAGTTTTAGAAGAAAAGGCAAAACCGAGGATATGGACGAGAAAATGGATAGGTAGGAGTAGAACGCATGGTGGATCAGCTCTCCTTTTGAAGGAACTGCGTGAAGAAGATCCCGCTGAGTATCGCGCTTTTATGAGAATGTCTCCTGCAGCCTTTGATGCATTACACAGTCTCATTGCAAATGATATACAAAAAAGTGATACTGTAATGAGGGAATCAATACCTTCAAGAATTAAACTTGAAGTAACCCTCTCTTTTTTGGCTACTGGAAAGAGTTACAGATCTCTTCAACACTTTTTTCGCATATCGAAACCTGCAATATCTAAATTCGTTCCAAAGGTTTGTGATGTCATCTGGTTGAAACTGCAAGATTATTTAAAGGTAAGAAAAAAAAAACAAAATTAACATTTCATTTGAATATTTAAAGAAAAAGAAAACAAATTCTGGATCAATTTAGCACTATATTTAATTTTTTTGTGACAGGGGCACAACTTACTTGGCATCATCACACACGTAGATAGATTCTTAGACGGCTTCTGAAACAATTTCCTTATACATATCAGGATCAGTGGGCTGTATCACAGAAACATCAGTGTTTGATAATGTATTGGACAGCGTGTATGTCGAATACGACAATGAAGGTGACTGACTGTTTTCGTTTCCCTGATTTCGCAGGTCTTCTAATCTGAACTTTGGTAGTACATTTTGGAGTTCTGCTTGGGCCAAAGTGCATGACGTAGGTTTAAGTACTTTCAGTTGCCTTGCATACATTGCAAGGCAAAGCAAAAATGTCACATTCGTGTGAATCGGTTTCGGTACGATTAATTGCTTCATTCAGGTTCTTCAGCTCACGAACCGTTTCAGTAACTTCACGTAGTGTAGACATTTTCTTACGAGATGAAGGTGCCGCCATATCTCTCGAAAGACGCCTTTTTCATATACAGTTTCGTTACTCTTCGTCATAGTTGGGGTCGAGCTGTGAAGTTGTTCGTCAAGTTCATGTTCTTCACATTCTTCCGAATTACCTTCACGAATTGTCAGTTCTTCTGATTCATTTTCTTTTGGAACCTGAAAAGATCAGAAAGAGTATTGGTCAACAAAATAATGTAATGTCATAAAACATTATCACGGTTTCCAGTATTATACTCTCAAAAATATGATTCCTTTTTTTTCAGACTCCTTCCTCAAATATCGAGTGGAAAAACATTCAGCGGGGTTTTGAAGACAATTGGAACTTTCCAAGATGCTCTGGTGCTATTGATGGCAAGCACATTGGAATACGTGCTCCAGCTAATTGCGGTAGCACATTTTTCAACTATAAAAAAAGTCACAGTATTGTTTTGATGGCTTTAGTTGGTCCCGACTACGAGTTCATTTACATCGATGTTGGGTGTAACGGAACTGTTTCGGATGCGGGTTTTTTTCAAAAGTGCTCACTTTTCAAAGCTCTGGAGAAAGGATTGCTTCCAAACAATGTGGTGATTGTTGGTGATGATGCGATCCCATTAAAAACATACCTTATGAAACCATATCCAGGAGATAACTTGTCTTATGAACAAAACGTGTTCAACTATAGGCTATCAAGAAGTAGAAGGATTTCAGAAAATGCTTTCGGTATTTTAGTTAGTCGATTTCGTATATTTAAGAAGCCAATAGCATACCAAGTGGCAACGGTGGACAAGATAGTACGTGCACCCTGCGTTTTACACAACTGGTTGGTGAAGACTTCTATGGCAACATATATACCAAGAGACTCAGTTGATTTTGAGGACATTGACAAGGAGGAAATAGTCTCAGAAAGTTGGAGGTCTGAAACTAATTAATTACAAAGGATTGGGCGCATTTAAGGTAATCGTCATACCAAAGAAGCAAAAACTATTAGAGAGGCATTCACACATTATTTTGTAAATGATGGGCAAGTTTCATTACAGGAACGTATGGTAAATTAAATTGTTATCTTGTATTTTTAAAGACATAATCAAACTTTGATTTTTTGAATAAAAATTAAATTAAATTTACTTGTACTTACTGCACTGCTGATTGTTTCCCTTCTCAAAACACCTATTCTCATAATTTGAGCATCATAGAGTACCATTTCATTGGCGGTTTATAAACTTCTTCTGCGCCAGCACCAGAAGCAGAAGATTTCGCAATTTTAACGGATTCTTTATTATAAGTGGCTCGTAAACTTATAATTTTTTGCTTTGCTTCATTAACGTTAAAACCATCCACTTCCCTATTTTTGACAATATCTATTAACGCACTTTGTCTAGCACCTTTTATTTTATATTGTTTACTGCTCATGTTCCATAAACACTCATGTTCTTTATATAAATCCACAAATTTACACGTAAGTTCTTCGCTCCATCGTGCTGGCATTTTCAAAATGCAAAAATAAATAGAATATTTTAAACAAACATAAGTATGGGAACTAGCACGTTTTTTAATGGAAATATTGCATCAAATATGTTGCGAAATGGACAAGTAAGCGTTTACACGTGCCAAGTGAAAGGCAGGTTACTTGTTTTGGTGGTGGGGGAAAGCAAGCTGCTCAAAATTAGAACTCGGGCCAAGTAACCTGCCTTGCCTGGCAGCTTGCCGGGCAAGTTGACTTGCCTGAAAAACCGTCCAAGTGAGTTTTAACACAGGGCAAGTTACTTGGGCCAAGCTACTTGGCTGTTTACTTGCTACGTGTAAACCGGCCTTAAGTACAAAACAAAATAATTAAATTACCATCAAAAATAATTCGAGCACAACTACTAAAATAAATCTAAGTGCTTAAGTATCTTTGAACGAAATGAACGACATCCATAAAATAAATTAAATCTTTATGACTTGTAACAACTCGTTAATTACTGACACCCACACGATGAGTGCGAGTAATCTCATCGAAAAAAAAATACGCGACCGCTGTTAATATATCTTCCAACCAAATCTAATTATTCCAATTCTTTGCATAAACACGAAAAATATTGTTTTAAGAATTCTAAATACCTTACTTCTAGACATTATCAACATAAAAATCTACACACCTGACCTAAAAATATTTTTTAAACACAAACATGATTTCATGAAAACCATCAATATTACCCAATGTATCTTCCGTTTAATTCCATTGCAAAAATTTAAATTACTTATTTAAATAACTTCAAAATAATATTCCAATAATTTCAATTTAAATTATTTCCCTTCAAAAATGAATCAATTAAATATTAAAAAAAAAGGATCTTAGATAACCTGGAGAGGCAACACATTCAGCAATTAACCGAAAGGTCACTATCGCAGGTGTAAAGGAAACCTGGAGAATCAATACATTGGCCATAAACCAAAGATTACTGTCGCAAGTTTTTAAGGTTTAAGGTAGTAAATGAATGAGGAATAATATTTACAAAACAAACAAATAATACCATAATTAATAAACCATTACCATTACTCAACAAACAATCTTTCTTTTAAATTTAAATTATCCCACAAATACTATTTCTTTTTTAATTGACCCCACAATTACGTTTTTCTTTTCAATTGACCCCACACCTATTCTTCCTTTAATTGACCCCACACCTATTCTTTCTTTAATTGACCCCACACCTGAAACCAAATGTAAACTGCCCTCGCTCATTAAATTAGATGTTATTGTGAAAGGGTGGCTTTAATAATTTTGATTTGGATTACTTCAAAATTCAAAAGTAGGCGAAAGGCAATTATACATGAATTGAGTGGGTTCGTTGGAATTAACGGAATGAGATACATTTTATGTGTTAACAAAACTCAACATTTTAAATTAACACTTAAAAACTACTTATTAAAAGTAAATCAAAATTAAGCATTACAATCAAAGTCAAAATCAAACATCATACATAAAATACACTTAACTAGGCAAATTCCAAGTCTAATAATTCGAATAATTCAAAGCGCAACTTAATAAACATATTTAATAAAGGTAAAGGTGAATTATTCAACTCCCAACTTTTCAATGAAAATTTACCTTTAGTAATTACTCTCCCAAATCATCGTCAAGTTCTCATCTTAAACATATTTAAGTTTTAAGTAATAATTCGAATAATTCAAAGCGCAACATAATAAATATATTTAAGTTTTAACTCACCAAAGAACAGTGTTACTATTAAATAATTTTATGAATCTCTTCTAAGTTACATTTAAGCAAATTTTTCTAAGTTCCATTTAATCTGGAACTTCATCTTGGTGTGAATTCTTCTAAGTTTCACTTGCAGGAATTCATCTTAACACAACACTGGTGATCACTTCTGGAGACTGTTGACTCGGACTGAGACTCAAATAAGAGTGCCTTTTTGTACTCGGAGCTCCTGCTTTTATACTTTAATTCCTTAATTGTAAGTTATGATTATGAGATTTTTTACTACAATTTATCGCCTATGTGCCACATCTGCTTGCGCTATCCTGACTCATCCCGAAACGTGCTTAAGTGCTTAGGTTTAATGTTTGCGCCAAGGACTTATTAATCATTATATTTTTAACAATCGTATTAATTTAATTCGGCAATTAACTAATAAACTTGGAAAATGCATTTAACTTGAATAATAAAAATTACGCAAATAATTTAGGATGCTCACATTACACCCCGTCCTCTTAAACATAATCATGTTTCAAAAATTAACTTGATTTTGTCTAAGTTACAAAAACGTCTAAAATCTATCATCCTTGAATAACAAATTCTGAAAAAAAATACAAAACTAAACATAATACGCATAAAAATATAAATTTCGTTTCCAGGAAGTTAATCAACCAACTATATTCAACTCATTCTTCTTCATTATTCACATAGCCATCCATCATCCATAAACATTATGCTTTGTTACCAATACTTTTTCAGGGTGCTTCTTCCTATTACATGTGCTGATCTGCTCTTGACTTGCATAACTGGTTGCTATCAATATTATCTAGTAGATTGGTAAGACTTTTGTTTTGTTTGGTTTGTGATATTCCAAATATTGTTAAATCAATAATTATGAAGATCCATAATCTTATTCTTCTACCATATATATGTTGTCATTTATCTTCTTAGTTGTTACCATAAAACATACTCAACCATTTACAGCTTGTTAAATAATTTTCAGTTTTAACATTGTCGTTAATATAGTACCATCTCGTAGCTATTGTAACTACCACAACCTTGATAACCAACATCATTCAAGTCATAATCGTCAACCAGCTAAGAACTGCTACCCCAATTACATAAGTTTTCATTCACTAGTAGATATTCCTCGAAAGTTTCTGTTGATACCCATTTTAATTCCAAGATTTGGTATAACTTTTCTATTGAGTTTTATAGTTGGTGCCTCCAAGTTTATATCACCCAAAATTGGTGCTTAAACATAAATATTACTACAAGCTCAATACTTTAATTAATTTCAAATTAAGTAATCACTAACATGCAAAAATTATTAAATAATCAAGGTATGGTTTACCTTACAAATTACAGTTCTAACATGCATTAACATCTATAAACTATAAACTTTCAGCAATTAAAAAAAAACTTCTCAACATGCAGTTAATCTTAATTTATCCATATTCACTAATTATAAAAAAATAACTTCAGAGGGGAAGTTTAAGATGAAGGACCTGATTAGGTTGCTTCCTTCTTACTGACTTCACCACCGTTCCCTGAAGTGTGTAGTGACTCAATATGCACTCAATATAGATCTTTCGAATATTAAAGTGAATTACTGAATAATGTATATACTGAAATAAAATAAACCCTTTCCAACCCTTTTCTATAGGATTTCATACTCCTATTACTGAATTTTTTTAAAAGTGTTTCGAATTGGAAAGTCAAAAAAATAAGAAAATACCAAACTAAATTATGAATTTTACTTTCATTTAAAATTTTTGTTACTTATGTATCTATAATTACATTTGTGTAATTTTGCAAGAAAAACTTCTATATTTATATTTTAATTTTTGCCAAACTATGCTCGTATAAATATAGATAAATGAAAAATAAAAATTGCATATAAAAGTACAATTCTTACTTAAGTTCGGTATTTAATTATTTTTTTTAGTTTCCAATTTGAAACACTTTAAAAAAATCCAGGAAAGATAAAAACATCCGTTTTTCAACATTTGACTCGCTATCACCTTAAGTGCTTAGGTTTAATGTTTGCGCCAGGGACTTATTAAACATTATATTTTTAACAATCGTATTAATTTTATTCGGCAATTAACTAATAAACTTGGAAAATGCATTTAACTTGAATAATACAAATTACGCAAATAATTTAGGATGCTCACAGAAGTAAGTCGGTCCAATTCATTATTTTAGGTGACAATAAATTTTAAATTTATTTACAGAAAAAAATATGTGGTGAGCGGGTTGCAAAGAAAGGAAAAATATGATTGTCGTAATGAATAATTTAATAATAATTTTATTCATAACTTGAAAAAGGTAAGTTTTATTTTTATTAATTTTGGGGGGTCAGAAAATCATAACTTTTGAACAAAAAGTCGTAGATAGTCAGAGTTGGAATCAGCGTAGGGGCCATCAAGGGGGCGGGGGCCACCGAGGGGATCGTGATAAATAATAGTATAAATAAGAATAAATTTGTTTAAAAAATAATACAATATTTAAGAACTTTATTTTATTTTAGAATAAATATTTAAAATTTACAATGTTTTCTTGTTAAAAACTAACCAAAAATCCCTGCCATATTTGGTTATTTTTTTAGTAACTTCTATAAAGCCATTTCGAATGGCTAAGAAGCTATTTGTTAGTGGTTAACCAAAAATTTCTCTAACAATTTTTATGTCCTGCATATAAACTGCTACTTATTTTGTAAGATCTGAGCATGAGTTTCAATGATTAAAATTGATTTTAATTAAAGTAGTTTATTCACCAGTGACATCTCGTGGGTGAAACAACGATTGGCGATTGAGTTTAGGTGGCGTGATAAGAAATTCGCGCAGGACAGGAAAATTTTGACGGAGCGAATTCGGGAAAGGATTGAGGGAAGCACTCTTGCTTCTGGGAGTTGGCAGTGACACGCGGTTTTGTGTAATTCAGATTTAATGGAGTGATTTGAAGTTTGAAGATCTTTCTGATTTGCTGATTTTTTGATTAAAATGGATGAGTTACTCGCGTGATTGATTATTGGAGGGCACGCGTTGTTTCATCTACCACCACGGCGTTTCTATCGCGAGCTTACTTGTTTGATTCAATTAATCAGGTGTGTTATTGGGGGATTTCATTCGTTGAGTTGCCTAGAATTAGTTATTCATTATCGTTTGTCATTGTCATTTTCCGTCTTTCTTTTGTTCTAATCAAGTACTTTATTCTATACCTACTCAATTCTTTTCTTTTTACTTTCTCTCTGTAGTTTTTTTTCTTCATGCGCATATTTCTTAAACATCTCTTCATACTAAATGTAATGATTTAACTAATATTTTTTTGAATTCCTTTTAAGTGTATTACGTATTTTGCATTTAAATTGGTAACTTCAAAATTTTGTTTTAAGGTGTTATTTAAAAATTTGGTATCATGTACAGTTGGTGTTAGGATATAGACTCTGCAAGAAGCAAGCCAGAAGTGAAATTCTAACAATATAATTTACCCATTACTGGTGACCAACGATACGGTATTTTCATTTATCCCTGGTACGTGGTTTGTTACTCGGTTTATGGTAGAGTCTGCAAAATTTTAAGCCAAATTTATACATTTGTGTTACCACTATACCAACCGTGTAGCTGCCAGAGAAAGGGTTAATTTATGGTCATTAACATCTTTGTGTTTGGATTTGGATGCCACTGGTTTGTGAAGAACTATGAAATACCAGAGCGAAGAGAATAGGTTAGTTGAATTTAGTTTTTTGTAATATACCAACCAAGAACGATCATGTTATATTATAATCGTTAGGTATTTGACGGAAGTAAATAAGGTGAATAAAGAGGTGATACATTATTTTCTAAATACTTTGTTTTATTAACCTCCACTTATACTTGTTCGCGCACAGCCCAGCGAACTGCTACACCCTGAGAAAATTTAAGAGCCGACCTGGTACAACCTTTTGTAGGGCTAACATTTTTTTAAGAAAAAAGGGTTACAAGACGCAAACAAGAATAATTGCGATTCCAAAAAGGAGATTGACGCTCCAATTTGGATGTCGTTTTCTAAACGACCCTGTAGAATCGTACGAAAAAACCTCCCCCACACCGAAGTGAAATTTTTCAAACCCCAAGGTTTTGCAGATGTGCTTTTGAATGTAATTAGAGGGAACATAAATTAGTCTATAAATACTAGAACAGCAGAAGTACCTACACCGAAGAAATCTCCATTTCCTGAACTTCATGAAACCATGGTTGAAAAACGCGGCCAATACGTACCTAGAAGACTTTTCCAAAAGACTTATGAAAGAGTACTGTAAATGTTTCACCAAATGACTGGATAGAAGAAGACTGAGGTCGCATTTACGTCCAATTGTAAGTGCCATGTTGAAAAAAATGTCGAGGAAGCACGAGTACGAATGGGCATTGAAAGTGACGTAAAATGTAAGATCGATTTAAAATAGGAGTAGATGAAAAGGGTGCATCCTGGATCCTCCCCCTTCTCCTACCTTTTTCCATAAGCCACCATTACCCCCACTCCGCCTACCAAGATTTTACTCCCACCACCACTTTCCCTCAAGGTTAAGGTCAAGGTCAAATTATAGGTCAAGTTTAAATTAGAGGTAAAGTTTAAGGTTAAATTAGAGGTCAAGGTCAATTTAGAGGTCAAAGTTAAATTCAATCATAATGTCAAAGTTTAATTAGATGTTAAGATCAAATTCAATCTTAAGGTCAAAGTTCAATTAGAGGTCAAGGTCAAATTATATTTCAAGGTCAAATTAAAGGTCAAGGTCAAACTAGAGATCAAGGTCAAATTATAAGCCAAAGTCAAATTATTGGTCAAGGTCAAATTAAAGGTCAAATTCAAATTAAAGGTCAAATTATTGGTCAAGATCAAATTAGAAGTCAAGATTGGTGAAAGCTAATAATTTTTAAAAGACCTTCCAAATAATCCCAACGTCGACCTATGTTGCCACTTAAAAATCAAAGTTCCGGACAGTTCCGGGATGTTTAGGAAAATAATAAAGCGGATATAAACTGCAAATTTCTAAATTATTGGAACAAAATAACGAATTAAACATTATTTAATTACTTCAAGTATCATATTTTATTTGGTATTTGAATTTTTTAACAAAATTTTAATTTTAATTTTGTTTTGTTTTTTTCGTATAAAATTGTAAATATGCAAATTATTAAAAAAACATTTAAGTAAAAGTTATTTCTTTTTAAAAGACCTTTCAAACAATACCAAACTTGACCTATGTTGCCATTTAAAAAAAACAAAGTTACTTCCGGTTCCGGATTGTTCCGGGTTGTTCCGGAAAAAAATAAGTTCACCAATAGATTCTTTAAGTTCGCTTTGGTAATGAAATTTTTTATTTCAATCGTCTACGATAACGCGTTCTCGAGATAAATGGGTGGGACGGGTGGTCTGAATCACCCTGTATATACGTTATCAATTTTTTGATAAATTTGTTAAGAATAAGCATTATTTCTAATTAGAAGAAATATTATGAGAGGAAGATCATTTGAGTTCTAGTATTCGTCTCATTTGTTTCATCTTTAGACAAAGTGAAAAATTTATAGTTAAATGAATTAAATATGGCATTGTAAGTATATTTAAATTTTAATATTTAATAAATTATTTAGAATATTTAATAAATTAACTTCACATTTTATTTTATAAATTTGATTTTTTTCCCTAATTTAGGAACACACCAAATTCGTTTCTGATAACCGCCAATGATAAAAGTTTAACAATGGTTGAGTTAGAATTGGTATGGAAAGTGTTTTTACCATTTTCATCAAACTATGGGTTTTCTATTAATCCACTTCCCATACTCCACAAGAATTGACACCATATAGGAAAATTTAGGTGATTTGCCAATAACAATTAAAAGAATCGGAGAAAATTGCGACATTATCACAGTTACGGAAGCTTTCAATATTGTTGAAAGATACAATAATAGAAAAAATGATAATGGCAGCGCAAGAAAGGAAATAAAAGTACTAGAAAACAGGATGGTTCAGCCAACGCCAAACGTAGACTTATCCACTGACATACAAATCAAATCAAGGTCAAATTCAATCTAAGGGTCAAAGTTTAATTAGAGGCCAAGGTCAAATTAGAGGTCCACGTCAAAGTCAAATTAGAGGTCAAATGAAAGGTTAAATTAGATGTCAAGGTTAAGTTCAAGGACAAGATTGATATAAATATATTATATTTTCTTATTATGTAGGTTGTAATAAAAGAATGAATTCACAATTACTGTATTTATTTAAAAAAATAAACTCGCACAAAATTTCTACATTTTTATAAGCACACATGCATACAGTTTTTTCATGAAACATACAATCATGATAACATTTCTTTAAGTTTGGAGAATCTAAATTTAATTCTAAATTATAAATAAGATTGTTGGGAAAATGTTGTTTAAGGTATTCACTCTTTTGATATCCTTTAATGTAGATTACAACATTTTTATTATGAACGTAGCGATCTAGTATATCTTGAATTTGATGTAACGAAATTATTCTATTCGAAAATCGCAATCTGTGATAAATATTTTCTAACCAATGAACTTGTTTTCGTTCATTTTGATCAAGATTTAAAATTTTCTGTGAAGATTTGAATAGATATTTGTCAATGCATCCATCATTTATACAAATGGCCAATTCTTTCGGTTCAAATTTTTGGTTTGCCATAAATCCTTGAATATCGATAATAATGCGTCATATAATTCAGTTTTTTTCTTGGATTATTAAACTAAACTCGTGACACGACTATTTATAGATGTGTACATGATAACTGTGACACATAAAATGAGATAATAGGCTTTTATCCCCGGAGTAAATACTACACCTACACATTCCATTTCAATTTTCAAATCAACCACTGACGATTTAATTTTATCATGCTAATTTAGTGTTCTTTTTATTATTTCTATCTCGGAGTGTCAAGATGCATGCGGAATTATTTACATAATTGTACGTACGATTCCAGACCGAGGTGTACATTCGACGATAGTGTCGCTTAAAATAAGACAATATGCTCTCATATTTGCAGTAAAACCTCTAGATGCTTCCATTTCAATTTTTAAGTCGACCGTTGATTATTTAACGGCTTTGCTTTCTTTGGAGCATGTAAATATATCATTTATTACATCAAAGATGTGTTGAAGATCTTGAGTATATGTAATAGAACACATTTGTTGACAATTTTGAAAGATCAAGTTAGATTTACTTTAGTAATTTTGGAAAATTAGAATGGTCGATTTTTTTTGCGTAAGTTGAAAGTTATGTCTTGTGTTAGTTATAAATACTTTGCTTTTATAAGAATCTGATCTGCCATGAAATTTTAGAACAAAACTTGTTGTGGTGCCTAGTTGGAAACAACGCCATGGTAAAATATCCAGATATATTTCAACGAAAGGAATGGAAAGTTTATACGAAGAGGTGTTTCTTGATGGTGAAGTACGTGGAAGTTATAATACATGAAGAAAATTGGAAACTAATTGCATAGGTCTGAACCGAGTAGGGCCTAATACAATTGAAAAATTCAGAAGATCATCATATTTAATTAAGGATGGAGACGTAAAGGACCGGAACAGAATTGAGGAACCATGTAAGAAGGAACACAAGATTCTTGAGTAATAGTTTCGGATTTTTTTTTTATCATTGTAAGAATTTATTTTTAATGTTCAAGTAAAATTTTAATGAATTTATTGGTAATTTGTAATTTGTAACTTTGGTAGACAGAAACGAGCAGGTATGCTCTTATTTTAAGTAGGGAGGGATGTAAATATATCATTTATTACATCTCCAGTTTTATTAATTTTTTTAATTTTTATGTTAGGAATAAAATAATTTACTTTGTAGTTGATTTAAACAAGTAAAAATAGTTTAGTTTTCTTTATGATAAAATTTTGTTTCTCACGAGTGTTTTGTTTATGTCTGGAGTATTAAGTAATGCACCCTTGTTATTCTTTGGATTAAGTGTGGACAAATTTATTGCCTACCAACGGATGGAGGGTGAAACTGCTAAGTCAGGTCAACTTAGCAAGACATAAACTAAACACTTAAGTTTTTTTTTAATACATTTGAATTAAATAATATTTTATTATTTATTTAAATTTTATATTTTTAATGTCATAATTAGAGTTTGGCAGATATTTGTATTATTGTAAATTTTCAAATTTTACTTGTTTGATCATAGTTTGAGAAAAAGAAAATTATTTTATTCCACGTTAGAGATTAAGCGTAGGCTACCAAATTCACCCCGAGCTTAGGGATGAATTTGGTTTGCCCTACTTTATTATTAGAACCAATAAGAGGCTTTGATTGGCGTCTTTACTTAAGTAAGTTATGACGTAATAAGGGATGCCAAGCAAAGTCTATAAATTGTAAAGAAACCTTAAAATCATTGAATTCCATAATGTTCTGATCTAGAGTAATGTTTGTTCTTAACTCTGATCAGTCAAGTTCATTTTAGTTTGTTCGTGACGCGTTTTGTTTTTTTTTCACTTTATTGTCATTAGAAGTTTTATTTGATTTTATTCAAAAATTTAGTAATTTTTGTTTGTTCGTTTATTGTGTGATTTGCGGAATATTTTTTAAGGTTTCTATTGGTTCTTCAATAAGTTGTATTTTATTTGAAATTGATTATTTTCTTCCATTAGTTTTTTTTTATAATTATTTTTTCAGTAAATTTCTTAAATTGTAATTTTTTTTAATTATTTATTTTTTTATCTTAATATTACATTTTTTTTAATATATTTAATATTTTAATAATCTTTAATAAGTTCCCAATAAAACCTTAAATACTTTAGCAAAGAAATTTAAATAAAAGTGAACTTGGCTCGATCAGGATTTTGATTCTGCAAGTTAAGAACAAGTAAGTACAAGTATTAATTTTGGATTTAGCTTTTTTTTTATAAACCAACTTAGAAGAAAATAATAACTCAGCTATTTGTTTAACATCAAGTTGGTCACTATTTAACTAAATGTAAACGTCGGCTTAACCCTAAAAAAGAACCCATTAATTATTCATTTAATTAACGTGCTTTCGGTCATCTTTCTTTTTAATAAATATTATTTTAAATAACACCAATGAAATAATAAAGACCAACAAGGGTTTTAAGCTGAGGGTCGACGTAAGATTTACATTGGCGCAGTCGGTAGGATTTTTACATCCCACCTCTGCCTACATTGGCGCAGGATGTAAATTTTTTTTTTTCTTCTTTGGTGGTTTGTAAAATCTCTGATTTTTTTTTTCTGAATTATATTTCATTTTTGGTATTTTTGATGATTTTTTTTTCACATTATATTGTTTGTTGTGGTATTGTTTTGGATAAGTGTAATTAGTAGTATTTTTTTTTAATTTATGGATCAGAACATGTGTGAATTCCCTTATCTTTCGAAATGAAATGATATAGTAGTAATAGTTAATTAATTAAATTAAATATCTGTTTATTTAATTAATTAGGTATTTTAGATTTGTTGATTTGCAGTGTAATTTTTTTTATTATTAGGTTTGAAAGTAGGTAAATTAAAATCATTTGATACTTCTAATTATAGACTTGACAGAGACTTGAATTTCTTTTTCTAACTTGTAGTTGTACAATCGAAGTTATAGTTTCTGGAGTATTTGTTTTTATATTTTATATCAATTACAATAAACATGGATATTAATAGTGAAGATTTTCAAAGTGTAGAAAATTCAGATGTTAAATCTTTTGATAATAAGTTCAGTAATTTTTATAATTTAAATTTTGATATTAATATGATAGAAAATTTTTCAGATAATAGTGATATAAATATTTTTATAGCAGAAATTAAAACAATAATAAAATGCTTTGGTTGGAATGAAATTCAAGCCTTTAATTTAATGAAATTAAAATTGAAAGGAAAGGCTCGTAAATATTTTTATGAAGTACCTTTGGACAGAAGACCAAATGATTTTAATTCGTTGTGCCTTTGGTTATTGAGTATATTCGGAAAGAAATTAGAAGTATTTACGGAAAAGCATTTCGAAAATATTTATCGTAAAGAAGGTGAAAATTTAGCTGAATTTGTTGTAAGGTTAGAAATAGTTGGTAATAAAATTTTTCCGTATAAAGTAAACGATAAAATTTCGGTATCAAATTCAATTTTGAGAAATCATTTCGTATTTAAACAATTTTTGGAAGGAATAGATACTAGATTGTGTAACAGTATTCTTGAGAAACGAACAGAATTTAATACTGTTTATGATGCTTTATCCTTTGCAGAAGCATGTGAGAAATTATTTAAAAGTGAAATTAAAATTACTAAAGCAGATATGATTAAAGAAGTCAGAATTAATTTATTTAAAAAGCAGGAGAGTAATGAAAAGTCGGTAAATGTGTTACCTAAAGTAAAACCAAAAATTTCGCGTTGTCAACTTTTAAAATTATTTCCTAATATGTCAAAATTATGTTGGAATTGTGGAGATGGGAGTCATTTACGAATAAATTGTCCTAAATCTCCACAAATATTATGTTTTTGTTGCAATAATGTTGGACACACTTACAATGTTTGTCCGGAAAAGTTTAAGTTTTAGATTTTTTTTTAATGTTCTCACATGAGTCATAGAAAATTTATATAATATTTTTTCAAAATTTTATAAATTAGGAGTTAATGTTTAATCTCAATAACCTAGAATTAATTGAAGTTAGTTTTTTTTTATTTTTGTACGGCAAATCAACATTTAAGAAGTTTGCTTTGTAATTGTTATGTGGAGAATTTAGTACAAAATTTTTCATGGGTTGTAAGTTTGAATATTCTCAAAAAGTAGTAAGGAATTTGTTATAAGAAGGAAATTCAGATAAGTAGAGTAGACTTTTTTTGTAACGTGTGTAGTGCAGGAAATATTTTCCTGAGAATGTGGTATGATTATCTTTGTTTCAAGTTTTGTTGTTGTATGTAGCGGTTAGAAATAAGGTACTGATCACACTTTATTGAAAACTGTCAGAGATAGTAAGTGGTATTGGAGGTAATCATACCCCTGGTCGGAGTATTTTGTAGTTAGAAATAACTACCCGTCTATGAAATGTAATTTGTAGTAATTGTAGTACCGAAAGTAATGTTATTTTTTCTTGGTCGGAGTTTCGTAGTATTTAGTTACTATTTGTCCAAGAAAAATTATTGTTGTAGTTTCTTTGATCGGAGTTTTGTAGTACTCTGTTACTACCTGTCCAAAGAAAAGTTGTTTTGTATGTGTTCCTTGGTCGGAGTTTTGTAGTTCATTAAGTTGTAACTACCTGTCCATGTGAAAATTTTGTTATTTTTTTTTTCTTGGTCGGAGTTTCGTAGTATTTAGTTACTACTTGTCCAAGAAAAATTATTGTTGTAGTTTCTTTGGTCGGAGTTTTGTAGTACTCTGTTACTACCTGTCCAAAGAAAAGTTGTTTTGTATGTGTTCCTTGGTCGGAGTTTTGTAGTTCATTAAGTTGTAACTACCTGTCCAAGTGAAAATTTTGTTATTTTTTTTTCTTGGTCGGAGTGTCGTAGTATTTAGTTACTACTTGTCCAAGAAAAATTATTGTTGTAGTTTCTTTGGTCGGAGTTTTGTAGTACTCTGTTACTACCTGTCCAAAGAAAAGTTGTTTTGTATGTGTTCCTTGGTCGGAGTTTTGTAGTTCGTTAAGTTGTAACTACCTGTCCAAGTGAAAGATTTGTTAGTTGTTCCTTGGTCGGAGTTTTGTAGTTCATTAAGTTGTAACTACCTGTCCAAGTGAAAATTTTGTTATTTTTTTTCTTGGTCGGAGTTTCGTAGTATTTAGTTACTACTTGTCCAAGAAAAATTATTGCTGTAGTTTCTTTGGTCGGAGTTTTGTAGTACTTCGTTACTACCTGTCCAAATGAAAGTTGTTATATCCTTGGTCGGAGTATGGTAGTACAATAGGTTGTTACTACCTGTCCAAGTGATAGTTGTAGTTCCTGTATTAGTGTTTGTATTTCATATTGTTGATAATACATAATTAGGAACGGATGTTGTGAATGATGTGAGTCAGAGGTCAAAGTGTTTGACCATAAAGATGTGTTGAAGATCTTGAGTATATGTAATAGAACACATTTGTTGACAATTTTGAAAGATCAAGTTAGATTTACTTTAGTAATTTTGGAAAATTAGAATGGTCGATTTTTTTTGCGTAAGTTGAAAGTTATGTCTTGTGTTAGTTATAAATACTTTGCTTTTATAAGAATCTGATCTGCCATGAAATTTTAGAACAAAACTTGTTGTGGTGCCTAGTTGGAAACAACGCCATGGTAAAATATCCAGATATATTTCAACGAAAGGAATGGAAAGTTTATACGAAGAGGTGTTTCTTGATGGTGAAGTACGTGGAAGTTATAATACATGAAGAAAATTGGAAACTAATTGCATAGGTCTGAACCGAGTAGGGCCTAATACAATTGAAAAATTCAGAAGATCATCATATTTAATTAAGGATGGAGACGTAAAGGACCGGAACAGAATTGAGGAACCATGTAAGAAGGAACACAAGATTCTTGAGTAATAGTTTCGGATTTTTTTTTTATCATTGTAAGAATTTATTTTTAATGTTCAAGTAAAATTTTAATGAATTTATTGGTAATTTGTAATTTGTAACTTTGGTAGACAGAAACGAGCAGGTATGCTCTTATTTTAAGTAGGGAGGGATGTAAATATATCATTTATTACATCTCCAGTTTTATTAATTTTTTTAATTTTTATGTTAGGAATAAAATAATTTACTTTGTAGTTGATTTAAACAAGTAAAAATAGTTTAGTTTTCTTTATGATAAAATTTTGTTTCTCACGAGTGTTTTGTTTATGTCTGGAGTATTAAGTAATGCACCCTTGTTATTCTTTGGATTAAGTGTGGACAAATTTATTGCCTACCAACGGATGGAGGGTGAAACTGCTAAGTCAGGTCAACTTAGCAAGACATAAACTAAACACTTAAGTTTTTTTTAATACATTTGAATTAAATAATATTTTATTATTTATTTAAATTTTATATTTTTAATGTCATAATTAGAGTTTGGCAGATATTTGTATTATTGTAAATTTTCAAATTTTACTTGTTTGATCATAGTTTGAGAAAAAGAAAATTATTTTATTCCACGTTAGAGATTAAGCGTAGGCTACCAAATTCACCCCGAGCTTAGGGATGAATTTGGTTTGCCCTACTTTATTATTAGAACCAATAAGAGGCTTTGATTGGCGTCTTTACTTAAGTAAGTTATGACGTAATAAGGGATGCCAAGCAAAGTCTATAAATTGTAAAGAAACCTTAAAATCATTGAATTCCATAATGTTCTGATCTAGAGTAATGTTTGTTCTTAACTCTGATCAGTCAAGTTCATTTTAGTTTGTTCGTGACGCGTTTTGTTTTTTTTTCACTTTATTGTCATTAGAAGTTTTATTTGATTTTATTCAAAAATTTAGTAATTTTTGTTTGTTCGTTTATTGTGTGATTTGCGGAATATTTTTTAAGGTTTCTATTGGTTCTTCAATAAGTTGTATTTTATTTGAAATTGATTATTTTCTTCCATTAGTTTTTTTTTTATAATTATTTTTTCAGTAAATTTCTTAAATTGTAATTTTTTTTAATTATTTATTTTTTTATCTTAATATTACATTTTTTTTAATATATTTAATATTTTAATAATCTTTAATAAGTTCCCAATAAAACCTTAAATACTTTAGCAAAGAAATTTAAATAAAAGTGAACTTGGCTCGATCAGGATTTTGATTCTGCAAGTTAAGAACAAGTAAGTACAAGTATTAATTTTGGATTTAGCTTTTTTTTTATAAACCAACTTAGAAGAAAATAATAACTCAGCTATTTGTTTAACATCAAGTTGGTCACTATTTAACTAAATGTAAACGTCGGCTTAACCCTAAAAAAGAACCCATTAATTATTCATTTAATTAACGTGCTTTCGGTCATCTTTCTTTTTAATAAATATTATTTTAAATAACACCAATGAAATAATAAAGACCAACAAGGGTTTTAAGCTGAGGGTCGACGTAAGATTTACAAGCAATCGAAAATGTAGAGCATACGATCCTTAAAGTCTGAATGATCAAACAGAGGCTCATTTATAATTCGGTTATAATAACTGGATTGAAATTGAAAATACATATAATAAGCAATTGCATAACTATTATTGATAATTTCGAGGTTTAAATTATCGTACGCGTAAGAATCAGAATTCAAATAAACTTTCATACTTCTTATAAATCCATGGTCAAATAAAGAGCAATCTTGATTAGCCACATCCTTACGAGTTGATTGAAAGGCTACTATAACATAGCGGGGTTTTTCTAAATTTGTAGAAGTTTTGACGGACCAAACCTCTTTATTGGATCTTTTTAATCCGGGTAATTCCAATAACTGCCATTTTCGAAATGGAATTGAAATAGGACGATCTTGATATAGTGTCTTTAGCATATCTAAATTCACTTCGTTTGCCATAAGATGGGGACTACGCCACTCTATTTTAGAAATAATGATTTTTATATTTTCAGAGCCTTTATAAGCGTTTGTGTCTGTTCTGGACCGAATTAATACTAATTCCTGTTTGGCATTGATAATAATTTTACGATAATCTTCAGCAATACCCATTAAAATTTTTAAAGGGATACATGCAAAAAACGCATCTTTTTGTTCGAAGTGATATTGAACAATTTCGGTTAATGGACACCATCCGGCAATGTTTAAGGATTTTGATTCCCTTTCCCCTAATGATACGTACCCTTTAATGGTACATGTAACCCCCGAATCTCTAAATTTATCAACTTCAATACCGTTTAGTTCGTAACGAATTTCCTCAAATAAAAAGGCAAACGCATTATTAACTAGTTTAATTTCTATTTCGGGACCTTTTTCTACTTGTGGGGGTTTGTTGATGGAGCCTTCAATATAAATGAAACTTTCACTTGGAAGTGTGTACAAGTCTTGATGTTGAATTGCTATTCGTATTTCATCATTATTACCGAAATGTTCAGTTCGAGGATGATAACTGTGGAACTCCTCTTTACTGATGTTCTCGTCAAAAATTACATTAACAAATATTTGCAACTTTGACATTGTAACCGAGTGCTTTTAATTTTTTAACGCTTCTTGATGTTAGCAGTTTGAGATGATTCTTTTTAATGTTGGGTCTTGGTTTATACCCTCCACTTTTATATTCACTCGAATCGAATTTGTTACCCATGTTTATATTTTTTTAAGCTCCACTCTAACAATTATTTCTTCTCCTCTAAAGTTTATCAGATTCTCGTTCTGATCTAATATTCGGATTGTTATATTGTCAATACTTTTTGTATTTACTGGAAAATACAAAATGATTTGAGGTTCAATGTTAATTTTATAACCAGGTTCAACGTTTATTGAAAACTCAAATAATGTATGAGATGATCTGTTATTATAGTACGCTCCACTTATGATATTGCATTCAACTCTTACACTTGACACTTTGATAATTTGAACTGGTAAGTCAGAGTCGTAACCTTTACCGGGTAATAAAAGAGATGTACCCAAGAACCTTAACAACTTTCCAATTGAATCTTTTGGATTAAAATTTAAACTAAATACAGATGATATTTCACACTTTAAAGTGTTATTATTAGGTTTCAAACTTATAATTTGTTCAGGATCAATTCATGATTGATTCGCTGGTAAAAATGATTGCAACGATTTCTGAAGATATTTCTCAATATCACCAATCTCATAGGATCCTGCTGGAATTGTAATTACATATTTGTCAAAGTAGAACTTGTTACATCCGGTCTCAATATTGGGAACAGAATTATATGTATGAAATCCAATAAGTCCAAGACTGTACCGCGCACCAGGCTTCAAATCAATCGTTGGAAAATAATTAACACTTAGTGTAGAAGTTTTACCTTGTAAGGTAAACGTCTGAGACATAACTGGGCATTGGAATAATTATACACACTCTTTTATTATTATTTTGAAAATAACAAAAATTCTAGACACAGGTGACCACAATAGTAGTAGTAGCTATGGGGGTTCTACACTTTTTTTTCCAAGTCCGTGACCTTGGGGGATAGTCGTCGAATTGTGCGAGTATGTATGACCTTGGGTAGATAAGGTTGGGTGTGCGATGTCTGCTCGTGGAACTTGTGGTTTTGTCTGCAGACTGACACGTGGTGTCCTTGGGTTGATAAGAGTCTCATCTTGTGGTTTTTAGTAAGTTTTTCGATGTTGAAAACGGTCATCTTGTTTTTGCGGTTTTGTCCAAATCAAGTGAATATTGTGTAAAAATTAGATAAGAGGTGATAAGAGTTTCGGTTTACACGAACCTGCAGCATTCTGTTTCCTACATGTTTGAACAAGTTTTGCGTGGTCTTGTATAATATTTTTTAATTGTTTACAATTATGCGACGCTGAAAGTATTGATAAGCATTGTGGTAGGTCTGCTTTTCGCGTAATAAACTGATATGAGTCATCCGATGTCTGCAGCTGTATTTTGCCTGTGTGAATTAATGGTCTTTGTTAAGAGCGCTTGTGATAAGACACCTTTGAGGTAAAAGTGAAGGATGTTTATAAAAGAAACAAGTATATATTTTATACAATTTATATTAACTCATAATATTTGTTTAAATAATAACAAAATATAAAAAATTATACGCTATGTAGGCAATTAATAATACATTGAAGTAGGTTTGTACAACGACGTTTACAAGTTCTTCGTGGAAGCTCCCAAACTACTTGTTCCTTGAGTGTCTGCATCACGACTATGTTGCTTATTAAATTCTTCTTCCAAATGAGTGATTTTTTGGGAGTAAAAACCAAAATTATCCTTCAGAGTTTTAGAGACATCGATTGCTAAATCAGAAATCTTAGAATCGACGTACTTCTTAAAAGATATTGCCCACTGATTTATGTTATCATCGACGTATGTCTTATTATCAGTGGAGAGCTTATCTACTTTCTCATCAACATAAGCCTTACTGGAGGCGTCTAGACTATTCAAAGGATCGCCGATATTAGTAAGACGTTTTCTTTCAATATCAAAGTTTTGTCCGTCTTCAGCCAATTGGAAGCCGATACCTGGAGGTCCTCGGGAACCCCGTTTAGATATTTTTGAAGAACCAAACTTGCTGATTGACATTTTGTAAATGATTGTACTAAGCTAGTGCAACCAATATTTATAGGGAGAGATGAATTCATCCCATATTATGTATGCAACTAGAATAAGAGGCAGTGATTTTATAGGAAAACAGTGAAAATACAATTAAAAATTTATTTAAATAAAATGTACATATTTATTACATGGAAAAATAACTAATTTACAAGATTGCGTACTATTCCCGAAAGAGGCGTGTATTCCACTACAGCATCACTAATGATAAGACAGTAGGCTGTTATATCTTCACTAAATGCAACTATTGCTTCCATTTCAATTTTTAGATCAACTGATGATGTTTTTATGCTCTCGTTTTGTTTTGAACAATCAAAAACATGAAGCATGTGTCCCTTGTACTTGATGTAGTCAAAGAGTGGCTCATTTATCTTTCTTCCATAATAACTTGATTGAAATTGACTATAGTTATAGTAGGCAACTGCATAATTGTCCAATAAAATATTTAAATTCATGTTGTCGTAGGGATAGCAATCGGAGTTAAGGTAAACCTTAATATTTTCAATGTTCACGTGATCAAATTGGGAGGAGTCTTTATTCGCAACATCTTTTTTGTTATTATGGAAACCAACTATAATATACCGTGGTCTTTCGAGGTTATTCGAAGTCTTTACATTCCAAATCTCCTTTCTAGTTTTTCTTAGACCAGGAAGTTCCATCAATTGCCACTTGCGAAAAGGTATTTTTATCGGAATGTCTTCACTTAGCTTACTCAACATTTCTAATTTTAATTCGTCGTTTACCAACACATGAGCTATATGCCATTCAACTTTAGTGATTTGAAACTTATGCCCCGCTGTTCCTTTATAGGCATTTAAATCTGTTCTTGAGCGATTTAGAATTAGTTCTTGTTTCGCATTTATAATAATTTTGCGATAATCTTCTGCGAATCCCATAATCATTTTCAGAGGAATGCATGCGTAAAAATAGGTTTTATCTCCGAAATAATTTGAAGTAGTTGGACACCATCCTGCGATATTTAATTCTTTTGATTCTCTCTCTCCAAGCGATACATATCCCTTCATTGTAGACGTAATACCTGGGTCCCTTATTTTTTCAATCTCCACACCATTAAGTTCATATCGAATTTCTTCGAATAAAAACATATATGCATTGTTGATTAGTTTAAATTCCAAAGTTTCTCCGGCTCCAACTGTTGGTTTGATAATGTTTCCCTCGATGTGAATATAACTTTCGCTGGGTAAAGTATATAAATCCTGGTTTTGTATGAATATTCTAATTTCATCATTATTTCCAAAATTTTGTGTTCTCGGCAGATAAGTATGATATTCTTCTTTGATGATCGATTCATCGTAGACAATATCCTTAAATATTTGTAGTTTTGACATGATAGCCGTGAGCTTTAAGGAGATTAACACTTTTAGTTGTTAACGCCTTGATATGCTTCTTCTTAATGAATGGGGACCTTCCGTTGCTTGGCCTTTTATACCCTTCCTCTGACTCGGTAAAATCAATCCCCATACTTAGGCGATTTTTTGCAACTCAGCTCTAACAATTATTTGTTCGTTTCTAAAATTTACAAGACAATCGTCCTGATCTAAAATTCTAATTGTAATATTACTAATAGTTTTAGTGTTTACTGGAACGTAAAGAATATTGCTCGGTTCAATATTTAAAGCATAGCCTGGATCAACTGCAGGCGGGAATTCAAATAATATATGTGTTAATTTATTATTGTAATAAGCTCCTGTAACAATATTACACTCCACTCTAATGAGCGATACTTTATTTATTTGTACTGGCTGGTCTGAAGAATGGACTTTCCCCGCTTTTAACAAATCTTTACCAGAAAAACCCAATAATTTTCCGAGCGAGTCTTTTGGTTTAAAATCAATATCGTATATACTAAACAGTTCACACTTAAGAGTATTATGGTTGGGCTTTAAACTGATAATTTCGTCAGATTGTTTATTTTTTATGCCTTCACTGCTTGCAAGTAAAACTAGCTCTTTTTGCAAATACTTTTCAATATCTTTAATTTCATACGACCCTGAAGGAATCGTTATCGAAGATGTTCCAAAATAAATCTTATTGCTGCCCTCTTCGATGTTGGGTATGGTATTATAGGTGTAAATTCCTCGAAGTCCTAATTGATATTCAGATACTGGGTTTAAGTCGATTGTTGGACAGTAGGTTTCGCTTAACACGGATGAATATCCTTTCAGAGTAAAAGTCGTAGACATGACTGAAGTTTCTTGCTTAAGTCCCTCCTATTTATAGCAAAAATTCCAAGCACAGATGACCGCAATTCCATGTACCAAACGTTTGATGTCTCTCGTGGTTATAGACTATCTCATCACCATTAAAATATTTCAAAATTTCCTTTGGTGGGGGTAAGTTGCCAAAACTATCGAAGTATTTCACTTGATTACCTTGTTTTCTGTACGCAACCCAGTGAGTACCGGGTCCTTCGACTGAGTCTAAATTAACAATACCACATTCATTTCTGAGGGGTCTTCTTGGTAGCGTATCACGCATAAATACTCCTCTAAAATGTTTTATGTGGTGAGCGAATTCAAGAATGTCGATGGACGTGAGGGCTCGTCTGGGAAGCGTCTTTATTTGTTTTTTTGATTTTTTAAATATAAGCCCAACCCACGGCGGTAGGGTTTTAGAAATAGACCATTACCGCTTTTTCCCAAAGCAATCGCTTCCATTGTCTGATTGTGACGCTGTGCCTCTTCTAAATTTTTCTGTGCTTTTTGAGTATCCAAAACCGTTTTCGCCACACCAGCAGCGCCACCTGTCAACGCTCCCAATGCACTAAGTCCAGCAAATATGGGTATAAGTGGTAAGATTCCACCAGTTTTAGGAACGGGTATAACTCTCGGAGTTTTAATCTGCTTTTTACCACCAGCATCTCGAACAGCAACTTTAGCAGCAGCTAATGCAATATTGGCCCCCTCCTTAAGTAATACTTTATTTGGGTTATTTTTGAGGTTTCGTAGACCTTTTATTGATTGTTTTGCTTTTATAAAAACCCCATTTCTAAGGGATGTTGTTTTCGGTTTAACACCCATACCCAATTTCCTCTTAATTTTCATTGTTGTGGCTATCGCTAAAGCGTTTGTCTTTTCACCAATCTTTGCGTCTCTTGATTTAAATCTGTCCCAAGCCGCAATTTCCAACTGTTTGTCTGCTTTGTGACGTTCACTCAAATCTTTATTCCTCGAATAGGATATGTCGTGCTGTTTGCAAGCCGCGTCCAATGGATTAATCCCCAAATCTCTTCTCTCTAAACGTTTTTCTAGTTTTGTACCAGGACCACAATACTGGTAACCTGGAATGTGCAACTCTATAGGTAATTTATTTATCATAGAGTTGATGATGCCTCTTCCGCTGTACGATGACATTTAAACGTTTGTCCTTACGGTCGCTATATATATAGGTGTCGGATCTGCAATCCGTTTTATTACAATGAAGACTGTCAAACAGGAACGATCCCTGTCAATATTAAACTTGGACAAGTACTTTGAAATAAAGACTACTGAGAAAAAACATGGCGCCTTACTACCAAATTCAATTAGAGGAATTATATGTGGCCCATCAAACTGCGGCAAAACAAATGTGATGTTAAGTTTACTGTTTGAACCCAACGGTTTAAAATTTAATAATTTGTATGTTTATTCCAAGTCACTATATCAACCAAAGTATCAGTTCTTAGAAAAAATTATGCATGCATTACCTGAAATTGGGTTTTACCCATACAAAGAGAATACAGAAATTATAAGTCCAAATATTGCTAAACAAAATTCAGTTTTTATCTTTGATGATGTGGCTTGTGATAAGCAGGCGAAGATTAGAGAATATTTTGCTATGGGACGCCACAAAGATGTGGATTCCTTTTACCTATGTCAAACGTATAGCTACATCCCCAAGCAGCTTGTAAGAGATAATACCAACTTTATAATTTTGTTTAGACAAGACGATACTAACTTAAGGCATATTTATGATGATCATGTTGGTAGTGACATGAAGTTTGAACAATTTAAACAATTATGCTCACAATGTTGGTGTGAAAAATTTGGTTTTCTTGTAATTGATAAAGAAAGTGACATTTACGGTGGTAGATATAGGAAATATTTAGACAATTTTTTTGTTTTAAAAACATAACATAACCTATAAAACAATTAATAAGCTGATAAAAGCTGTTCCTGACCTGATAAAAGCTGTTCCTGACCTGATAAAAGCTGTTTCTGACCTGATGAGAGCTGTTCCTGACCTGATAAAAGCTGTTCCTGACCTGATGAAAGCTGTTTCTGACCTGATAAAAGCTGTTCCTGACCTGATGAAAGCTGTTCCTGACCTGATAAAAGCTGTTCCTGACTTGATGAAAGCTGTTCCTGACCTTTGTTGCAAACGAAAATCTATAAATATGTTAAAAATAAGCTTAAGTGATTAGTATAGTCTTATCCTTTGAACAATAACCTACTCGGTGTAAACAACATGAGTACGGATGTTAAGCGACGAATAATAGACATTAAAAATATTATAAGAAAAAAAGCTCTTGCCTTAAAATTAGGACGATCTGATGCAGAAGAGCAACTGGCTCGATCTTATAAACCAATTTTAGAGCCATTAAAAAAAATGTTACATCAGTCAGACAAACTTTCTCTTAAAGCTGAACCGAAAGAAGAACCGACAGATGGACCGAAAGAGGAAAATCTTAGTGAGCAGCAAGTTGAAGAAAATAAAGTAAGGACTTCAAGTTATAAAAGAAAGGCTGCTTATAAATACAAAGCTCCCGTAAAATCACTTAAGCTACATGATGTAGCTGATAATTTGATGGAACTTGATGAAGGACATGAAGCAGAAGGTTCAAATGTAAATGAAGACGATAATGTTTTCATAGAAGAGAGACCATATTATCAATCATTTATTGATGATATTGATCCAGTAGTTTACGATAACTATTTAGAGCAATATGATCCCCTTCCTAGAGAATACATTGAAGGTTTGTTCAAAGATAAAGAAGATAGGTTTGATACTACTTATGGCATAGTATATAATCCTAATATCGAACAGTGGAAACTTGGTAAATCAGTTGTTCAGTTGAACGGACCCGATCTGATTGTCGATAATAAACAATATAAGGGCACTCGGGGACTTTATGAACTTATATTTAAAAAAGATCCTGAAGGATTTAATGATGATGACAAAGCACAATATAAAGATTTACTACAAAGGACCGCGGCGCTGAGAAGAGATAACGATCCACTTCAACAGATAAAAGGATCTAAATCATTTAAATATCAGCAAATAATAAAACCCATATTTGCTGAACCTGCTCTTTCAAACCCATTTCGTACTTACAGCGGTCCATTAACCAGATCGATAAGAAATAGAACTGGAACAGGTTTTATGAAATTAACACAAAAACCCTTGGAATATGTTTATTGGGACGATCCAAATGAACTGATAGAACGCTTGTGTCTATTACTTGCCTCGAAACAGGCCGGTAATAACTCTCATAACAATGAAATTCAGCGTATCGAGGAAGAACTCAGGGAGGCTTCTATAATTGTATAAATACTGGCATTTCGATAAATTTGCATCATTATTTGGTAAACTATCATAGCACACACCAACACTCTGATAGAAATGACAAACGTAAAAAAAGACATTGTAAACGAACTTCACAAGCCAGCTCGAAGGAAATTTCTACGTCGCAGAACAATAATAAAAGGATTGGATGATCTTTGGCAAGCAGATTTAGCAGAATTCCAACAGTACGCCAAAGAAAATAAAGGACATCGATACATTTTGGTTGTAATTGATTGCTTTTCCAAATATGTATGGACAAAACCGCTAAAAGATAAAACTGGTCTAGAAGTTACAAAAGTGATGGAAGAAATTCTAATGACCGGCAGAAAGCCTTTAAATTTACAAACCGATCAAGGTAAAGAGTTTTATAATAAAAACTTTACTCAACTTATGAAAAAGAATGGAATAAATCATTATTCAACCTTTACCACAATGAAAGCATCAATTGCCGAACGAGTTATTCGTACATTAAAAGAAAAAATGTATAAGCATTTCAGTTTACTGGGAAAATATAAGTGGTATGATGATTTGTCGAAAATTACAAAAGCTTACAATGAAACGAAACATCGAACAATAAATATGAAACCTGTCGAGGTCACAAAAAGTAAAGAGCAATATCTATTAAATACTGTTTACTCTCATATAAAAATAGCTGACAAAGGAAAATTTAAAGTTGGCAATATTGTTAGAATAAGTAAACATAAAGCTATTTTTGACAAAAGTTACTTTACAAATTGGACCACTGAGTTATTTCGTATAGCAGAGGTGAAAATTACCACCCCTGTTACATACTTATTGGAAGATATGAATGGTCGACCAGGGAGCATTTTACTCTGAAGAACTACAAAAAGTCAAACATCATGATGCCTACCTTGTCGAAAAAGTTCTTCGAAGAAAAGCAAATAAAGTCTACGTAAAATGGTTGGGACTTGATAAATCACATAATAGTTGGATTGATAAAAATAATGTTTTATAATGTTTTTAATAAATTAATTATCTTATAAAATCTGTAGAGGATAAATGAAATAAAACATTTAAAATTTTAACAAGTTTATTTTATTTAATAACAAAAAATACCAAAAATACAAAAAATATTAAAATAAAAAAATATTAATCCAGCTCCATAATACTGTAATGGCCCCAGGGAAGTGTGTTGTGCGAATGCGGTAGCAGATATCTTTTATCATCATACGGGCTTAGGGAAATCTTCTTTTGTCTCACCGAATATACCTGATGATCGAAGGAACGTATCGAATTTTGTTCATGCGAAAATTCTATTCTCTCCATCAGACATCTTTTATAGTCGTCAAAAGAGATCTTGTTTTTGACGACGTAGGATTTAACGCCCTTCGCCTTTTTTACGCACGGATTTTTATTTTCTGGCACATAATACGCATACATTTTTGCCCTCAACCCAATATATTCCGTCATCACCTTACCGACGTTCTCGTCCTTCATCAGACCCGGCACTTTTTTGTTCGCACGAGGGATATCATAAATATTATCAGAAGGATAATCGGACGTATCAAAATAGTGGAGGTTTTCCTTCATGTCCGCATAGATGTCGGCTGTTTCAATTTTATAGAACAACGAATCCGTATCACCATAGAGCGCCATACATTTATCACCGTACTTGGTCTTCATATACCCATAGTGAAACTGATATAGTATGGTCTTTGAGATATCTAGTATACACATGCCCACGTATATGGGTTTATTGAAGACCACCTCCGTTTTAAGCATTTCGACGAGAACCAAATCATCGGCTATTATACGGCTGCGATAAAAGTTCGGCGCTGACACGGCATTTTCCACTCCGTACCTTCCTTCCCATTTTCTTAACACTTTTATTATCCTCCCATTGCGAACATTTTCCATCGTTTTTCCAAATACCGCGTTGTTCATCAACTTGAAATAATTTTTTCCGAAGTCGGTTGTTGCACTCTGACGCAACTGTGTGTTTAGGTCGATGTACTTTTTCAGCCATGCACTCTGTTCGAATTGGAGTACTCGATGAATGTTTGTTAGCACAAGCCCATTTTTTAAATATTGTTGTAGGTTCGTATAGTGAATGACGTACTTATTTTTGGGTAAGAGGGTTGCCAACATTTTTTTACATTTTCCGCCGGGTGGTAGTCCGAGTTCGGGTGCCATGGGAAGATCGGCTTGTACGTCGTGGATGTTTACGGGATACTCTAAATCCACTTCCAAAATGTATCCACGCGGACTGTCGGCCGGCACATTTAAAAAATAGTCCGCTTGAAAGCCTGCTGGTGATCTATCCATCCATTCTAAGCGTCCATAGGGCAAATGTTGACTCATCGCCCACGAGTACATCGCATTTATATCGTAGTACATGAGATACGATGATGGTTGTGATGGATCGTAATCTTCCAAGTATTTGTTGTTGGCCTTTGCGTATCGATGTGTGCATTGTGTTAGTCCTCCTCTAATTCCCTTCTCCAAAAACATTAAGATCTCTACGTCCTGTATCATATCGTGCTCCACCTTCGTACATTTTAACATTGCATCCCAACTCAGACCGGGCGCGGAAAAATAATGTGCTGGATCAAGATGGTGGTTGGTTAAGCTCTGATCACGAAAACATTCGAATATATCGGCCAACAGCAGCACGTCCGTTTTTAAATACAGATCCGAGTACTCGCCCAATGTTTGTACTTTGAATTCGCTCCAGATCTTTTGAGCATGTTCGTATTCGTCCACCGATAAATCGCTATCATAAATTTTACTATGAAAAGATGTTATGGGTGGAAGTGTTTCTTCCTCCAATCGCTCCAAACCATTAATGTGGTCATACGGAAATACTCCCTTTCTCGTTAGAAGGCTGAATTTTTCCGCGTCCAAGTACTTAAATTCTCTCCGGAGTATAGGTTTTTCTTTCAAATCTTTGGCTAATTTGTCCAATGAAGACCCATAAATCGAAAAGAATCACAAAATTTGAATGTTATGCAATTCTCGTCATGTCCTACGCTTTTAATCATCCCAATAAAGTTTTGTGTGTTGTGCGGTATTATGGATAATTTTCCTTGCCAATTCTGTCGGACTACGTCGTTCATTAAAAAGTGAGCATCATAACCGCTGAAATTGTGGAAAACTACGGAAATGATGCGACTATCTTGATAATTTAAATTGCATTCGTTATGGGCGGGACCACGATAACGTCCTGTGAAGTGACAATGATCTCGCACTCTAACAGCATCTTGTTGAAAAGGGTTTTCGCAGATATGGCATTCCTTAGCTTCAACGAACGCAATTTTTTGTTCATCCGTTAAATTATCCATGGGTATGGGACATTCATATACAGTCGTAACTTTCTCGGCAATATCGTAGAGCTCCGCACATAGCCATTCTCCGCAATTTGGTCCTCTATATTGTCGATAGTACGACAATGTATCATCGTAGGTACACTTTAAATAATATCCTACGCTAAAGGGCTCATGTTTTTGGTACTTTCGGCTATTTTCCCCACACCTTTCATCGCACTCCTTTAAAATACACTCAAAATCGGCATATATTATGAAAGGAACCTTTTCTTTATTTTTATAATTTACAAATTTCACCTTTCCATTGGGTATCAACTTAATTTTACATTCGTTCATTTGACCACATCTTTCTTCGTGCTCACTTAGCTGAATTTCGGTGGTGAAATAATGTAAACACCTATCACAAATGTGTTTCCTGCATTTATGTTTACTTAGTTGGGATGATACTAATCGTGACAGATTTTTTATCCACACATAATGATATTGGACGAGATCAACATCACCATCCTCCTGCAGATCCTCCTCTTCCATCGTCTTGTACTTGTCCGCCACCATTAATAAATTTACATGTGTATTTCTTTTTTCTTCGCTCAAGTAGGATGGTTCCACCGAATAGCCCTTCTTCTTTAGTTTTAATACATATACATTTATGGAAATATTATTGTTTTTTTCAAACAAATAAATTTTTTCCCTTTGCATCGGGAACGTAATTCCTTCCAAATTTAAAACTTCCTTATAATGTGGATACGAAGAGGTTTTTTCGATGTTGTGCTTGGCAGGATAAAGGGCGGACACCACTGCCCACGCAAAACATGCGTTATCCATATTTTTAATATTTACACATGCTTTCTTACTTTTTACTTGAGGGGGTAGGGGTACATATGATGCCGCCCTTAGAGGCACATGTTTATTAATATTTAGGGTTAAACTAATAATTTCATCTAACGCCCAGCCGCTTTCCTTCTCTTGAAATTCTTCCAATTCCGTAATGATCGGCAACAGTATATTGTCAGCATACCATGTGACCAAGTCGGTATCCCTGCTTATCACTGACGGCATTTTTGAATTTATATACTTGATGTCTTCAATCTCTTCGCCGGTGGTACTCAACCTAATAAATTTTCCACAAAATACTGCGTGCACTTTAAAAAAGGGTTCCTTTCTCAAGGCGTTTTTGAATCTCAACATACACATCTTCGCACAATCTTCCATAAATACAATGGGATCCTTGTGTCCCAAATTTACTATAACCCCCGTACGCATCCTTCCATTAAAAGCAGATTCCATTTCTTCCCACTTAATGAGAGCAGACTTCCTCGCTCTAACATTAACGCCAGCGCCTCGATGTAATTTTGTTTTTAATAGCGTGCGACAACTTATTATATTAGCGATGGATGCTAACATACCCTGTTTTGTACCAACGGCAATCACTTTTTTTAACCCACGCCTTATTAGTCGTATATTTTTGGAACAGTGTTTCATAATCCTTTTAATATTAATAGGATTATCATCAACCGCTTCAACCAATTTTCGGCTAATGTTAGCCAAATTTTGGGCTGTAGTCGCGAGCAAAACTGACTCCATTGTAAATTATTAACGTTATTCTGTCGAATGTATAAATCAGACTGATGCTGTGAACAAATTGTTCTCTCTTTTATATAACACCTAAGTCGTTGATGAGTAAACGTCTAGACGCACCGCAATTAGCAAAAACCGCAAAATGCAGCTGGTCTTCGCGAGTCGCTTAATTATTAGCAACGGTGATTCATACGATGTAAATAAGTCGCTCTTATCAACAATTTAAACAATTTCATGAAAAATCTTGTTAAAACATGTAGGAAACGGTAAGGTGCAGGTGCAGTGGAACCGCATGCTTCATCATAACACTAAAATTTACTAATTCAAGAAACCACAAGACTCTTATCAGCACAAGGGCATAATGCAGACCTACCACAATTCTTATCAATACTTTCAGCGCCGTACTATTATTACTCTACAAACAATTAAAAAACCACAAGATGAGACTGTTATCAACCCAAGGACACCACGTGTCAGTCTGCAGACAAAACCACAAGATCCACGAGCAGACATCGCACACCCATCCTTATCTACCCAAGGTCATACATACTCGCACAATTCGACGACTATCCCCCAAGGTCACGGACTTAGAAAAAAAAAATAAGTGTAGAACCCCCATAGCTACTACTACTCACAATTGTAAGTGTTTTTGAAATCTATTATAATTATATTTTATTTCGCTACCACGAAAATATTTTTGAAGCTCTAGAGGTTGTTGCAATTCCCCAAAACTATCAAAATAAGAGATACTATTGCCACTTTTCCTGTAAGCTACCCAATGTGTTCCTTCCCCACTGATTGTATCCAAATTTACAATTGCACACTCATTTCTCAGTGGTTTATGTAGTAAAGTATTTCTCATAAAATCGATAGGGCTTTAAGTACAGACCTCTCCCTTGTTTTCCTAAAGCAATAGCTTCTATAGTTTTGTTGTGTCGTTGAGCTTCTTCCAACTTTTTAGAAGCTGCTTTTGAATCGTTGACCGCTTTAGTAATTGCAGCTGATCCCCAGACCAAACTACCCAATGCACGTAGCCCAGCGAAAATCGGTATCAAGGGTAACACCCCGCCATGTTTCGGTATGGGTATTATTCTTGATTTTATAATATTATTCTTTCCCCCAGCCTCACGAATAGATGCACAAGCTGCCGAAAGTGCTACATTAGCACCTTCGCTTAAAAGTTTTTAATTATTTTCAAAATTTTTAAATTTCTTCTTGAATCCCATTTTTCTTTTCAATTTAATGGCTGCGGTGATTGCTAATGCGGCAGTTTTTTCACCGAACTTTGCGTCTCTGGTTTTAAATCTCGTCCAAGCTACTTTCTCCAATACTTTATCGGCTTTATGACGTTCAGAAAAATCGGTATTTTCAGAATATGGAATGTCGTGATCTTTATAGTGATCTTTACAAGCAGAATCCAACAGGTTTATACCGGAATCGCCACGTTTTATTTGATCTTCTACATTAGTACCAGGACCACAATACTGATAACCAGGAAGGTGCAGTTCAAATGGTAACTTTTTTATGATTGTATTCATCAAGGTGGCTCCGTGGTAGATTGGCATTTAAACTGTTTACTGTTTACTGTTTATACTCTACCTTTTATATACCAAGAAAGAAAAATAAACTAATCAGTACAATGCGGACAGTTAAACAGAAGGAGTCACTTTCCGTAGTCAATCTGGATAATATTATTGGAAGCGGTCATACATTTATTAAGAAAAAACACGGCCCATTATTACCAAATTCTATTAGAGCCGTAATATGTGGTCCTTCAAATTGCGGTAAAACTAATCTCATGTTAAGTTTGCTGTTTGACAAGAATGGACTAAAGTTTCGAAACATTTATATTTACTCAAAATCATTAAATCAACCAAAACATGTTTATCTAAAGAAGGTCATGGACTCCCTTACAGAAATTGGATTTTATCAGTATCGAGAGAACGCAGAAATTTTACCCCCGACCAGAGCGAAATAACATTCAATTTTTATCTTCGATGATGTTGCATGTCATAAACAAAATAATATTAAGGAATACTTTAGCATGGGGAGACATAGTGATGTAGACTCGTTCTACTTATAAATAAATAGAGTTTATTACCCAACAGATAGTAATCCAATTACTGGGTAACATTAAAGAATATAAAAATATAATACATACTATAAAAAAATTAAGATATTTAAATTATTATAACATAATATGTTTGAATGAAAAATTTAATATAGGTAATATAAACAATAAACAAGAAAGAAAAATTATTCCACACAAGAGCAAATGTTCTCATCGACAATATTCTTGAATTCATGAAAGTTGCAGCAAAAGATATCGGCGGCATTTTGGATATGATGGTAGTCGTTAATCATCTTATAAAGTGGAGAATTCAGATGGTGAAAAGTTCTGAAGGTATCTAAGCCAAATGTTAAAGAATTTCTTAGTTGTTTTGTCGGTACATGTATATTTATTGATTCCAATGTCTGTTGATCATCAACCATGTTGTGGATTATTTTGTACAGATAGCAAATTCCTATTGTCTTGTGTTTGCTATGAATGGTCTTATATTAAAAATGATCTAATAAGGTTTGGTATGAGGTATCTCTATCTGGGTAAACTTTATGCTTAAAAAATATAAATGTTTTAAGAATCTTTTCTGGTCTTTTTCAATTAACAGTTTATATTTCTGGTAGGTAGGCGACCAAACAGTGCAGCAATATTCCAATTTGCTACGAATAAGTGCGTTGAAAAGAATTTCCAGAGTTTGAATTAAATTAAAAGATTTCGAGTTCCGTATTATAAATCCCATTGTTTTGTAGCATTCCTTTGTAAGTTGAAGAATATGTGAATTGAATGTTAGTTTTTCATCGAATAGTATACCCAAGTCTTTAAACTCATTGACTCTGTTAATTTTCGTATCGTCTATAATGTAATCAAACAAACATGAATTTAATTTCCTATTAAAAGACATCACAAAACATTTTTTTAAGTTGATATTTAAATCATTTTTGTCGCACCAATTAGAGATTCGCATAATGTCTTTCTGGAGTATAATACAATCCTCAATAGTATTGACGTTTCTGTATAATTTTACATCATCTGCGTATAACAGAATTTTTGATTCAATGTCATCAATAATGTCATTAATGAATAACACAAAAAGAAGAGGTCCAAGGTTAGAACCCTGTGGTACCACGCTGGATGGAATATAGGTTGATGATCTAGTACCTTCGTATTCTACTACCTGTGTTCTATTTTTTAGATATGATGCTAAGACATTGATTATATTTTCACTGATATCAAACATGCGCAATTTCCTGATTAATATGTGGTGTTGCATTCTATCGAAAGCCTTCCTAAAGTCCAAATAAATTACATCAGTTTGTAGTTTATGGTCTAGAGCTTCTGAGATATGTTGAGTTATCGAACAAAGATTTGTATTTGTTGATCTCTTTGAAATAAAAACATGTTGGTGAGGTGTTATATTTTGTTTAATATTATATAATATATATTCACTTATTAGGGTTTCGAAAGCCTTCGAGAAGTTACTTAAAATAGATATGGGCCTATAATTTTCTATTTTGCTCTTAGAACCATTTTTAAAAACAGGACAAACTCGAACAGATTTCCATATTTTAGGAAAGCATGTCAAACTTACAGCAGTATACCCAAACAATTAATCAGAGATAATACAAACTTTATTGTCTTATTTAGACAGGATGAACTCAATTTAAAGCACATCTACCAAGCTCACAGTTTAAAGAACTCTGCTCAGAAAGCCGGAAAGAAAAGTATGGATATTTTGTAATTGACAAAGACAGTATTACAAATAACGGCCGATATCATAAAAAACTTGATGAATTTATTGCTTTATAGAATGTTAGTACCCACTCAGTTAAAGCCAGTTCAAACTAGTTCAAACCAGTTAAAACCAGTTAAAACCATATAAAACCTGTTAAAACCAGTCAAAACCAGTTATAACCAGTTAAAACCAGTTAAAATCCTGAATTATTTTTATCAGGTCCAAATAATTCCAGCTTTGACCAGAATAAATATATACAAATATATATGTTATATATACCGATAAAACCTATTTTGGATTTATAACATGATAAGTTTATAAAGTAACCATCCCCCAATAAATATTTAGTTTAATTAGAAGGGTTAACAAAACAACATGGCAATAGAGAAAAGATACTTAAAGAAACAAATTATTAACACCAAAAACGTTATTCGTAAAAAGTTTAGAGATCTCAAACTAGGAAGAGCCAGAGATGAAAATAAACTTATAAAATCATACAAACCATTAATAGATCCACTTAAAGATTTTATTAGCAAAACAAGTAAGATTAAAGAGGAACCTGAAGCGAATAAACAAGAAAAAACTGACTTGCTCAGCACGCCTCGAAAAAGGAAAGCAATATCTCAAAAATTTAGGATTTTTAAAAATTCAAAGTTACCATTGACTCATAAACAAATTGAGTCCGATATTGACGAAACCGATAAGGAAGATGAAGATGAGGGACCTTCTTTTATGGATAAAATTGACCCGAAAGCTTTTTAAGAGTGGAAAAGTAAATAAGACCCTCGAAAAGTAAAGTAATATTTCAAAAATGTAAATCTAAGATAAAAATTTTAAAGCTACTGATAAACAACTCGAAACCGATGATGAAATCGATGTAGACCTCCTATTCAAAGTTTTATTGGCTCTAAAGCTCCTGAAGGGTGTAAATGTAAATATGCCCCTCTTCCAAGACAGTACATAGAAGAAAAGATAAACGATAAAAATGATGAAGAGTACGATACGGAATTAATTTTAATCCAAAAAACGAGCAATTGAAAATTGGAAATACTTTGGTCAACCTGAATGGCTCTAATCTTATTATTTTAAATAAAGAGTACACAGGCACTGCCGGTCTATATGAACTTTTATTTAAAAGAGATCCAGTTGGATATACCGAGCAAGATACCATAAATTATAGATATTCTTGAGCGATCAAATGCCTTAAGAAGAGGTTACGACCCTAATAAACAGATAAAAGGATCCAGGTCTTATAAATATCAGGAGATTATAAAATATCTTTTTTCATCGAGTACAGCTCGTTCAAAAGGAAATGGAAAATAAACCGTATCGACATCTTTATTGGGATGATCCAAACGAATTGGTAGATCGGTTATGTTTGCTTCAATCGTCAAAAAATGCTGGAAATACCTCACATCAAAATGAAATAATAAGAATAGAAGAAGAGCTTCGAGAAGCTAATGTTATACTATAAATATAGTTGCTTTTGTATTAAATGCTCATTCTCTTGGTATGAGTGTTGACAAATTTGGGCGTTATTCGCATAAAGTACGCTCCGCAGTACGCGATCCGCCCGGTTTGGGGTTTAAAATATCTCTTGATGGTCATTTTAACTTGAAAAATAGACGCATAACGTGTGTACTGTCTCCTAAGGACAATTTAGATACGGCGAGTAAAGATTACGTTGACGAAGCAATTTTACAGATGCATTCCGACTTAAAAAGAAAAACTGATTACAATAAAAAAGTTATTGATGACTTACAGAAAACGTTGAAATTGAAAACCGAAGAAATAGAGAAAAATTTACTTGTAAACATAAATACTTTAAAGGCTTTAATTTCTAAAAACTCGGACAGACCAACACAAAAATGAGTAAAATAAAACAATTACTTGTAGACGAGTTGCATAAACCCGCAAGGAAAAACTATGGTAGAAGAAAAACAAAAATTAAAGCTTTTGATGATTGTGGCAGGCTGATTTAGCCGAATTTGGTCTTTATTCTAAAGAAAATCAAGGTCATAAGTTGATATTAATTGTAATTGATTGGTTTTCAAAATTTCTGTGGGCCGTTCCTTTAAAAGATAAAAGTGGTGAAACAGTATCTCGCGGAATGGAAAAGGTTTTCAGCTCTGGTAGAATACCTAAAAATCTTCAAACAGATCACGGAAAAGTATTTTATAATAAACATTTTGACAAATTAATGAAAAAACATGGGGTTAACCATTACTCTACTTATAGTACCGTGAAAGCTTCTATGGCAGAACGCGTTATTATTTACAAACATTTTAGGATTATTGGAAAATATAATTGGTGTAATGCCCTCCCAAATAGTACTAAAACATACAACGAAACCAAACATAGAATAATTGGTATGAAACCATGTGATGTTACAAAAAAGCATGATTTTTTAAAACACATTTATAATTATCCAAATTCAAAGTTAATGATATTGTAAGAATAAGTAAATAAAAGGCAATTTTTGATAAAAGTTACTTTATAAATTGGACACCTGAATTGTTTTGAATAAGAAAAATTAATTCATCATATCCTGTAACATACTTATTGGAAGATATTAATGGGCAGGAAATAAAAGGTTCATTTTACAACGAAGAACTCCAAAAAGCCAGATTTGAAGATGTATACCTAGTTGAAAAAATTTTACGCAAGAAAGGAAATAAAGTATTTGTCAAATGGCTTTGTTTTGATAAATGCCACAATAGCTGGATAGATAAAAATAATTGTTTTTAAAATTTTATTAAAAAACTGAATGATTGATTACAATTATGATTACAATAATCTTTTTTTTGAAACAACGTGTCAATAACATATTTGATATTTTTAACAAAAATAAAAAAAACTCTAACATAACATTGGCCGCCTAAAAAAATGACTGCTTACAATAAACAAATTAAATACAATACAAAGGAAAATGTAATAACAAATTAAAATCTTCTTGTAATTAATTTTTATCATCGTTTTCAATTGGAAGCATACATAATTTGGTCAACGGCCGCTTAAAAATAACACCTTTACATTTCACTGAAGCTACTCTGTTAATTCCATCTGTTCCTGGAAATAATTGAAGAACTCTTCCTAACATCCATTTAGCAGATGGTAAGTTATCTTCTTTTATTAAAACCAAGGTGCCAATTTTAATGTTCTGTGAAACTTGATTCCATTTAATTCGTTGTTGCAATTCTGGTATGTATTCCTTAGACCATCTCTTCCAAAAATGTTGAATTATTTGTTGCATCCGTTGATAGAAATTTAAACGGTTGATTGGAATGTCTATAATAATTGGATCTGGAATTGTGTTGAATGATCTTCCAATTAAAAAATGTGCAGGTGTTAAACTTTCGTAATCGTTTTGATCTTGTGACAAAGGAGTTAATGGACGAGAATTAAATATGGATTCTATTTGAGTTAATACCGTACAAAGATCTTCAAAAGTAAATGAAACGTTATATAAAACTCTTTTTAAATGATGTTTGACACTTTTAATACCAGCTTCCCAAATGCCTCCAAAATGAGGTGCTTTGGGAGGTATAAAATTCCATTGAATACCTTCATTATTAAAATGGTGAGTTATTTCATTTTCATTAATTGAGAGAAATCTGTACATTTCTCGAATTTCGTTATATGCTCCAATAAAAGTTGTACTATTGTCACTAAATATTTGCATAGGTTTGCCACGACGTGAAATAAAGCTACGAAATGTTGAAATGAAGGAAAAAGTTGACAAAGAAGTACCAGTCTCTAAATGTAAATCTTTTTGTCATACAAATAAATACACAAATATAGCATTTTACTAACTTTGAACCTCTACCTGATTTATTTTTAATTAAGATTGTAGGTTCAGAATCTTCATTAAGTTATTTAATATTACTTTTCCATTTTCCTAATTTAAATTTAGCTTGGTTTAATATTTCAATTAAATTTTTTCGAATAATTAATAAACTTTCAATAGAATTGCTACCGGTAATCAAATCGTCAGTTATATTTGATTTTACAAGAGGATGTGACGATATAATCATAGATAAATATAACGATGCACCTCCGAATTTTTAATTAGTCAGTTGAATCAGGAATATCTTTATGACCCCAAGCCAAAGTTTTAATACCATCTATACAGATAAACTGTTTATCATCATTTGGGGATAAAGCTAATTTGTTTTGCTTTTGAGTAAAAATTGTGTGTTTAATAGTCTTAAACAAATATTGTTGTTTATAAATAAATTTACTGTTAAACAAACAATGTTTATAATTTTCATCCGAAATTTCACTCATGACAATACATTTTTTTACCCCCTTTGCCTTTTTGATTATTTTGAATACTACATTAAAACAATATAATTTGGAGCGCAATCCAACAAATTCGTACATTAATTTTCCTCCGTTCTCATCTTTGAATAGTCCGGGGATGGCTTTATTTTGTAAAGGGATGCCATATGTATTATCAAGGGTGAAATTTGAAGTTTCAAACTTTTCGATATTTTCTTTCATGCTTGGTAAATATTATTTGAATAGATATGTATCAAAAAACTATCAGTATCTGTATAGCACAAATTAACTTTATCTCTATACTTCGGTTTGAGATAATCATAAAAGAAATCATACGTAAGTAATTTGGAAAGATCTAAAACTGCAAAACCAATATAAATTGGTTTATTATAGAGAACTTTTTCTATTTCCAATGTCCTCCCAATGAGTGATCAGTTTTACGTTAATTCGTTTATCAACATTCTCCATGGTTTTTCAGAAAACGCTGTTGTTCATCAGTTTAAAAAAATCTTTCTCGAATTCATTCAGTGATTTTTGGCGCAAATGAGTATTTAAATCGATATATTTCTGAAGCCATGGAGACTGAACAAACTCTAAAATGCGATGAATTTTGACCAATTTGAGTCCATGCTTTAAAGCTTGTTTTAAATTTTTATAATGAACTATATAATTTTTCTTATTATTTAAATTTGGGATTAATTTAGTAGTTTTAAATTTAGAATTGGGAGGCACAACATTTTCAGTCAGAAATGGTAAATCATTATGATAGTTGTGCAAATCTTGTGGATATTCAATATCTACCTCCAAAAAGTATCCATTATATGAGTCATCAGCAACACTTTCTACATTAAAATATTGAAGTTCATGATCCGACAACCACTTAAAACCACGAGACGGCAAAAATTGACTTAAAGCCCAGCCATATAAAATATTAGCATCAAAATAACAAAGATATGAGTCGGATTTTGAAGGATTATGTTTAAAACTTTCAGATAAAGTCATATACTTGTTGTTTGCTTTTGCATATCTTTGAGAACATATGCTGATACCTCCCCGAATACCTTTCTTTACGAAATGTACCATGTCAATATCAGTTAACAGTTCCAATTCAATTTTGGTAATTTTTAGCATAGCATCCCAAGCAAGTCCAGGTGCGGTGTAATAATGGGCTGGATCTAAATCGTATGCTTTCATGCAAATAGCACAACAATTTTCAAATACATCTGCTAAAATTAAAACATCTGTTTTCAAATATAAATCACTGTATTTACAATCAAAAATTTTCCAAACATTTTGCGCGTACTCATAATCTTCATCTGATATTGTCGTATTTGTGAGTAAATTATTAAACGAATGTTTAATTCAGTCTCTAACAATTTTGAAAAAATTGTCAAAATATTCATAAGGAAACGCTTCTTTCCTAGTGACTTACTCAAATTGATTGGAATTTAGAAAATATTGTTTGATTATTTTAAATTGATCTGGTTTCAAATTTTTGGTTAACTTGTCTAAAGAACTAGCCATAAATTTGTATGAATCTAAAAAACGTAATTTAAATGAAATTTTGCGTTCCCGCCCACATTTATCAATATAAGAACCAACATCATAATACGTTTACCAAAAGAGATATATTTTTCTTTAGTTTGAGCAATGACGTCAATATCTTCCGTATTTGATGCAAAGAATTTAATTATTAAATGCGCATCATAACCAGATAAGTTGTATATGAAAACAGGTAAAAAATTTGGTAATTTATAATTCAAATTACAAGATTGATGACCAACACCTCGAAAGTTTCCCGTCAAATGACAGTGATCAATTACCAGATCTGAATTCAAAGGTTCCTCACAAATATGACATTTATCAGCTGTCCGAACAAGTAATTTTTGAACATTAGTCAATTTTTCCATTTTAACAATATGTTTTTGGTGGTTGTTATATAAACGCTTTGCATCCACAGTAAGTCTATCAATAAAAAACTTTCGGACAATCTAAGCCCATGTACGATTCAAACTTATTTAATGATGAATCAAAGGAGAAAATTATCACATAAGCAAAACTATAAGGAACATGCTCCTCTGTAACATGTGAGTAGGATGAATCCGGAGAGGAACTACATGTTGCAATATTTACAAGTAGCGATTCAAAGTCAGCATATACGACAAAAGGAATCTTCAACTTATTTGAAAAATTTTGAAATTCGAGAATATTTCCAGGCTTTTCATCACCAGACTTGGATTTATTCATTTCCACAGTTGGTAGCAATGGACATATATGATTACAATCAAATTGTGAGTGGCTGTTTAATTTTTCTTTACTACGGAAAAAGGTTAAACAACCATCACATAAATATAATTTATCATGTTTTCGTGTCAGCTGATCTCTGACTAATTTCGACATATCTTTTATTAAAACATAGTGAGAATTTTGACCTTCTTCAATTAACAAAAGGTTTACATGCCGATCTTGCTAAATTTTTGTTAAATAAAGTGGTCCGACAACATTCCATTTGTTTTTGAAAAACTCCAAACCATACACATTAATTAAAATTTTGAAATTTCTTTAAATGAAATAGGAAATTCGATATTATTTAAATTTAAAACAGTACTATAATGTGGATAACTACTAGTTCTGTTTGAGTTAGTAGCAACCGGATGAAATGCTGCCACAACACTTCAAGCAAAGCATGCTCTGTCGGTATTATGAATATTGATACATGCTTTTTTGAGGCTTATTTCTTTAGGTAATTCCAGAAACGAGGATCCATGAAGAGGTTCCTATTTATTAATATTTACTTGAAAATACGCAACTGATACTAAAGTCCATCCACTATCTCGTTCCTGAAATTCTTCAGATTTTGCTATTAATTTTGAAATGAGTAAATCATGTACATCACTTATGTCTGATGATGTGATAATAATTTGAAATTTGGTACTATGATTTTTTAAGTCGGTTGCCAAATATTCTTCGCTCCCCGGTTTAATATAATTTCCAAAAATTTCCAAATTAAACTTGATAGAACCGCTTTGATTTAACAATAAACTGATTACTTTCTCCTTTTGATTCTCCAAAAATGATGGTACGTCTGTGATATTATTCGGTAGAAGTCTAAATGTGGCAATTCGATTTCTAAAAGATGTACTGACATCATGTTGAACTAAATTTTGATTCAAAAGGTTCAATGATTTTAGATGTGCGGCATAATTCTGCTTACTTGTAAAATCTGTAGCACAAATATTACATCGCAACTTAATTTTTTTCGGAGAATTTCTTAGTTTATCGTCAGCATCCTTTGTCTTACTATCACTTACATTACTATCAACTTTGTTAACCTCAAGTTTGTGTCGCTTTAAATTATCATTTCTCGTAAAATTACGACCGCAATTACAAACATCTATAACAAAATTAAAAACAATGAATTACTGATATTAAAAAATTAAATGAATTACTGAACACAAACTTACTACCAATGACGTTTAGTATACACAATATCACTAATATCAAAAATTAATGTTATCCGCATAAAGCGAAACAGTAAAATAAGCGGCTAAAAAATATAACGGCTATAAATAGCAAATGATTAAATTTTAAACAACAATGCATAATGTATAAAATGTATCAAAAGCAATTTCATCATTCTTGACCTCTTATTTGATCTTGACCAATAATTTGACCTTGACCTTGATCTCTAATTTGACCTTGACCTTTAATTTGACCTTGACCTATAATTTGACCTTGACCTCTAATTGAACTTTGACCTTAAGATTGAATTTGATGTTAACATCTAATTAAACTTTGACCTTATGATTGAATTAAACATTGACCTCTAAATTGACCTTGACCTCTAATTTGACCTTGACCTTAACCTTGAAGGAAAGTGGTGGGGGGAGTAAAATCTTGGTAGGCGGAAGGCGGTAGGCTTATGGAAAAAGGTAGGAGAAGGGGGAGGATCCAGGATGCACCCTTTTCCTCTACTAATAGGCGGTGTTTAAATTGTTTTACTCCTAATAAAATATAATTCGCTATATTTGTGTAAAAATTGATGATGTAAATATGAATAATGTAATTCAATTATTGAATTATCCATGATATAGTTATTTGTTTTAATAAATTTATTATAAATAAATAAAGGTATATCTTTATACCAATAACATTTTTTATAAATTAAAAAGCTAGTGCACTTTCGAATTAACACTTAATTCATCATCAGGCTAAAAAGCACATGGTTTTATGTAATTAATAAAATAAATAAATAATTAAATATGTAATATAAGAAAAATATTTACCAAAAAAGTTTAAAAATATGTTCGTTAATCAAAAATTGATTGACAATAAAAATTTTTTTTTGTTTAATTAAAACATTAAAATGGTATTAAAAACAGACTACTTATAGATTAATTTTACTAAAGAATTTGGTTGAATTAAAATTATCAATATCGTTTAAATTATTTCCCTTACGTTTTGTAATATTAATTTCAAAAGATTCAGCTACATTCAATTTCTTTCCCTTGTCTAAATTATGTAAAATTGTAGCGAATGATTTTGGTTTAAAATTGTGATCATGATTGTTTACATGTTCTGCAAATTTTGAATCATTTTCGAATTTTCTAATTGAGTTTAGGTGTTCTTTAATTCTAACATCAAAATTTCGCCCAGTTTGCCCACAATATTCTGCGCCACAATCACAAGTCAGTAAATAAACTCCACTTTTTTGTAAGTTATCAATTTTGTCTTTATTATTTCCTAAAATTTGTTGTAAATTTGGTGGTCTACTAAATGAAAAATGAAACTTCTGTTCTTTTGTTGTGCCCGCGTGAAAACTTGGAACACAACACGTACTGCTCTTCTGCTCTAGAAGTCACAGCACTTATTTAAATAAAAGATCGGCGTAGTTTTTCCGAATTTACTGTTTATTAAATTTTTACAAGACTTAACTAACTTAACTAAAGCTTGTCTGGACCAATGTCTAACTGGGACCCTCAATTGGAACTCTGAATTGGAACTGATGAATTGGAACCGTCTTAAAAACTAAACTTAAACTCTAACAACAACTTGTTATTCCCAAAGGTGGGGGTAGTCAACCCTTAATGGTTAATATAATCTTAATTTTGGGAATACCAAGTACCTTAAACTAAATGACCTATCCTAAAGTAATAAAATTAAACATTCAGAGATTAAAGATGTAAAATATTCAATGGATTTATAAAACTAAAAGGATAATCCTACAAATTATTGTAATTTCCAACTTGGAAATAAATCTCAATCATAATTTAGTAAATGGATTTTCCTCGAATTTACAATTAAAAATATTAAAAATGATATTATAAAATATAAGTGAATTAATAAATTAAAATATATTTACATATGTATATGGGTGGATACAACATCACCCTCCTTATGAAAAAAAATTTTGTTCTACAAAATTTTGTAAAATTTGGACATAAAATTTTACATTTAAAAAGAATAAAAGAAAAAATGCTTAAAATGTAGTCTTGATTATGTTTTCACAACTAATGTTTGCCCAATAGTCTTTCGGACCTTCTAAGTTTAACTTCTGCGTTACCACTGTTGTCTGTAGCATCACTGTTTTTAACGATAACACTTTCGCGCACTTTATTGTTCTTTTTGTCCTGTTGTGTATTATATTGGGGCACTCTGTGGTATTCGACGATGGGTTCGCTCCTTTCTTTGCGACGCTCGTCGATCGTTATATTCTGCTCTGTTCTTATACATAGGTTGGGTAATATGCCGCAACAGGATATGACATTATTTCTTATATTACCATTTCGGGTGACTTTATATGCCACGTATGCTAGAACAAATAGAATTAATGCATATGGCCAAAAATACGATGCGGTTCTGATCCATGATGCGGGGTCTTCTATATTTTGTGCCATGGTGATTACTTCATCTAGACGGTGACTGGCTACGTTCAGGTCATCAATGTGTTTTGGAACATTTTTTAAATTAAGGTTTAATTTAACTTTGCTGATGTTCGAGACTTTCTTTATTTTTAGTTCTTCGCAAATTTCTTCGTAGAGATCGTAATTAGGTACGAAGTCGTTTTGAATAACGCTGACAGAAGTTGTATCATGGGGTATTAGCATTGCAGATTTACCATAACCTCTACACCTGCTATCGATAGATATGGCACCAACATTTGTTAATGTTAAATCAATAGGATTTAATGTATCTAAACAGCTAAGAGTAAAAACATCTTTGGACGGTACCACAAATAACCAAGTATTACTCGTTATTAATTGAATAAAAAGTGAATTATCTAATTCTACTATTCTTTTATCGCAAGAGCTTCGGATGTATCGTGAACTTTGTAAATACATTGAAATTAAACAATTTTCGTGAACGTTAGTTAATGCTATAGGGTGGTTTTGTCTGCAAATTGTCTTTGCTAAAACAACTGTTGTGCACTTACTTATTTCAAATTCAGAGAATTCCAAAAATTGTTGTTTTTGCTCATCTACGGCAATATACTTACTCGAAGGTTGGATTAAAGCATATTTATTACCAGATATTTTGGTAGGTAAAGAGTTTATCTTGAAAAGATTATAAAGATGTGTTTCTAACAGGGGCAAGTAAATAACGTATATTAAATTATCGCTTTCGTAATAAACTACTATGTTCATGAGTTTATAAATTATGTGAATATTTTCTAACCTTAAAGGAATCGGCATTTCTAAACTTCTAGGGATATTTGTTGCTAGTGTGCTTAATTTTGAAAGTAATTGTTGAGGACTTATTATAGATGGATGCAATTTACCTCTTCTTGCTTCTAAAATAGCATTGGTAAGCTTTAAAATTTGAATTTGGAATTGTTGAAGCATTAAATTAAAAGTGTAAATATGTTCTTCTAAATCCTGTTTTAACAATAGTATATCAACATTTTCATTAATTTCGTTAAGATGCGCGTCAAGTTTTTTTATGTTTTCAGATAATATTTGTTCGTTATTGACGATGGTGTCGATTGTGTTATTGAAACTTAAAAGAGTAGATTTTACGACTTGCGCTTCAGTGATAATTAATTTTTTTATGGTTTTTTCGTCTTTTGCTGTTTCGTAAATGACTTTATTAAAATACCTAGCATCGTCGTTATCTAATGTACCAAATAATACCTTTGCTGTTTTTCCAATAATATCGAACCATCCTCGTCTTACTCTAGTGTGCCCTACAAGATCTTCCAATTGTTCTGTTTCTTCCCTTAATTTTTCTAAAGATTTTCCTGAAGTTTTTAGAAATAATTTGCATGTCGTTTTTAAACTCTCGAATATGGTGTTTTTTGAACATATTCCCCTAGTTAATATTTGGTAAGTCTCCAAGTTATTTAATTCCGCCTTTGCTTGCGTTATATTTATGAAAGTTAAAATTTTCAATTGTTTGTTGAATAACCGTAATTCAGAAATTTTCTCAAAATGTATTCCTGGTTCATTATCGTATGTGGTGATGTTATAAAATTGATTCTCGGCTGTTCCTATATCGATGAGGTTCAGGTAGGTTAAAACCAGTAATAACCTGTAACTAAAATTATTATTTAATTTGAGTTTAAAATTAATTATGTGTTTTTATTAAAATGTTTTAATCTATTTACGTTAACTTTCATCGTTTGTCTACCTTTCTTTATGGCTACGTTTACATCAGAAAATTTTTTAGTGATTACATAAGGACCTTCCCATTTGCTACAAATCTTTGGGCTAAGTCCGCGTTTGTGTGCTTCGATTTTTATTAAAACTAAATCGCCTTCTTTAAATATTTTAGGGTTTATTGATTTATCGTACTGAATTTTTGCCTTTTCTTTATTTGTACAAATGCTTTGCTTAGCAATTTGTCTTGAATGTTGTAGTTTATGTTTAAGATTCATTAAGAAATCATCATAATTGTACAATATTTTTGGAGGTTTCATTATGCTTAAAGGTAAATTTGCGTTAAATCCATATAGTAACGAATAAGGAGTATAATTAGTAGCACTGTGAGGTGTAGTATTGTATGTGAACATCGCGGTTGGTAAGTATTCATCCCAATTAGTTTGATTTTTGTCGATAAAATGTCTCAGATACTCTGCTAAGGTTCTATGGGACCTTTCTAGTGCTCCGTTTGTTTGCGGGTGATAAGCTGATGTATTAATTTTCTTTATTTTTAATAATTTACAGGTATTCTTAAATATTTCTCCCATAAAATTTTTTCCTTGATCGGTGAGGACCGTATTAGGTATACCGTGTCGACAAACTATGTTGTTTACAAACTCTCGTGCTATTGTAGTACTTTCTTGGTTTGGGATTGGCATCGCTTCTACGAACTTCGTTAAATCGTCTTGAAATGTCAAAATGTATTTATTTCCGCTTTCTGTGAGTGTTAATGGTCCTACGATATCTAAATAAACGCGTTCAAAAGGTTCATTAGCGACACTTGTTATTACCATTGGCATTTTAGTTACATGAGAGGTTAGTTTGTTCTTCTGACAACTTTCGCAATTTTTTATGTATTCTTCTATACTCTTTTTCATACCAGGCCATTTATATTGTTCCTTCATTCTTTTATAGGTCCTAGTAACTCCTTGGTGACCTCCTAAAGGTGTATCATGAAATTGCTTTATAATGTTTTCCTTTTCTTGATCAGTTAAGGTGTCAACATTTTCTTCTTGACAAATATATACATTAATATTCTTAAACAAATACCTTAGAATTATTCGTATCTCTTCCCATTTAAAATTTCGCCTGTCCCTAATTTGTAACATACCTATTTCATTAACATTATCCCTTAAGCAAATTGATTTTAATTCTTGAAGAGATTTAAATATTGTTTCTTTATCATGATTATCGTAATCATATTCCTTTTCTATAATACATGTAAGATTTCCTTTAAATAGGGAGTTGCTAGACGTGAGTTGGATAACATCGCCTACGTCTGGATCTTGCTCATTCAAATTATCAAATATGTTATAGTCTTCGTCCAAAATTGACAATAAACTATTATTTGTATCTGGGTATTTTGATATAAAAATAACAACAGAGACCTTTCTCAGTAACTTTAAAATATTTTCTGTTGTTTCGTTAACTTTCGTATTTAAAATAATCTTATTGTTATTCTGTAGATATTCTTGAAAATCTAAATATCCCGAAATCAATGCGCTTGGTTCTTCTTCACTATCTTCTTCGTCCATAACTTCTGTATTGGTTAAAAACATCCTGCTTAATCCATCTGCATTTAAGTTATCCTTACCAGGTTTATAAACGATAGTATAATCGTGTTCCGATAATGAAATTCTGTACTTAGTCAAACGAGTTCCTGGATCCTTTACTCGAAAAACTTGTGATAATGGTTTATGGTCAGTAACTATAATAAATTTTGTTCCAAAAACATACGGTCTAAAATGATTAACTCCAAAAATAATTGCTTTCATCTCCTTTTCGGTTGTAGAATAATTTAATTCAGCTTTATTTAGCGTTCTACTCGCGAATGCTATAGGTTTGTCCTTCCCTATTGGACCTTGGGAAAGTACAGCTCCTAATCCACTATTGCTGGCATCGGTTGTTATAATAAAAGGTATGTTTTGATCTGGATATGATAATATAGGAGGATTAGTAATTAAGATTTTAAGTCTTTCAAATGATATGTTACATTCTGGAGTCCATAAAAATTTTACGTGTTTTTTTAATAGATTTGTCAATGGCTTTGATACCTTTGAAAAATTTCGAATAAATTTTCGGTAGTATCCTACCAATCCAAGAAAAGATTTAATTTGTTTAACGTTTTCCGGTGTTTTGAAATTTTGAATGGCTACTACTTTATTTGGATCTGGTTTAACGCCTTCCTCGGATATAATATGTCCTAGAAAACTTACTTCTTTTCTTAAAAAGATACATTTGGCGATATTGACTTTTAGATTGTTAGCTCTTAACTTATCGAATACCTCTGAAAGTCTTTTTTCGTGATCATGAAGATTATTAGAAAATACCACTATATCATCTACATATACTAGACATTTAAGTCCTTGTAAACCACAAAGTATGGAATTCATAAGCCTTTTAAATGTGGCTCCTGAATTTTTTAATCCAAAAGGCATTCGTTTGAAGTGATAATGCCCTTGACCATTACTAAACGCTGTTTTTTCCTTATCCTCGGGTTTCATTGGAATTTGGTGATATCCTGATGCTAAATCGATGGTCGTAAAATATTTAGAGTTTCCTAATTGGTCTAATACTTCATTGATGTTTGGCAAAGGAAATGGATCCGATATGGTTATTTCGTTTAATTTCCTGAAATCTACAACTAATCTCCAACTTTTTTCTCCATCCTTTGATTTTTTAGGTACTAAGAGTAATGGCGCGTTGTAAGGTGATTGACTTGGTTCAATTATGTCATCTTGCAAAAGTTTTTCTATCTGTTCATTAATTATATGTTTTTGCGAGTATGGTAATCGATATTGTTTCACGTAAGTTGGTAATTTTCCAGGGATTATATTAATTTGATGTGATGTGGCACTTGTACACGATAAAGATTCGCCTTCTAAATGCATTATATCCAAATATTTTGTGCAAATGTTCTGTACTGAATCTAATTCTTCTTGATTTAACGATTTATCTTGATTTACTAAGTTCATAATTTTTCCTAACTTCTGTAAGCTATTATTAGTATTTACTTGAGTTTCTATTTTATAAATTGCACTACATTCATCATTAAATTTAAACACGGTTATTTTAGGGATTTTTATAAATTGCGGTTCTTCCGACATATTTAAAATTCCTACTAAACACTTATTGTTACTAATTCGTGTTAGGCATGAACTAATAATAACATGTTCATTGATTCTCTGTCTTTCACATATTACATCTCCTGTAAATTCAATAGGTGCTAAAATTTTAGTTATAGTTTCTGATCTTGGAGGTAATTTGATTATAGAATTTATTTCGCTTAATTCAAACATTTTTAATGCATTGTTTTCTATTTTAATTTCATTACTACTAAACAATATATCGCATTTATATTCGTTCATGAAATTTCTTCCTAAAATACCATCCGTTTTTATATTAAAGTCATCTGGTACTATATGAAAAACACATGGTAACAATTTGTTATTAAAAACTATATTCAATAAAATTGTCCCTATTGACTCTATGCTATCCTTTGTTATACCTATTATCTTAATCTTTTCTTCAAAATTTATATTAACCTTATCATCTAATAATTTGTGTTTTAATAAGCTTATTTCTGCTCCTGTATCTACTAACATTGAAACCTGTTCAGCTCTTAAACAATTTTCGATATTTAAGTAAACAATTTTGCAGTCTGAAGCCTTTAATAAAATTTGCTTATTTTCTAAATTTCTTAAGTTATTTATATCATTATCATTTTGATTTAATTCATGAATATTATTATTAAATTTATTATTATTATCATTACTAAATTCAGTATTGTCGCTATTTAAGTCGATTATTTCATTTTTATTATTTCTGTTAACTTCATCATTATTTGTATTAATTAATTGATTATTATTTATGTTTTCATTTACATTTCTACTTAAACTATAGTTACCATTTATTAAATTAGTAATATTATTTGTATTAATGCTTTGATCAATATTATTTTCATTTAAAACTTTGTTACTACTTGTATTAGTATTATTATCACTACACCTGTTATTACTAAAATTAAAAGATTGATTTGTTTCAACTGAAGATTTACTTGCAACATTATTATTATTATTAGAGAGATTTCTTATTCTACCAACATCAGAAAAAATACTATTCTCTTTAATTAAAATATCTGATTTTAAAGTATTTTGAATATTTCCATTATTTTGATTAACATTTAAATTACCAAATTGTAAGAATTTATTACTCGACTGGTTAAAATTTGGTTGAACAAAATTATTACTTGGAAATTGGTATAATAAATATTTATTATCATTGTTTGAAAAATTTCTTGAACAATTATTGCGCTCAGGGTTTACGGTTATGGTTGCGCGCTGGTCCCCAAACCGTCCTCCTGGGGAGGTGCTTGGTAAACAGGTACTAAACAAAAATTTCCTGGATATTGAGGGTTACTTAGAACTTGCTGATTAGTAGGGTAAGAAATGGTTGGATTACAATGAGTTATATTATTTAAATTAGGTTGATTATTTTGAAATCCTGGTTGAATATTTGCTAAATTTACGTTTGCCGCGTATTGAGGATTGCTATTGTTATAATTAAATTGATTTTGATCATTATTGTAACCGTTATTATGGTTACCACCATTACCGTTATTGTGATTTGAATAATTTTGATTTCCCCTAAATTGATTATTAGAATTAAAATTTGAATTTTGAAAATTTTGTGCATTTCCTCTATTTCGATTTTGATTAAAATTTTCATGATTACGATTTTGTCGATTATTACCATTAAAATGTGATCCAGAATTAAAATTATTATAATTTTGTCTTGAAAAATTTTGTTTGTTGTTATGGCCAAAATTATTTCTATTATATTGATTACCTTTCTTATTTGATTTTAAACCGGGCAAAAATCTACAATTTTTAGTTTCGTGATTATTTCTTTCGCAAATATCACAATATTTTTGCGACCAAGAAACCTGCCTAACAATACCCTTTTTTACGTTTGTTTCGGTTTCCACCTCAACAACTCTTCTAACTAACAAATCTAGACTCTCTGTTTCGTAACTGTAAGCGACACATTGAAGTTTATCGTTGTTTAGACCCTTTTTAAAAGCAGAAATTACTAAAGTATCGGCGTTTTCATCATCACCATTATCTAAAATTATCTTATACTCGTTTAGGAGTTCAATAGCCCGTTTTCCAAAACTGTCTGCTCCTTCTCCCGCATATTGTTTCAACGCCATAATCTGTTCGACACATTTATGAATAGTTTTTGATTTCTTCGGGATGAGGTGTTCTCTTAAAATATTTTTTACTTCATCCCAACTTTCGAATCCTACCTTGTGCAACGTAGATTTTATTTTGGAATCACTTATTCGAAATATAATAAGTGCGTTTAAATATTCACCTCTATTTTCTTCCGGAAGATTTTCTCGAACTAAGTCGAATTGCTTAATAAACGACTCAATTTTATCAGGATTTGTACTGTCTAGATTTTCAATGATACTTAAATGGTTCACGATATCGTTAAAAGCTTGAGCCATTTTAAATAAAATTTATTATTTATACCAAAATAATTATTAAATTTAAATTAGGAGAAAAAAAATTGAAAAAATGAAGGTTATAAAATTAATTTTATATAAATAGATTCTCTTAAAAAACGAAAAAAATACCAATAAATTTTTATGTTGGTGCTTATATCCAATAATAACAGTATTATAGAAATATTATAGTAAACTAACATGTAATACATCTTCGAATGTTGCTTATCTTCTTGAAACTTTTTCAATCCTTTTCTTTTCTTCTCTTCTCGAAGTTTCTTCAAATTTGTTTCTTCTATTTTTTTTTTTTTTTTAGCAAAACGGAAAAAATCTTCACCGCGCTGTCACCAAATTATGTTGTGCCCGCGTGAAAACTTGGAACACAACACGTACTGCTCTTCTGCTCTAGAAGTCACAGCACTTATTTAAATAAAAGATGGGCGTAGTTTTTCCGAATTTACTGTTTATTAAATTTTTACAAGACTTAACTAACTTAACTAAAGCTTGTCTGGACCAATGTCTAACTGGGACCCTCAATTGGAACTCTGAATTGGAACTGATGAATTGGAACCGTCTTAAAAACTAAACTTAAACTCTAACAACAACTTGTTATTCCCAAAGGTGGGGGTAGTCAACCCTTAATGGTTAATATAATCTTAATTTTGGGAATACCAAGTACCTTAAACTAAATGACCTATCCTAAAGTAATAAAATTAAACATTCAGAGATTAAAGATGTAAAATATTCAATGGATTTATAAAACTAAAAGGATAATCCTACAAATTATTGTAATTTCCAACTTGGAAATAAATCTCAATCATAATTTAGTAAATGGATTTTCCTCGAATTTACAATTAAAAATATTAAAAATGATATTATAAAATATAAGTGAATTAATAAATTAAAATATATTTACATATGTATATGGGTGGATACAACACTTTATTTGATTTTTCGACCACTTTTTTAATTTTGAATGAAAGATTATTTATAAATGGTATTGATAAAAATTGTGAATTTGATTGAAAATTTCTATTAGTTTCACCGATTTCTTTTTGAAAATAAGTTTTTTCATTTTATTGAAACTTCTAACTAAAATTTCTTTGAGAAAATGATTTCGAAAACCAATGTAAAAAATAATTTCTAATTCTTTTTATTTTATTATAATTAAGAGGAATATTAAATAATCGGTGAAACGAAAAATTAAAAAATGCAAGTTTATGTGAAAGAGGATAATTAGACAAATAATTAATGCAGTGATCGGTGTGAGTCAGTTTTCGATAAATAGTAAAATTTAGACATTTATCATCTGCATTTCTCATTATTAATATATCTAAAAAAGGAATTTAGACATAAATTACAGAAGAAATTAAATGATATACTATATTTAAATAATCAGCAAGTCGTCAGTGCTAATTCACAAAAGGTTAATGTCAATGCATCAATTTCGGGTAACAATATTTTTCAACATTCTAATATTAACAAAACTTTTCAAAATTCTCAGTCATATCATAATAAATGTTACTTTAATTTTGAATACGATTCAACAAAAATTATTAGCGACTTAAATCCATTTGAATTTAAAATTAATTCTTTTCATCCAAGAATGAAAAATTTAACCAGTGTTTCGTTTAATGAAAACGAAACTAGAATACTAAATTCTGGTTTAAAATATTCTCCAATTTTACCAAAGAAAGAGGTTGAAATTAAAATCTTTATTTTTGATACAGCATTAATTTTAGATAAAGCCTAAATTATTAGTAATGATTATACAATTAATGAATGTTGTAATAATATTAATGAATTTATTATAAATAGTAAAAATAACAGTAATGTATACACAGAAAAACAAATTATTAAAACTATATTAAAAAAATCAAATGATAATGATATTTGTTATAGTAAAGCAGATAAAGGCAATTGCCTAGTTATTATGCATAAACATGATTACTTTAAAAAAGTTGAGGATTTCATTTCTGAGAATAATTTTGAAAAAAATAAGATTACTGTTTTTAATAAATTCAATAATAATTTGAAAAGTGTGATTCAAAAATATGCTCATTTAAAGTTATATAAGACATATCATATTTTATTAATGAATCCAATAATTTTTCGTTTATAAACTCACCCGTTTATAAGCTTTCAAAATTTTTAGATAAATATTTAAAAGAAAATATTAACTTTTATCTAAAATTTAGTGTTAAAAATACTAAAGAAGTTATAAATAAATTGAATTTATTAAACATCAATGGGCCTTTCCACGATTTTTTAATTTTTATTTAGTCTCAAAGATGAAGTTAAAATAAAAAATAATATCCAATCAGTTTTTTGATATCCTTTGTCTAAGAGCTAAAAATTTGAATTTATGAATCTGACGTCAGAATGTTCAAAAGTTCTAGTCCGGCGACGTTGCTCTTTCCCCTGTCGTCTCGTCCACCGCAAAGCTCCATAAATTCTGTTTTGACAGATGACGGTTCGACGGTTGTCAAGCCTAAGTCAGCTGTTTGCATTGACGCTATAACCTAATAATTTGTTTGTTTATACTAGAAATTAGAACACAACTATTATTTACCTTACAATTAGATTGAAATAAAAAATTAGAAGAAAATGAAAAAACGTGTTTTGTGCCGACCTGCAAAAGTAGTAGTGTTAACGCACCTAACAAAGTATTTGTTTATGTTCCAAGACAACCAGACAACCAGTTGGTTGTAAAAAACAGTATGCAAGTGTTAATTGCTTTTGTTGTGAAGACCATTTTAATGTAAGTAGAAAATAATTTTAATTATTTCAAACATATAATCGTGACTTCCGAATACATTTTTTAAAAATACATAACTTGCTTTACTTATCCAAATATAAATTATAAAATATTTATAGAACCACTTTAGTCAATCAAGTATATTTTATAATTTGTCTTGTCATCATTTTCAGATTGTAGAAGATGCTGAAAACTTTCTTCAATATAAATTAAAATGAAGCAGTTGAAAAATTAAAAAAGGTGTTGTGCCAACAAAATTTATTAATAGACCTTCCGAAGATGTGGACTTCATTCAAATTTCTCCTCTTAAAAAAAAGGTTTTAAAAGAAAATTGGTATATGATTCCACTGAAAATCCGTCAACTTCGAAGCAGAGTTTATTCTTTGAGGAAGGGAAAGAAATTTTGGGCACTAAAAATCAGAATACAGTATGTGATGAACCAAGTACATCCACTTCGAAACAATTTTTGCCAGTATCTGAAGAACCTGCGCCAAGTACATCCACTTTGATTCGATTTTTGCCAGAATATGAGGAACCTGCGCCAAGTACATCTACTTCGAAGCGATTTTTGCAAATTTGTTCAAACAAACCAACTTCGTCTAGTTCTTCAGAAGAAGTGGTTAGTTCTCCAAGTAAATTTTCAGAATCTCAAAGTAGCTATTCAGAAGTAAAAGTTCAGAATCTTCTGCATTAAATTCGGATAATGCTTATCGTGAAGAAGGTATTAAGAAATTAAGTAAAGACCGAATAATTTTCATAATCGAAATGAAATCCCGATTTTATCTTGGATTACCAAAAGATATTTACTTTGTAATTAAACTAATTAGTCAATATGTAAAACTAGTGCCTGTAGAAATTTAGATCACTTTAGTAAAGATCAGGTCAAATGATCCTTACTTAAGAATTGCTGATGATTTTGGCGTAAGTTCCAGTTATATAGGTAAAACTATTAATAAATCAATGAAAGCAGTTGTTTGTTTTTAAAAATTTACCACTTTCATTTAGAAGAAGATATTCTAAAGTGACTTCAATAATAGACTGTTTTGAAATTCAAATCCAAAAACCTGCAAATTCAATTCATCAAGGACTCACATGGTCGAGTTATAAAAATGCAATACTTTAAAATATCTAATATCTATCACTCCATTCGGTTTGATAAATTTTTTATCGGAGGGTTTCAGAGGACGAGTTAGTGATGTGGAAATAGTCCAACACAGTGGATACTTAGATGTATTACCTGATGCCTCTACAGTAATGAGTGACCGTGGATTCAAAAATCTAAGCTACATTTTGGGCCAAAAAAATTGTGTACTTGTTCGACCTCCTAATGTGAAAAAAGATCAACATTTATCGAAAGAACAAGTCCTAGAAGGAAAACGAATAGCCTCTTTAAGAATAAACGTAGAAAGACTAATAAGTCGAATTAGAGAGTTTGATTTATTAAAACCACATGCTACTGTAGACATTCACTTTTTAGGAAAACTGAATTTTGCTGTCATAATAGCTTGCGGTATTGTAAATCTACAACCTTCTCTGTTGCGTTCATAAATTATGTTACAAATTTGTTACTATTTTAAAGTTAAATTATAATGTCTTTCTAAAGCAAACCTTATAACTTTTTACGAGGTAAAAAAAAATGATGTATTTATTAGATAAAATATTTTGATTGGGTCATAATGAAATTACATGTTTATGTTATAAAATGTTTATTTAAAAAAAAATTAGAAAAATATACAAAATGTAAATTATTTTTTAAATTTAAATTTAAATGTTCTTATTTTTAAAAATAAAATCTTTCCAAAACAATACTGCTTCATCAATTAGTTTTTCACAAAAATTTTTATTATACCCTACCACAATTTTTGTAATTTTTTATTGGACTCAAAATTTGGGTCAGCAATTACAAAGTACCTTTTCATTTTTTTGGCAAAGTGCATTTGCATTTGTGATAGGTATTTTTTTTGTATAGTATTATTTTTATAATAATTTTCAAAAGTCTTTTCGTTGGAAGGCGCTTTTATTACCACAACAAATTCATCGGAAATAGCATCAGGGGTTGCCCCTAATGTGGGAAGCTTTGGTTTCAAAAATAAACCGCACTTTTGAAATTTTATATTAGTTTCTTGTGACAAAACTTGTAAAATTTGGCCTTCTAAAGCTCTTCCTCTTTGCATCGGAAGAGAGTCAAAAGTTTTAGTGGAACCAAATATTTTTTCAACCAAACTCCCCTCTACACTACATCTTATTGCTTCATATATATTCGATGCACTTATTCGACAATATCGCAGTTCAAACCACACTTCACAATCACTTTGGTTTATTGTGGAACGTTCAGCTGTAACACAAGCATCATTTGTCATGCACTTTTCACAATATCTTATAAAATCGTCAACTGTTTTTGCACCGTCCGTTTTCAAAAACTCCGAATTAAATAGTGAAGTGAAAGTTGTTCCACTGAATCTGGCGATTTAAATATATTCATTCGTATTGAGTCATTGACTTTTTCAAAATGAGGTTTTAAAATGTCCACTGTGTTGAACTCCTAAGGAACTTCCAGGGCACATTTCCTCCAGTGTAATAAATTTTTTGGTTGTACCAACTTTGGATAATGCAGATTTCTTCCAGTAACATAATGTGTCTGTTACCGAAGGTTCTTCTGCTCTTCTATGAAGCCAGAATACTAGAGCAATGTCATGCTTGCAATCTCCAGATGAAGCAACACATCCATTACATACCGCTAATAGCACTGACTCTTCTTCTTCGTCAACTTCGACAGGAACAGGATATCCCTTCTTTGATAGTATGTGTTCTGGTGTAACCACAGCTTTAACTATGCACCTGGGATGTTGCTTTTAATTTGGACGTATCCTACTGCGGAATCTCCATAAGAAGCTCTAGCAGATCTATAAAATAAATGCAAAAACAATAAATACTACAAAAAAATTTACTTTAAAATAAAATCAAAATACTTATACTTACTTTGTTGCTTTTTGCCCCTTTGATTCCACACTGGAATAGTTTTGATTATTATGATAATAACTTAAAATCATGTCACTACTAACTTTGGGTAGGTTATTTGAACTTCCTTTTTCAAAACCTGCTTCTATTTTTAACAAATAAAAGAAAAGCACAGATAAAAATTCTAAACACAAGCGTTGCACAAGTAGTTGATCAACAAGGAAATGAAGGAAATAAGTTTGACATTTTCAATCTGTCATCACCGATCACAGACTCTGGAGCTGGTAGAGTTAACATAAACGACTTCACACGAGGACACCCGACGGGAACACCAGCAACATTGCCGCTATTTTGAACATAATTTCTAAATAAATTAATTTAAATTTTTTTGGTGCCTTAATTAAAATACAAACCTGCCCATTAAATTAGGCTTTTAAAAAGCTATCCATAGTATAAAATGCATTGAAAAATATTTTACTGCGGAAAGGCCCATTATCCTGAAGTTGTATTAAATTCATTTGATATTATAAATTTATTTACTTAAATTCCTCCTAAAGAATGTATCGAAATTCTAAGTTAAATTTTTAATTCAAATCTTGATGATTTAACATCAGAAACCATTTTAGAATTAACTAAAATTGCAATTAATCAAAATTTCTTTCAATTTAATAATCAAATTTATGTGCAAAAGAATGGATTAGCTATGGGACATCCATTATCACCTTTATTTTCAGATTTTTTTATGGACAGAATTGAAAGTTTAATTTTTTCTAATCTATTTTTCAAGAATAATTGTTTATTTTGGGTAAGGTATGTGGATGATATCTTTTGTATCATTAAAAAAGACACAAATTTATCTGATACTATTTCTTTTTTGAATTCTATCCACAAGAATATTAAGTTTACCCATAATATTGAAAATAATTTTTGCATTCCTTTTTTAGATATATTAATAATGAGAAATGCAGAAGATAATAATAATAATAATCTCGAATTATCAAAACAATACACGTACGCCTTCTAACAATCAAACAAGTCCGAGACAGAAGGATATATAATAGCATGCCAAGATGGTGTCTTCAGCTGTATATCTTACAGGAAAATAGTTATGGGACTCCCAATAACAGATACTCGCTGTAGAGCCTGCAAACAATCTGAGGAGACCACAATGCACCTCCTGGCAGCTTGTCGGAAATACGCGAAAACATTGTACATAGCCAGACATGATGGCGCACTCAGAGTATGTACTACCTTCTTAGAAAAAAATATGGGTGTGATGAAACGTTAACGCCACCATATATCGAAGTTGACCATGAATCTGTTTTCACAAATGATAAATATAAGCTCTTCTGGAACTTCCCTTTCAGCACGACGAATCAAATAGCAGCAAATAAACCGGACCGGTTTTAGATAAAAAAAAATAAAACTATGTACATTATTGAAATGAGCTGCCCATCAGAAAACAAGATAAGGAGCAAGCAACAAGAAAAAATAGAGAAGTACAGAGACTTAATATTCGAACTGAAGAAAACGTACCACGAATATAAAATTATCTCATACCTACCATTATTGGTGTACTTGGAGGAATTCACCAGGACACAGCAAAATATCTGCAAAAAAATAAAGGATATCACTATATCTGATATTAACACTATACGCACCAATATGCAATTAACTTGAACCTATCTTCCACTTGAAAAAGTCGCAGTTCCCCTTCAGACTCACTTAGGGTGTCTAACAACTTTAAAATACTAAATTCCCTGACTTTTCCAGGTATACCAGACAAATTTTTAAAAAATTCCAGGTTGATACTTCACCGAATATCAGCGAAGTGGCCTCACACAGAGAGCAAAAAAAGGTAAATAAAAAATCTATGCATTTGCCGGCAACAAATTTTAAAATACGTATCAGGGTATTACATACAAATGTAGTTTGGACCTTAGGCTGCAGCCCTATTAAACTGTATGTAAATCCCCCCTGGCCCCATTTTCTTTATAAAAACACTTTTTAACCATGTTTATTTAAAATTCTCATTTTTTATAGAAAAATTTGATATAATTTAATTCTACTTTTTTTATAATAGGATCTGGGCAAAATGAAAATAAAAAAATTATTAAGATATCTCAAATACGGCCCCCTAAATATTTGGGCCCTAGGCAAATGCCTACTTTGCCTAGTGGGAAACGCGGCCCTGATCAGTAACCAAGTTACAAATACAGGGTGTCCCATAATATGTGGGACCCACTTCTAGGGTGGGTAGTAGATGTCAAGAGAATAATAAAAGTTCATTTAAACTTATGTCTAATTTCGCCTCAAAGGGAGCTACAGCTCTTTAAAGGTGTTGTTAAAAAGTAGGTTTTTTTTTGTTTATTTCAAAAAAAATTGAAGTACAAATTAATAGATTTGATATTTGGTATGAATCATAATACTGTTAGGATACGTTTTCGTGATTTTTTTCAATATCTTAAACAGTTTTGGGTAATACAATAAAATAAAATAATCCATGGCTAACATGATTTTTTTTAATTTAAATTGTGTTGACCAACAATAAAATAATAAAATGCATTTTCTTCGAAAACAGCGCATTCTACCGACTTTAAATAAGAGTATCTTTTTTGTTAAGAATTAAATGGGGAACATTAATTTGAAGAAAAAATGTTGTTAAAGTTAACTACAAAAAAGATATGACAATTTTTAACGTCAACTCTCCCAGAATATACCCTTTCAAAGCAAGCAAAAAATTTGAAAAAATTCACAAAAATGTGGTGTATTATAATTCACACCAAATTACAAATCTCTACCCCAATTTGTTTTGAAATAAACGATCAAAAACCTACTTTTTAACAACACCTTTAAAGAGCTGTAGCTCCCTATAAGGCAAAATTGGACATAAGTTTATATGAACTTTTCTTATTATTTTGACATCTACTACCCATTCTAGAAGTGGGTCCCACATATTATGGGACACCCTGTATTTTTATATGGAAATCATTGCATGTATACAAACATAAAAAAATATATAAAACGTAGAAGAAATTTCGCAAAAATCACTTAGGAGTGTAATATTTTGGCGAAGGCGGAGCTAATAAATATCAAAAAAGCGAGTCCGCGATAGTTTTCCTATGTTTATTTAATTTTTCCTATTTTTTTAAAGTAAATATACCAACTATATTCCTTATTTATTTTCATTACAATTAAAAATTTTAAACAAGCAAACATAAAGAAAATCGGCGGACGGTAAAAGCAAAACAAATTTATCAAAATTGTACTTTTTTACAAATTTTTAAGTCGAAAAATTAAAGAAAATTGTTTTTGAAATTTTATTAAAATAAAAATGTACTGTATATAAAAAATGCGTGTGTTTATTCACGAGGAGAAACTGAATGATTGATTACAATTATGATTACAATAATCTTTTTTTTTTAAACAACGTGTCAATAACATATTTGATATTTTTAACAAAAATATAAAAATAAAAAAATATCTAACATAATATTGGCCGCCTAAAAAAAGTGACTGCTTACAATAAACTAATTAAATACAATACAAAAGCAAATGTAATAACAAATTGTAGTATCCCCATATTACATATGTGCATACTATATGCTATATATACATAAATAGATTTAGTTTAGTTAAATTAGGTATTCTTAGAATACCTAATAATGTAAGAATTTAGGAAGTTTATGCATATTTCATTTCATTAGAATAATTAATATTGTACACATTTAGATTTAAGTAACAATACTCATAAATATTTAATCTCGGGAATACCAGAAAATCCCATCCGGGGAGTTAAATATCTTAATATGTTATAATTTATTAAATAAAAAGTGCTTAGATTATAATTGCACACATATCATGTATCTTTGCTGCATTTTTATATTTTGCTTAATCAGTTTTTTTGTTACACATGTAAGAAACTAATACCTTTTTATCAGTTGTTGAGCAGCTCCGTAATTGTTAACACGTTTTATTAAAAGTAAAATAAATAATTAAATAAAATAAATTAAAGTTTTTTAAAAAGTTTTCGTTAATTTAAAATAAATTAACTGGCGCAGTCGGTAGGATTGGCCAAAGTACACCGAAATTTTCTAAAAATCGAAAAATCGGCGCGTATCTTTCGTTTCAACGATTAATTGGCCAATTCGGAAATAAATCTTCAAGTGAATATTGAAGACGGAGTGAAGACGAAATCGCTTCAACTCACGAGCAGAGAATTTGGACAGGACCGGACACTCATCGCCGCCCAGACAGATTCCACTCATAGGATTTAAGGACCGATTTGTAGCAAGCAAATGATTTGGATAACATTAGTGTAAGTCGATACTTTTTCACATGTCAACAAATAATAGTTTAAAATCATTTACAAATAGTACAAGACGAGAAGCACCATATTCTCCTAATCGTAATTTTCAATTAAGACCACCTAGATTAGTAATTGATACAGTCGATAACGATAACATGTCTCAAGATCAAGCCCAAGCTCAAGCTCAGGCTCAAGCCCAAGCTCAGGCTCAAGCGCAAGCTCTTCTTGTGCCTGAACAAAGATTTTCACCAGAATATCTTAAATGTATTCCAGAGTTCGATGGAAATCCGAATGAACTCTCTAGGTTCATTTCAATAAGTGAAAAATTAGTAAATACCTTTTATGACAGAGTAAACCTAAATAATTTTCAAAACATTTACATAACTCAAAGCTTAATTAGTAAATTAACAGGTAAAGCCAAACTTGTAGTAAACATTCAAAACGTTACGAATTGGGCAGAGTTAAAAGATATTCTTTACCGAAATTTTGCAGACCAACGTGATGAAGCTTGCCTTAACAGAGATCTTGTCATGTTAAGACAGTTTCAGAACGAATCGCCTCACGATTATTATGAACGTTGTTTACAACTTTTAAATGTAATATGTTGTTACATCGATATCCACGAAGCAAACGAAGCCGCTAAAATTTTAAAACGCGAACAATACGCAAATATAACTTTAAAAACATTCCTTTCTGGCCTCAAGGAACCTTTAGGTTCTACAATTAGATGCATGCGACCAAATTCGATGTTGCAAGCAATGCAATTCATAAATGAAGAAGGTAATATACGCTATTATCAAAACGGCAATTTTTCTAAAAATAATACCCCTCAAATTCAAGCAAACAATAAACCAAAATTTTCTCAAAGTAATGCGAATAATTTTCTCCCCAATAAATTTCAATTTAACGCTCACAATTTTCCCAATTTCAATACACAACGTCAGCCATTTCACCATTCTAATAATTTAAGAATGCATAATTTTCAACATACTAATCGACCAAATTTTGCACAAAATATGAGACCAAATTACTCTCATAATGCGTTCCAACCAGGTGTAACTAGATCATTTTCACCTAAACCAACACCTATGGATACTAGTTCTGCACGCACTGCAAACAGACCTTTTATACCCAAACCAACCCCAATGGATACTTCTTCTTCAAGAACCCCTAATTTCAATAAACTCAATCGCTTTAACCCTCAAAATAGATCTACTCAGGGCATGTATAATGTAATATCACAAGACGTACCCGAGCAAAACGCAACTTATGACGCAAATTATTACGAAAATGAAAATTTCCCCCAACACTCTCAATTTTATGAGGAAAGCTTCCAAGAATCAGAACATGAATACTATCACGAGGAAAACTCATCTGAACAAGATAACTCAGATGAAAATTTTCAAATACCGCCTCAAAATCTTACCTCGATATAGCCGAAATTAATAACGTAAAAACAAAAGAACTTCCTTACATAATATTCCCGAAATACAATTTGAAATTTATGTTAGATACAGGATCCAATCGCAGTTTCATGAACCCAGAATTAGCATTTAAACTTTTTCCAAATTTAATCAAAGAAGACCCATTTCAAGTTCAATCCATTTTTCAAACATCTTCTCATAAACACAGTCTCACCTTACACAGCCCCGACATATTTAAAGTACCATACGAAAAATTGGTTAAATTCCACCTTTTTAAGTTTCACGACAAATTCGACGGACTGATAGGTTTAGAAATGATAAAAGACTTAGAAGCTCAATTAGATTTTAAAAATTCAGTAATTATTACACCATATGCGAAAATCCCCATACATTATGAAACATCTCAAAGCAATCCCGTCTGTCAAATTCAAATTGAACCAAGGATAGAAAAAGTGATAAAAATTCCTGTAACACAAAAAGATGGTCCAATCATTATTCCATATCAAAAAATTCAAAATTGTGAAATCCCCGAAAGTTTAAGTATTGCTAAGAAGAACCAAGCAATTACAACAATAATTAATTACACCACTGAATTAATTAATTTAACCTTCAACAAACCTCTCGAAGTAGAAACATTCGAATCCGAAAGTAACAAAATCGAAGTAAATCATTTCAATTCATTACCCAATGAAATGAATCCTCTTTTAGATTTTTCCAAAATTCGTGTAGACCACTTAAACCCCGAGGAACAGACTCACATCATCAAATTATGCGAGGAATATTCTGACATCTTTTACAGAGATAACACTCCTTTGTCGTTTTCCAATGAAATCAAACATCAAATTAGGACATCGGATGAAATACCAATTTACACTAAAACGTACCGTTATCCCTTCGTCCATAAAGACGAAGTACAAAAACAAATTAAGACCATGCTTGACCAAAATATCATAAGACCGAGTAATTCTCCCTGGTCATCCCCAATTTGGATAGTTCCAAAAAAATTGGATGCAACTGGAAAACAGAAGTGGAGAGTAGTCATCGACTACCGAAAACTAAACGAAAAAACAATTGACGACAAATACCCCCTTCCTAATATCTCGGACATACTCGATAAACTTGGTAGATGCCAATACTTCACTACACTCGATCTTGCTAGTGGGTTTCACCAAATCGAGATGCACCCAGAGGACATTGCAAAAACCGCCTTCAATACCGAAAATGGCCACTACGAATTTACCCGTATGCCATTTGGCTTAAAAAATTCTCCTGCGACCTTTCAGAGAGTGATGGATAACATCCTCCGAGGTGTCCAAAATGAAAAGTGTCTTGTCTACCTAGATGATATAATCGTCTATTCAACATCTCTTCAAGAACACTTAGAAAGGTTCAGAGAAGTTTTTAATCGTCTACGTAAAAGCAATCTCAAAATCCAACTCGATAAATCAGAGTTCCTAAAAAAGGAAGTTGCCTATCTTGGTCATATTATTACTCCTGATGGCGTTAAACCCAATCCGGACAAAATTTATGCTATTCAAAATTTTCCAATCCCTAAATCAATTAAAGAAATAAGAGGATTTTTAGGCCTTCTCGGATATTACCGAAAATTTATAAACAACTTCGCTAAACTCACTAAACCACTTACACTATGCCTAAAAAAGGGAAGAAAAATTGAACACACCGATGAATTTGTAAAATGCTTTGAAACATGTAAAAACATTTTGATGAACGACCCTATTCTAAAATATCCTGATTTCTCGAAAACATTCAACCTTACAACAGACGCTTCTAATGTTGCCCTTGGTGCAATCCTTTCTCAAGGCAAAATTGGCGAAGATCTTCCTATCGCTTACGCCTCGCGTACTTTAAATGACACCGAACAAAAATATAGTACGACTGAAAAGGAACTCCTTGCAATTGTTTGGGCTACAAAATATTTCAGACCCTATCTCTTTGGTCGTAAGTTTAACATAATTACTGACCATAAACCTTTAGAATGGCTTTTTGGACTTAAAGAACCAAATTCAAAATTAACACGCTGGCGCCTCAAACTAGAAGAATTTGATTACAAAATCATTTACAAAAAGGGTAAACACAACACTAACGCAGACGCCCTTTCTCGAATAGAAATTCACGCACTTAACGAACTTGACGAATTAGTCGAAAGATGTTTAGAAGATGAATCTTTATTCGTAAACGTTGATAACGAAGCGCAAAAATTAAACGAAATTATGAAAGAACTTGAAAATGACATCAATCCCGGTACAGATACAGTACATTCAGACTCAGAAAACCCCGTTGTTGGAATCCCCATTTTAGACCATATAATCAATAAATATAAAAATCAAATTTTCATATTAGAAGTAAACTATGAACCTTCCAAGCCAAAATTTACCACAATATTTGACGGTCAAAAGTTTATTGTACAATTACAAATCAGTACTAATAATTTCGAACAAGATGTTACTAATTTTATTAAAACATACGTAGCACCCAAAGTACCTTATCATTTATATTTCGAACAGGACGAAACTTACAAAAAATTTTCAGAAGTTGTACGAATTAATTTTAAATGGCCCAGCCTAAATTTTATAAGATGTACTCAAAAACGCGAAAATGTTACAAGAGATATTGACAAAATTGAAATCATCACAAAATATCACGAAGGTAAAACTAATCATCGTGGTATAGAAGAGACAGAAAAACGAATTAGTGAAATCTATTACTGGCCTAAAATGCGAGCATCCATAACAACTTACATCAATAATTGCGAACCCTGCAACAGATGCAAGTATGATAGGAAACCAATAAAATCTTATTATAATGTCACACCAACTCCTAGCCGACCTTTTGAAATTCTCCACATGGATACGTACACAATTGAAAAAGGAAAATTTTTAACTATAATAGATGCTTTTTCTAAGTATGCTCAAGCATACCATGTAACTAGCCTCAATAGCGTTGAAATCCTAGATTCTCTGACTAATTTCTTTTCCCATCACGGTACACCGAATTTAATTATTACCGATAATGGTACCGAATTCGAAAACAGAGTTTTCCGCGAATTTATGAACATTCATAAAATCGAATTTCACCTAACATCAGTGTATCACCCAAATTCAAATGGCTTAATAGAACGACTTCATAGCACCCTAAATGAACACATTCGTTTAATCAACACCATACCCGAAAACAAAACCAACCACATCTCCAAAAAGATAAGATACGCTATAAATGCCTACAACAACACGATTCATTCAAGTACGAAATTAACCCCATTCGAAATCATCTCAGGCCACATCCAAAATAAAAACCCATTCGATATAAATATCGATTCCAAAATAATGAATTCTTATATTCAAAATCACCGAGAAAACACCAAACTTTTATATTCAAAATTAAATGAAAATCTAAGAGAGAATAAAGAAAAACTAATATTCAAACTGAATGAAAACCGTGAACCAAACCCATTTTCTTTAGGCGACGAAATCAGACCCAAGAAAATGCCAAGCAACGAAAACAAAGCTTTTGAACGATTTTTAACCCCAACAACTGCTCAAAACGTAAACAGAAATACACTAAAGATAGCAAACCACCATAAACCCGGACAGCTAAAAAAGATACACGTTGACCACGTAAAACGCCCACTCAAACAACCTTACACTTTCAATCTTTAAATTAATAACTATTGTTACAGATTCCCCTTGGTCCTCGGACAAGACGAAATCATTATCAGTAATTTATCTAATAACCCTGGCATCCTTCCATTTAAATTGGGCACCGCAAAAATTCAACAATCAACTTACACTTTAATAAGATATTATGATTTAAACCCTCTAATCACCGAAGTATCTAAGTTACAAAATCAACACCTCGACCTTTTAAATTCGATCGACAACTACTTAAATGATACAAACTATAAAATAGAAATTTCAAATTATGACAAATCTTTAAACTTACTTATTAACACTACAGCCAATAAATTAAATAATTTAATTACTACAAAAAACGAGCAAGAAAGAAGTAAACGTGGCCTCATTAACGGCATGGGAACAATTTTCAAAACTATCACAGGCAATCTCGATGCTTCTGATGGTGTTCGATATGACAATATAATTTCAAAATTAGAATCAAACGAACACATCCTTCATGACTCCATAAAAACTCAAGCTTCAATAACAACAGCAGTGATAAAAAAATTTAACGAAACAGTCAACTCAATTCAGCATAACGAATTATTACTGAAATCACGTATTTTGCAAATACAAGCCTTACAATTAAAAGACGAAGATAAGATCTCCCAAATTCAAAATTTTCATCACCTGAAAAATATTTTTGACCAAATGATAGCGATTTTTAATGTTCTACTACACGTTTTACAAGAAATCGAAAGTTCTGTCACATTTGCCAAAATCAACACATTACATCCGTCGATAATTCAATCACACGAATTATTTTATGAATTACAAAAAGTAGAGTCAAAGTTATCGAGGCATCAATTACCTTTACCAATCGAAATTGAAAACATTCACTTTTACGAACAAATTATTTCAATCAAATGTTATACCTCTTACAACAAAATTAAATTTTTATTAGAAATTCCCATTACAAATTCAGAAAATTACGACTATTTTCATTTGTATTCGATTCCTACTTTGCAAGCAAATAAATTGTTTAAAACAATTATTCCAAAAAACAAATATTTGTTGACGAGTGGACTGTATTATGCTTACAATAATGAACCTTGCGAGAAGATAAAATCGAAACAATACTTGTGCACCAAAATCGATTTAATCAAATCATCTTACGAAGACAATCCGTGCGAGATCCAACTACTTCATATGAAATCTAACTACTCAACATGTCAATTACATCAACTTCGGCTACCAGAATTAGTCATCCAGAAAATCGAGTCAACAAATCAATGGTTACTAATAGCAACAACCCCAAAGAAGTTAAAGTCGAACTGCAAACAAGAATAATTTGAAAACATCGTGGGAACTCACTTGATCACCATTCCTTACCACTGCTCAATTCAAGTTGAAGAAACTGTAATCATGAACGACGAAAACTTCATGCCAGAAAAAACCATGGTACCACTGCCAGAAATTTCAAAATTCAAAGAAGATAAGATGATCAACAAAAATTACGAAATACATCTCGAAAAATTTCAACTCGACGATCTTCAAAAATATACACAAAAAATTCAAGAAACTATCCCAAGATTAAATAAAATCAGTTTTGCCAGATCTCCTAATTTATGGTCCATTTTATTTTACTTCGCTGCAATAATAGCAATAATTTTCGTTTGTATCAGAAGAAAGAAAAAAGAAACTCAGGTTCATCAGGTCCCTCAAGAAGAAATCCTCAACGTGAATGATATACCCCTTCGAGCCCTGTGACCCGGACTTTCCTTTAAGGATGGAGGAGTTAAATATCTTAATATGTTATAATTTATTAAATAAAAAGTGCTTAGATTATAATTGCACACATATCATGTATCTTTGCTGCATTTTTATATTTTGCTTAATCAGTTTTTTTGTTACACATGTAAGAAACTAATACCTTTTTATCAGTTGTTGAGCAGCTCCGTAATTGTTAACACGTTTTATTAAAAGTAAAATAAATAATTAAATAAAATAAATTAAAGTTTTTTAAAAAGTTTTCGTTAATTTAAAATAAATTAACTGGGGCCAATAAAGTTGAATACCTAAGGGTACGTAAACAGGCGCCTAAGTAAGGACAGGTACTTGGGGTTTTTCCGATAATTTTACCCCTACCCTGGATTTATAAATATTCCCGAGGTTAGATCGATGGAGAAATGGATTCGACTCCAAGACTTTGAAGAAGACACTAAGAAAAGACACTTAGACAACACTTTGATAGAAGATAGAAGAAGAAGAAGACGTAGATACCACAAGATCGAGAAATGGTTCCAGTAGTCGAGTCGGGTTGTATTATTATAAACCGTTTTTAGCTTTGCATAATAAAAAAAAGTAAAGTCTATTTGCCAAGTATTAGTTTAACAAAACATCGAAATTGGTAAAATAAGAGTTTAAAAAAAAAAAACACCACTACATCTTTTGGTGGCAGCGGTCTACGCAAACAACTCTGAAGAACACGTGGCTTTTGGACGCAGAAAGTCTTTGAAGAGGCTTTCATTCCCGAAGTATCCTGAGTTGCCAAATAGGCCATCACCGGCATCAATTGGTCAGCGATTTCGACATCCAAGAAACCAAATCGGCCGACGGCATCAATTGGACAGAGGACATCGATGGAGTACATGTAAGTCGATTTATTGATTACTTTTTGCGTCTGCAGTTTGAGGTTTTTGCTATAAGTATTTTTAGTCTATTATCTGGGGAATTGGTCGACATACCGACATTTATTAATTTTATTATTTTTACACCTACACAAAAGTAGAGTGAATAAACCCACAATAGGGAAATCAAATAACCAAAAATTATATTTCTTGATAAAGATAAAGTACAGGCTCGACAAAAATCATTATATACATATTTACATAAAAACTGGAATAACTAACTAAATAAAATCAAAGTGAAAAAACAAATCTACAAAAAGTAGAGAACCCACAACAAGCGTGAGGAAAATAAATAAATATATTAGTATTATTAAATAAGTAAATAAAATAAAATTGTTTTAAATAATAGAAAAATTGTTAAGAAAATTTAAACCAAGACTCAAAAAAAAAACTCAAATTTAAATATTTTAGAAACATGTCTTCAAACAAAGTTGAAGCACAACCAAATATGGACAAAATATTTTTATATTTAGATAAAATACCAAATTTTAGTAAAAATGACTTAGATAGTTTTTGCGATGTATGCGAACTTATGTTATCACATTTAAACGACTTTGATAAAGAAATATTTTTAACTCTTTTAGTCAATTTAAAACTTTCAGAAGAAAGAGAATTAGTATTAAAGAAACAATATAATTGGTCAAAAATTAAAGAAAACCTAATTAGTAAATATAAAATTAAAATAACTTTAGAAGAATTTCAATATAAGATATTTAGTTGTAAACAAAGTGCAAATGAAGATGTAAAATCTTATAGTAACAAATTTAGTTTAATTTATAATTCATTTTTAAGTGATATAGATATTAACGAAAAAATCACAGTAAAAGAACTTATTAAAGATTTTGTACATAATACTTTTAGAAACAATCTATTCAATAAAAAAATAGCGGATTCACTGTTAGGAAAAATTTTTGATGATCTAAATGAGCTAATTAAAACAGCAAAAATAGTTGAATCACAGCTAATAAATCTTTATAAAACTGTTCCGGTCAATTTTCTGGAACAAATGAACAAAAAATGTAGGTATTGTAATCGTAGAAATCGTAATGAAAGAGATTGTTGGTTTAAAACAAAAAATTATAATCAAAATTATAATCAAAATTATAATCAAAATTTCAATCAGAATCAAAATTCTAGCCAAAATCAAAATAGGAATTATGAGCAAAATAATCAAAATCGTAATAGTCAAAATTCCAATGAAATTTATAATTACTGTTTAAATCAAAATATACGTACCGATTCTGAAAATAATGTTTTAAATAATCAAACTCAAAATTTAACTAGTCAAGAAATTATAAAATCTGAAAACGAAATCATTGAAGAGAGGCTTCAAGAAGATCTAACAAATAAATTACTTGAAATAAATTTTAAAGAAAATCATTACATACCACCTCCCACAGAGATTCAAAACGAGGAAATTGAGACAGATATTATTAAAAGATATTTAAAATTATTACATGAAAACGATAAAGTAGTAGATATAAATAAAAACACTGTAGAAAATTATACAAAAAATGTCAAAAAATTAGAACCGAAAAAATCAGTAAAGACATCTAATAATTTAAATAAAAATAATAAAAAGCTAATTGTTAAAAACAAAAAGATTAAATATAGTGGTATTATAAATATTGTCAAAAGATTTAACAATAATAATATAATTAATAAGAAACAATGCATTGTAAATTTTGTAAGAGTAAGGAATAAGAAGATACGATCTGTAACTAAAGATAATGAAAAAGAGAATGGTTTAAAAGACAAAGTTAAATTCAAAATAAATTTCAATTCACAAAATATCAAGTTCAAAAACAAAAATATAAATATAAATAATAATTTAAACATTAAAATTCCTAATGATGCAAAGAAAAATTCAATTCTAAAACCATCAAAATCAATCACAAATAAATATAACAGTAGTCACAATTATGTAGGAAATTTTGTAAAAATGCTTAAACAAATAAAATCTTATAAACACTTTAGAAAGAAAAGACATAAAGCAGAATTATAATGTAAACCTACTAGAATTTTTAACTTAAATATTTTTCCAAATTTATTACAATCACTTAATAATTTATTAATACTCAAAATGTCGATCACCCTAGTAACACCTAGATTAAAGATATATAAATAGTATAACCTTGGGCAAAGGGTGCAAAATATTGATAGATCGACTAGACATTATTTCCAACAAAATTCGTCATCTTGGAGAAAAATTTGGAGAAAAAACTAGAAGACAACGATATCCTGAAGAAGATTCCATCACAACTTCATCAAGACCAAGATTGGAACATCAGAGAAACCCAACCAAATGTTTGAAGTGATGTGCGCGAATTTTGTGCAAAAGTTTATTTAAATTTTAATGTTAAACTAAGTGAAAAAAAAAACGCAAAATCCATAGGATAGTCAAATTTTTGCATAACAAAAATTTCATTTTTAGGGGCGATGGATGTAGTATCCCCATATTACATATGTGCATACTATATGCTATATATACATAAATAGATTTAGTTTAGTTAAATTAGGTATTCTTAGAATACCTAATAATGTAAGAATTTAGGAAGTTTATGCATATTTCATTTCATTAGAATAATTAATATTGTACACATTTAGATTTAAGTAACAATACTCATAAATATTTAATCTCGGGAATACCAGAAAATCCCATCCGGGGCCAATAAAGTTGAATACCTAAGGGTACGTAAACAGGCGCCTAAGTAAGGACAGGTACTTGGGGTTTTTCCGATAATTTTACCCCTACCCTGGATTTATAAATATTCCCGAGGTTAGATCGATGGAGAAATGGATTCGACTCCAAGACTTTGAAGAAGACACTAAGAAAAGACACTTAGACAACACTTTGATAGAAGATAGAAGAAGAAGAAGACGTAAGATCGAGTAGTCGAGTCGGGCTGTATTATTATAAACCGTTCTTAGTTTTGCATATAATTAAAAAAGTAAAGCCTTATTTGCCAGTTAGTTTAAGTTAGGAAATTTTAATAAAATATAGTAGACGGGCCGAAAGTGTTTTCTATTTACCCTCCGGTCCACTACAAAATTAAAATCTTCTTGAAATTAAATTTTATCATCGTTTTCAATTGGAAGCATACATAACTTGGTCAAAGGCCACTTAAATATTTTTAAGCGGCCTTTGACCAAATTATGTATGCTATGTTATTACACCTTTACACTTCACTAAAGCTACTCTGTTAATTCCATCTGTTCCTGGAAATAATTGAAGAACTCTTCCTAACATCCATTTAGCAGATGGTAAGTTATCTTCTTTTATTAAAACCATGGTGCCAATTTTAATGTTCTTTGAAACTTGATTCTATTTATTTCGTTGTTGCAATTCTGATATGTATTCCTTAGACCATCTCTTCCAAAAATGTTGAATTATTTGTTTGTTTCATCCGTTGATAGAAATTTAAACGGTTGATTGGAATGTCTATAATAATTGGATCTGGAATTGTGTTGAATGATCTTCCAATTAAAAAATGTGCAGGTGTTAAACTTTCGTAATCGTTTTGATCTTGTGACAAAGGAGTTAATGGAAGAGAATTAAATATGGATTCTATTTGAGTTAATACCGTACAAAGATCTTTAAAAGTAAATGAAACGTTATATAAAACTCTTTTTAAATGATGTTTGACACTTTTAATGCCAGCTTCCCAAATGCCTCCAAAATGAGGTGCTTTGGGAGGTATAAAATTCCATTGAATACCTTCATTATTAAAATGGTGAGTTATTTCATTTTCATTAATTGAGAGAAATCTGTACATTTCTCGAATTTCGTTATATGTTCCAATAAAAGTTGTACTATTGTCACTAAATATTTGCATAGGTTTACCACGACGTGAAATAAAGCTACGAAATGTTGAAATGAAGGAAGAAGTTGACAAAGAAGTAACAGTCTCTAAATGTAAATCTTTCTGTCATACAAATAAATACACAAATATAGCATTTTACTAACTTTGAACCTCTACCTCTAGAGCGCTCCAGAACGTATAAAGATAGCGCTTCTGGACTACAGGCGTGCAAAACGCGGAAAACGGGAAACCGAATTATTAAGTTTATTCTCAGGTAGGTAGTAGGTACATAATTTACAATTTCATTAAAATCAAATGAAAGAAACCCAATAAGGAATATTTAATTTATAGTTACTTTTGTTAACTAATTGTTAGAATATAATTGTAGATTTTAGGTTATAAAATAGAAAATGCCCTCCTAGACTATTGTTGCTTGTTTACAAAAGTCGAAGAAAGGAACAAAAATATCTTTTTCAACTGTGCCGAGTGGTTGGATAAGTGAAAACAAAACTTATGTATTGTGGCCTAATAATTCTCAAACAACACTCCATCGTGATGGAAATTCTCTTCCAGAAAATAATTGGAAAACATTTACTTGTTTAATTAAAAAAGAGAATATCCTTTCGTTCCACGAGGCGATCCTGTGGGAGAAGGAATTCTTGGAATGTTGAAGTTAGGAAATCTAATCTTGGGACATTTGAAAACGATGATTTATTATCTCTTGATACTCATCCTGCAGATGTCAGTAAATTGACAATGAAAATTGTAAGTTATCAAATATATTAATTTTAAGAATTTATAAACATAATGTATTTAAAAATTCAGAAAAAATGACTGAAGATTATATCAAAAAAGGCCAGGAACAGGTAAGCGAGTAAAATTTATTTATTTTTTTGTCCTTGTGGCTAGCTCAACTGGTGTTTAATGTATTTCTTTGATGTCAGTTGACAGATTTTATATGTAATTTTTGGTATTTTAAACTGAAAGAATTATTCATTTTATATTTTTATTTTTCAGTTAAAAATTGCAATTCAGAGATTCGAAATCCTTTACCTGTTATGCTTCGTTTCACAAATTGAAGCAAATGTAGTGGATTTTGAAAACAAATTAATTTTTCCGATATCAATAATAATTTAACTACAAGAGCTGTTTAAATAAATAGGACAAAATGAAGATTATCAAAAAAAATTTTTAAACAAAATTTCCAGGGTAGGAGGTACGTAAGACATGAAAAAGGGATTTCACTAGATTCTTTGATAACCGCATGGTGTGGTAAATAAAATGAATTTTTAGATTCTGTGAAATCTTCTGATAAATAATTATTACTTTTATAATCATTGATACAATTAATATATGATTGTTTAAAGTCTGGATTTTTATTAAACTTTCTTTCAAGAGACATAAACCTAGATTGAGCAGTAAAATAAGAATCTCCCAATTTTCTCTTAAAAGAAGTTTAACTATAAATCTTCCATCATTGTCACGTGTTGTTGTTTCATTAAAATATTTTTCACAATACATTTCTTCTTCTGAAAAATTATTTTTTTGTTCTAAAAATTCATCTAATTTCCAAAATTTTTCTAAATCATTATGAATATCGTTTAAAGAAATAAATGATTGAATGCTATTATTCTTACTTTGAAATATTTTCCCTGATGCTTTCCATCTAAGTTTTGTGTTTTGAAATAATGGTCCATTTGGTTGTTTAATTTGTCCTATATCTAAAATTTCATAAAATAAATGTGCACTAATAAGAATATCTATCGGACCAGATTTAAAAAATGTTGGATCAGCAAGATTAATATTTTGTGGAATATTTATATAATTTATATTTAAAGAAATGGATGGCAAATCAGTAGTTATTTTGGATATTAGAAGGCAATTTACATTGAAAGTATTGTAAATTGATTTTAAATTAATTACTGTCGATGATTTTAGGATAGACGAACCTTGATTAATTCCTCTTACAGGTATATTGGTATGTTGTAAAGGTAAATTTAAAAGTTTGGCAGCATTTTAAATCAGCATTTGTATGAATTAATTTTGAAAAAATATCAGAAAATTCACGCCATTGTGTAAATGAACCGTCAAATGTAGGTAAATCTATTAAAGGTAATTTGACGTTTATTTTTGAGTTTTGATGTGAAGGATTTGCTTTAGTGACTTTAGTCTTTCAGTTAAATTGAAAAAGTTATTTTGAAATAACTCTCGTTATTCTAAATTTTTTGTATTTTCCGGATCTAGTACATCAATACCTTCTTGGATTTCATTAAAATCATTAAAAAGAAGTTCAATTTTTTCCAATCTTCTTTGTAATGATAAAAATCGCGTTTCATTTAAATTTGATGAATCAATTGAAGTTAAATATTTTTCAAATAAGGTAAATTGTGCATTTATACTTCCACGTTTATAATTAAGACGTTTTAATTGATCCATATTAATTCTTATTATTATAACTCACTTTGTCAAACGTTAAACTGTATATTTTTCTTGGATTTCCAATCGAAGATTGAAGACTTATTGAGGTTTTAGCTGGTTATAACTCGTTTTGACTGGTTTTAACTGGTTTTAACAGGTTTTAACTGGTTTTACCTAGTTTGAACTGAGTGGGTACTAACATTCTATAAAGCAATAAATTCATCAAGTTTTTTACGATATCGGCCGTTATTTACAATACTGTCTTTGTCAATTACAAAATATCCATACTTTTCTTTCCGGCTTTCTGAGCAGAGTTCTTTAAACTGTGATCTTGGTAGATGTGCTTTAAATTGAGTTCATCCTGTCTAAATAAGACAATAAAGTTTGTATTATCTCTGATTAATTGTTTGGGTATACTGCTGTAAGTTTGAAATGCTTTCCTAAAATATGGAAATCTGTTCGAGTTTGTCCTATTTTTAAAAATGGTTCTAAGAGCAAAATAGAAAATTATAGGCCCATATCTATTTTAAGTAACTTCTCGAAGGCTTTCGAAACCCTAATAAGTGAATATATATTATATAATATTAAACAAAATATAACACCTCACCAATATGGTTTTATTTCAAAGAGATCAACAAATACAAATCTTTGTTCGATAACTCAACATATCTCAGAAGCTCTAGACCATAAACTACAAACTGATGTAATTTATTTGGACTTTAGGAAGGCTTTCGATAGAATGCAACACCACATATTAATCAGGAAATTGCGCATGTTTGATATCAGTGAAAATATAATCAATGTCTTAGCATCATATCTAAAAAATAGAACACAGGTAGTAGAATACGAAGGTACTAGATCATCAACCTATATTCCATCCAGCGGGGTGGTACCACAGGGCTCTAACCTTGGACCTCTTCTTTTTGTGTTATTCATTAATGACATTATTGATGACATTGAATCAAAAATTTTGTTATACGCATCTGCGCATCATCTGATGTAAAATTATACAGAAACGTCAATACTATTGAGGATTGTATTATACTCCAGAAAGACATTATGCGAATCTCTAATTGGTGCGACAAAAATGATTTTAATATCAACTTAAAAAAATGTTTTGTGATGTCTTATAATTGGAAATTAAATTCATGTTTGTTTGATTACATTATAGACGATACGAAAATTAACAGAGTCAATGAGTTTAAAGACTTGGGTATACTATTCGATGAAAAACTAACATTCAATTCACATATTCTTCAACTTACAAAGGAATGCTACAAAACAATGGGATTTATAATACGGAACTCGAAATCTTTTAATTTAATTCAAACTCTGGAAATTCTTTTCAACGCACTTATTCGTAGCAAATTGGAATATTGCTGCACTGTTTGGTCGCCTACCTACCAGAAATATAAACTGTTAATTGAAAAAGACCAGAAAAGATTCTTAAAACATTTATATTTTTTCAAGCATAAAGTTTACCCAGATAGAGATACCTCATACCAAACCTTATTGGATCATTTTGAATATAAGACCATTCATAGCAAATACAAGACAATAGGAATTTGCTATATGTACAAAATAATACACAACATGGTTGATGATCAAGAGACATTGGAATCAATAAATATACATGTACCGACAAAACAACTAAGAAATTCTTTAACATTTGGCTTAGATACCTCCAGAACTTTTCACCATCTGAATTCTCCACTTTATAAGATGATTAACGACTACCATCATATCCAAAATGCCGCCGATATCTTTTGCTGCAACTTTCATGAATTCAAGAAAATTGTCGATGAGAACATTTGCTCTAGTGTGGAATAATTTTTCTTTCTTGTTTATTGTTTATATTACCTATATTAAATTTTTCATTCAAACATATTATGTTATAATAATTTAAATATCTTAATTTTTTTTATAGTATGTATTATATTTTTATATTCTTTAATGTTACCCTGTAATTGGATTACTATCTGTTGGGTAATAAACTCTATTTATTTATAAGTAGAACGAGTCTACATCACCATGTCTCCCCATGCTAAAGTATTCCTTAATATTATTTTTTTTATGACATGCAACATCATCGAAGATAAAAATTGAATGTTATTTCGCTCTGGTCGGGGGTAAAATTTCAGCGTTCTCTCGATACTGATAAAATCCAATTTCTGTAAGGGAGTCCATGACCTTCTTTAGATAAACGTGTTTTGGTTGATTTAATGATTTTAAGTAAATATAAATGTTTTGAAACTTTAGCCCATTCTTATCAAACAGCAAACTTAACATGAGATTAGTTTTGCCGCAATTTGAAAGACCACATATTACGGCTCTAATAGAATTTGGTAATAATGGGCCGTGTTTTTTCTTAATAAATGTATGACCGCTTCCAATAATATTATCCAGATTGACTACGGAAAGTGACTCCTTCTGTTTACTGTCCGCATTGTACTGATTAGTTTATTTTTCTTTCTTGGTATATAAAAGGTAGAGTATAAACAGTAAACAGTGTAAATGCCAATCTACCACGGAGGTGGATTGATGAATACAATAACACGTATTAAAAGTAATTCAAAAATCAAATAATTGACAGGAAAACAACAATTAAAGGTTATGATGAAAATGGATTCAAGCATAAAGCGCTCCAGAACGTATAAAGAAAGCGCTTCTGGACTACAGGCGTGCAAAACGCGAGAAACGGGAAACCGAATTATTAAGTTTATTCTCAGGTAGGTAGTAGGTACATAATTTTCAATTTCATTAAAATCAAATGAAAGAAACCCAATACGGAATATTTAATTTATAGTTACTTTTGTTAACTAATTGTTAGAATATAATTGTAGATTTTAGGTTATAAAATAGAAAATGTCCTCCTAGACTATTGTTGTTTGTTTACAAAAGTCGAAGAAAGGAACAAAAATATCTTTTTCAACTGTGCCGAGTGGTTGGATAAGTGAAAACAAAACTTATGTATTCTGGCCCAATAATTCTCAAACAACACTCCATCGTGATGGAAATTCTCTTCCAGAAAATAATTGGAAAACATTTACTTGTTTAATTAAAAAAGAGAATATCCTTTCGTTCCAAGAGGCGATCCTGTGGGAGAAGGATTCTTGGAAGCTACCCACACAGAATCGGAACAATGTTATGTCTTATGAAGTTACATTTGTAAATTGGGGTGAATCTATATTAACATTTTTTTATAGTGTAACTATAATATTAATAAAAGCCCATTGCCTTCAAAACGTAATAGCAAACTTGCAACTAATGCTAGCAATGACTACGATAGTATTTGAACAATCAGCCTCAACATCACAAGCTAGTGAAAAAAAAAGTATTAATACCTTATCTAATGTTGAAGTTAAGAAATCTAATCTTGAGACATTTGAAAACGATGATTTATTATCTCTTTTTAAGAATTTATCAACATAATGTATTTAAAAATTCAGTAAAAATGACTGAAGATTATTTCAAAAAAGGCTAGGAACAGGTAAGCGAGTAAAATTTATTTATTTTTTTGTCCTTGTGGCTAGCTCAACTGGTGTTTAATGTATTTCTTTGATGTCAGTTGACAGATTTTATATGAAATTTTTGGTATTTTTAACTGAAAGAATTATTCATTTTATATTTTTATTTTTCAGTTAAAAATTGCAATTCAGAGATTCGAAATCCTTTACCTGTTATGCCACGCTTCATTTCACAAATTGAAGCAAATGTAGTGGATTTTGAAAACAAATTAATTTTTCCGATATCAATAATAATTTAACTACAAGAGCTGTTTAAATAAATAGGACAAAATGAAGATTATCAAAAAAAAATTTTAAACAAAATTTCCAGGGTAGGAGATACGTATGACATGAAAAAGGGATATAAGATTGCTTGGTCGTTGAATGAGATACTATTTACCAAGAAGGTACTCACAGGAGTTTCCTGGACTGGTAATTGATTTTTTTATAGAGTATATTTTTGGTCTGTTTGCGCTTAAATATTGTCACGAAAGATAATTTTGGTCAAAAAATACTATTATTATTTTCTAAATTTAATCGATTTAAGTTTTATTAAACATTCGTAAATAGTAAACATACACCATCACGTAGTAAATCGCGTATCATAATAATACGTGACCCCTAAATGCTGATCAAGAAAAATAGTGCAATTATTGTGTATGATTTCAAGAGCGCGCGACCGTGACTCGGCCATTTGTAAGGACAATTAGAAGATTAAATACCGGGGGGCTAAGCGTGGATCAGTCAGTCGATGATCGAAGACTACATCCGCTCTTACCGCCAGTAAAGGTATCGAGTAGCCATAAGTAGTGTAAGGTAATTATGAAAATATTTTATAAAACTTACTTGCTCTAGTTATTAAGTGTATGTATAAGCTTTTGTAATTTAATCGTAATTGTGTCATTGTTGAATAAAAAACGCTTATACGATGAACGATGAGGACGACATTTTAATAGCCTTGCTGAATCAGCCCCGGAATCCCCGACAACCAAGACGTAACATATGGTGGAGGCGCCAAATTATCCCAAAAGGAAAATTCTTCGAAATTTTCTCCCATGTTATATTTAAAATGGACCAATAGGAATACAACAAGAATTTTATTCTGCAACATGACACTATACATATAAAATGTACATTTCTTCTTTCAGGTGTAATCAAATTATATTATTGTTTTAGACCCTAGGATTATTTTTTTCTTTCATGAGTAACTTAAATACAGAAACTACTAGATATCAACTAAGGAGTTTGACAGGTACCCCGAAACATAGCAAAGAAATTGTAAAAAACGAAAGTGAAGATAGTGAAGATGATTTCGTCAGCTCGATCTCCAGTAGTGCCAAAGTTTATCTCACCCCCCACATTTAATCCCAGCGTGGATTGCATCGCCACATTTTTATGTGCGTATGAAAGAACAGCAATCGCTAACGGCTGGGTCAACGGCTTGAAAATTGGATATTTGTCCTTATTTCTGGAAGGTGCAGCGAATATATGGTTTGAAAAATATGCTAGCCAGGAGGCAAACGAAAAAAAGTCATGGATATTAGTTAAGGAAGACCTGCTAAAAGAATACGGTGGAGAACAAGCAATAACAGAGAGAAGAATGAAATTTAAAAGTAGGCACCAAAGGGAGGACGAAGACATCAAAAGTGTTTACTATGACCTACAGTCCCTAGCTCACCAATATAACAAAGAAATGACGGATACGGATTTTCTGGAGCAATTCGAAAGCAGTCTTCGGCCAAAGATTTTGGATCAATACCTACTCCTGAGTGAAGAAACAATGACAGCAGAAAAACTTCAGAAAATTGTCTCAAAAATCAGCAATATTCAAGCAAGATTCACCCTCAAAGACACATCAGTATTTCTGGCGGCAACGAAAGAACTCCAAGTAACCAAAAATAGCCAAAATAACCGACTCCCTCCAACAAGGACAAGAGATGGTCGCCCTATATGCTATTACTGCGGCAAGCCAGGACACGTAATAAGGGTCTGTAGATCAAGGGAATGGGACAAACAACGGTCACAAAATAATCAAAGACGAAGTGGAAGGTACCCAAATGACGAAGGACGACAATGAGGCCGCCAATCGTTCTGACTACAACAAAAGGGCCAACAAATCAAATTTTATGGATAACGGGAAAAATAGATAATAAGGATGAACATATAGGCATAGATACTGGAGCAAGTGTAAATTTAGTTAGAAAAGATTATGTATCAACGCCCCTACGGGAATCTGGTAAAGTATTAATTACAGCTGGCGGACACAGGAGAAGCCGACATTAACATAACGATGGAAGGTGTAAGAATTAGCGTACCAGCTATTGTAGTGGATAGCCTACCAAAACCAGTAATTGTTGGTACTGGCTTCTTACGAGACACAAAAGCGAACATCGATTTTCAAGATAGAGCATTCAACATCTGTATAAATGGGCATCGCAGGAATATCCCTTTTGGAAACGGCGATTGTTGTGGTAGTCTGTTGGGCGAAACAACGATAGAGAACAAAACGACATACAATCAACCCAGAACATACAGGAGACCAGAAAAAAATAGAAGAAGAACATCACAAAATTAAAATCTCGGAAGACGTAACAATAATGCCAAACAAGGAGATACTGGTACCCGTAAATGCCGAAACACAGAGCCAGATTGAGTATCACTTCAAATCCAACGAGAGATTTCTTGTAAAAAACGGACTATTAACAGAAAAAACAAGAGAAAATGGTAAAATCATAATTAAGGTGACTTCTAAGAGAGTAACACCGATGAAATTAATGAAAGGGACCACGATCGGGAAACTAGAAGAGAACAAAAAACCCGTAAGGACATCCACGGTTCTACACACTATATTGGAACAAACTGAAGAAATAGTCCACGATATTAACCCTAACCTAGATGACACCGAAAAACGAGAACTACAGAATCTTTAAAAGTAATATGGGAACACGTTTTCGGAATCTACCAAGACAATGGGATTCACGGACTGAGCAGAACACAAAATCGAGGTGACCGCTACTACACCGATTAGAAGCAAGCCGTATCGAGTAGCTCACAAGGAAAGAGAAATCATTGACCAACAAATCCAGGAAATGCTAGAAAGCGGAGTCATCAGACCAAGTCATAGTCCCTGGGCAAGCCCAATCGTGCTCGTGAAGAAAAAGGACAATAACTTCAGATTCTGCGTGGATTATCGGAAGCTAAACGAAGTAACTAAGAAATCATCTTATCCAATCCCAAACATCGATGACACAATGACTTATCTCGGTGGAGCTAAGTACATTACAACTCTGGACAAGTTTAGCGGGTATTGGCGGGTTGGGATAGAAGAGGAAAGCAAACAATTCACAGCGTTTACAGTACCAGGACATGAGTTATACGAATGGAACGTACTTCCGTTTGGATTATGCAACGCTCCAAGCCTTTTTCAAAACCTAGCGGACAAAGTTTTCGAGGGTATGAAGTGGAGAGAGGTATTAATATATCTGGATGACATCATAGTATTTTCGGACACCCTCGAGGAACATATCTACAGACTTCGAAAAGTATTACAGCGCTTGAAACAAGCCGGACTCACACTCAAACCTTCAAAATGCAAGTACGCCCAAACAGAGGTAAACATACTGGCACCACTTTTCGATCAGAGCTTGTGCAAGAACTTCTTCGAATCATGGGTATATGCAGCAAGCTAACAACGAGCTATCATCCAATGTGCAACGGACTAACAGAGCGGTTTAATCACACACTTGCTGACATGCTGTCCATGTACACCAATACGGAACAAACAGACTGGTGCCAATACGTTTGCCATGTAAAAATTTGCATATAACACCTCAAAACAAGAAACCACAAAGGCTTCCCCATTTATGTTAGTATATGGAAGAGAAGCCATTTTACCGACGGAGGCAAACCTACTTCAAGGCACAAAGACAGCAACTATTCAGGAAATTAGGGAAAGAGCATTAGCAGCAAGGGCCTTAGCAGTAGAAAATGTAACAAAGAAGCAAAAAGAAGATAAGGAACGCAACGAAACGAAACACAGATACCAAACATATGAGCCCCTGGACAAAGTTAAAGTGTTGACACCTGTCAGAAAAGTAGGGACGAGAGAGAAACTCCTATTAAGATGGTTTGGGTCATATACCATAAAGAAAAAAATAAACGAGGTGAACTACGAAGTGGAAATGGGACCCCGTAAAACAGACGTCGTACACGTTAACAGAATACTGCCATACAACGAGTCATGGGAAGAACCCGCATGCTCGAATGATGCCGAGTAATGAAATTTATTACAAAAAAATATGTGTATAGTGTATATATTTGCGATTCTTATTATTCAGATGAACGGGATCACGGTCGCTTATTCGATATTTTTTGTAACTTCTACCAGCCAGTGTCACGTGCAAATAACCTCAGGAATCGTTTGGAAACCCCTTTCAGAAGTGTTGATATACGAGTCCAGTATTCCAATAATTTATAAAGCGGAATGGAGAGTACCAACAGCAGGGTACTCATACGAGAAAGACAAAAAATGTTGAGAGAAAACGTCGATGGAGTGCCAAATGTCGGAAAAATTGAACGAGCTAGGAATTGCGTTCGATTCAGAATTGGAGTCCATTCAAAAATCGTGGAGGGCAATAAGGCCGGACGTAGTAACACATCCAAATCGGTCGAGAAGAGCGCTGGAGTTCATCGGGGAAGCAGCGTCTTGGTGCTGCGGGGTTGCCACACAACATCAGTTAGAGAAGCTCATAGAAAATGGGGAAGATACTGAAAGAACCATCCAAAGTCTAAAAAGTGGCCTTCAACTAGAACTAAGAACATTGGGGGAGACGTCTCAAGGATTCCAATCATATCAGAAGACAATGGAAAAAAAATCTCAGAATTTCAGAATCAAGGATCAAAGCGGTGGAAAAAGTGGATAAAAAACTTAGGACATCAGAAATGGATATAGAAAACACGGTACATCGGGCCTTATACCAATCCTTCCTGGCCCTACGGAGACTACTAACATTGAGTCACACCATGAAGGCCAACGACATCATAAACACCTGCAAGAATTACTTCCTACTAGTCCTGATGGTCCCACAAGAAACTTTAAGGGAAGACTTACAAAGGCTGGAACAAAAAATTACAAACCAGAATTACGAACTCGCAATCCCACTGCAGGATATTTCAATATATTATCAACTACCACTCAGCGACTGTTCCATAGACGATGATATACACATCACCTTGAGAATACCCGTCAAACAAAAAAACGTCATTTGGAAAATCTTATAACCACCCTCTTCAAATGGGAAAATCAAACGTGCATTATAAATCACAATAGCATGTTTATTGCAATTGGAACGCATGTTCGAAAAAATCAACAACTGGAAATAAGATCAATTTTGGGACATGATCTCTATCAATGTAAATCGTTTCAGAATAAATTATGCTATCTCCCAAAATTCTCATTAGATCCCCTCTAAGAACAACAATGCGGAAAGATGTTATACAAAGGAGCAACGGTCCAGGAAATTGGACACTACTGCCCCATCCAATGCCACGCTGGTAAGACCATGTTAGCAGATAATTCCAACAAAAAGTATTGCCAACATTGCGATGAGACAATAAATAACCCTACACTCTTTTCGGCTCATTTAAAATCGAGGAAACATCAAAGCAATCTTCCCAAATCAACAGAAAATGGTGTCATACGTATTAAGAGCAGTTTTAAGAAACGTATTGCTACTTATAAAATAAACGCACCAAAAGAACCAATTGATATTGATTTTGTTACATTTTTAGATCATATAAAAAATAAAGTTTATAATTGCATTAAAGAGTCAATACAAAATACCAGCATTAAGGTAAATTTGGAATTGTTTGGGTGTTTTATTAAACCTAATGGTACAGATGAAAATATCCAAACTCAATTGAAATCTTTTAACACAAAATTCACTATTGTAACAAAATCAACTGAATTTATATAAAAACTGGTGCAAAGTACTCCAAACGAAAAGCGAAGAATTTCAAGTAAGAATTTATTAAACATAATGGTTTATAAGTATTTTATTCATTTATATATTTTAGGAAAAAGATAGTGGATGGGCTTTTTATGCGGTATCACATTTGGAAATTAACATCAATAAATATACACCATTAAAAGGATCTTCATATATGAAATTGCCATCTGATATTGATAATAAAAAGGCATGCATCAATATTCAAAATGCTGATGATGCATGTTTGGCTTGGTGTATCGTTGCAGCTCTTTATCCATCTCAACACAACGTAAGTAGGACAACGAGTTACCCAAAATATGAAGATGTTCTAAATTTGAAAGGTGTTACTTTTCCTGTTAAATTGGACGATGTTAAAAAAATTGAAGTTTTAAATGATATTAGTATAAATATTTATGGTCTAGCGTTTAGTAAAAAATTAAATAACAACTTAGTAGTAGGTCCAATTCATCTTACACAAAATAAAAAAAATAAACATATTAATTTGTTATACATTGAAGAAGGCGCAAAAAGTCATTACATTTTAATCAAAAGCCTATCCAGATTAATTTCTTCACAAGTATCATCCTATGAACATAAGACATTTTTGTGTGATGCCTGTTTAACCTTTTCTTCATCTCAGTTACTCATAGATCAGCATTGTTTAAATGATTGTTGCCATGATTACACAATTCTTCCGTCAGAAGATTTAAAATTACAAAAAATGGCGATTTAATTCCTGGCAATATATTAAAATTTCAAAATTATCAAAATAAAATGAAAGTACCTTTTTGCATTTATGCGGATTTTGAGTCTCTAATCCAACCAATTTCAACATGTCACCCTGATCCATCTGGCACAAGTTACACCGAATATACTCACATTCATGTACCCTACAGTTTTGCTTATTATATTGTATGTTCATATAATAATTCCTTTAATAAATTTAAAACATATACGGGCTTAGATTGTCAACAAGTTTTTATAAAATCCATATAATACGAAAGGCTGATAATATATAAAAATCATCTTAAACCGATAGTTAAAATGAATAATTTAGATCCTTTAGATAAATTAGTATTTTATGCAACAGATGACTGTCATTTATGTGGTAAAATTCTGGATGATGATAGGGTAGCTGATCATTGTCATGTCACAGGTCGATTTATTGGACCCGCTCATAAAAGGTGCAATTTAAATTACAATTTGGGAGGATATGATAGTTTTCTCTTCATAAAAGAATTATGTGAACATGCAGATAGCAACCTAAATAACACTAATGTCGAAATGGACCCTACTTGTACCAATAATGATTACAAATACGATAAAGAGGATCACGATAATTATAAAGATTTTCCAAAGATTGATTGCATTGTAGAAACCAAAGAAAAATATATTTCTTTAAAAAAAAAAAAAAAAGGAGATATGTATTTGGATAAAGATGAAAAAATGAAGAATGTACACATTAGATTAAGATTTTTAGATTCATTTAAATTTATGAATTATAGTTTGGATAATTGGCAAAAAATTTGACAGCTGAGAAAATTTAATCATTTAAAAACACATTTTATTGCTTTGGAAAAATTTAAATTGGTTACTAAAAAAGGAGTATTTCCATATAGTTACTTAGATTCAATGGAAAAATTATTAGATGAAAAATTACCTAAAAAAAATCATTTTTTTAATTCTTTAACTAATTCAAACATATCAGAAGATGACTACCGGCATGCAATTAATGTTTGGACATCTTTTTCGTGTAAAAACTTAGGAGACTATTCAAACATATATCTTAAGACTGACGTATTATTTTTGGCTGACATATTTGAAAATCTTAGATTAATTTGTATGAATACATGACTTAGATCCAGCTCATTATTATACTGCTCCTGGGCTTAGTTGGGATGCTATGCTTAAATATAGTGATGTAGAATTGAAATTACTAACTGATTTAGACATGTATCAAATGATAAAGAAACGTTTAGGGGGAAGGGGGGGGGGGTATTTGCCAGTGCAGCCTACGTCATGCGAAGGCGAATAATAAATACATGTCTAAATTTTATCCTCAAAAAACAACATCGTATTTGGCATACATTGACGCTAACAATTTATACGGGTGGGCAATATCTCAATACTGACCTATTGGGGCTTTAAATGGCTATCTGGAGATGAGATTGACCTTTTTAGATATTTCAAATATTTCTGATGATTCGCCAATTGGATACTTTTTCGAAGTCGATATTGAGTACCCAAGAGAATTACATAATAACACTGTGAGCTGCCATTCTTAGCTGAAAATATTTCGTCTCCAAATACTAAATTTAAGACCAAAAAGCTTATTGTAAATTTATATGATAAAGAAATGTATGTTATTCATTATAGAAATTTAAAACAAGTGTTATTTCATGGCCTAAAATTTAAAAAAATACATAGGGTTTTATGTTTTAAAGAAAATAATTGGTTAAAGAAATAAATTGATTTGAATACCAGCTTAAGACAAAATTCTAAAAATGACTTTGATAAAGATTTTTATAAATTAATGAATAACAGCATATTTGAGAAAACTCTAGAGAATGTTGATAAAAGAAGAGATATTCAATTGGTAAATCATTGGAAAGATATTGGAAAGCGCAAAGGAGCTGAAAGTATGATTGCCAAACTTAATTGCTATATTGGGGTAAGTTAATTATAAATAAAAACAATTAAAATAAATTTTTTATACCTAATTATATTTATAGATTAAAACAAAATGAAAGATGAGAACTTGACGATGATTTGGTAGAGTTGAATCATTCACCTTTACCTTTAGTAAAACAAAATGAATTGCATTACTTGCAAAAAAGCATTTTCTTCAAAAAGAAATTTACAAAGGCACGAGAATACTTTGCTGCCATACATTTTGAAAAACTTAAAGTAATATATAATAAACCCATTTATGTGGGATTTTCGGTGTCAGAAACTTCAAAATTTTTAATGTATGATTTTTATTATAATTTCATTAAAATAAAGTATGAAAATAGAGTTAAGCTTTGTTATATGGATACAGACAGGTTTATTTTATATATTGAGACAGAAGATTTTTATATGGACATAAAGCATAACAATGAGCTGTTTGATACTTCAAATTTTGATTTAAGTAATCCCTACGAAATACCATTAATTAATAAAGCAGTATTGGGTTTAATAAAGGATGAAATTATGGGAAGATAATGTTTGAATTTGTTGGATTACGTCCCAAAATGTATGCATTTGATGTAGTTGGTGAGTGGACTAAAAAAGTGAATGGTATAAAAACGTCTGTTGTTAAAAATGAAATAACAGAAAATGATTTTAAAAATACACTATTTGATCCTCAAAATATTAAAATTTATAAGAAACAAAATTTATTCAGATCCATTTATCACACAATTTTTTCCCAAACCCAAAATAAGGTAGCATTATCATGTAATGATGATAAGCGTTATATTTGTCAAGACAGAGTAAATACTCTTGCTTGGGGGCATTACGATATACCAAATAATGATGCAGATTCTTCAAAGTATACTTAATTGAAATGTTATTTTTTATTTTTGTACATGTATATTAATTTTATTAGTTTTAGTTTTAGAATAATTTTAAAATATTTATTTTATTTAATATAATGTATCATACTAAATTTAGTTTATTTTGTATTATGTAAATATTTTGTAAGAATGTATATTTAATAAAGGTAAATTACACACACACACACATGATGAGTTTAATCACCCCACATACCAATGTCTCAGGTAAACACGATATACCCGGTGGAAATGAAAACCGGGTCACCTCTATAACTTTTTTATTTATGAATAGAAAAATTTTTAATTTGACTATGTTATATGGTTCAAAAAAACAAATTTTATGTGCATTTTTTATTTTTGAAATCACTTCCCGTTTCACCGGAAACACCATGAACTTTGTTTTTTTAAATGTAACATCCCATATTTTTATTCATGGCTTAAAATACTTTTAAAAAAGAAGTATTTTTGAGATATTAGGTTTTATTTTTTTTGTAAAAAAATTTTTTTCCAAAAAAAAAAAAAGGTTTTCGAAGTCGGTGAAAAGTACCAAAACTAATTCTAAATAATTCAAATACCTAAATAAAATTGTAATTTGAAAAAAATTTAAGTGGTTTTTGAACTATTAATTTTTAAACTTAGTTAATGAAGATTTTATCAAATATCTCAGTTTTTTTAAATGCAATGATGCCGGGTCATTCGACTTTTTAAAAAGAGGATTTTATAACGATTATTTTGGTACCCCATATGTAGGGGTATTATTTTGCATGTGCCTTTTGTTAAAATATATAAATGATATATTACTCAACCCCTGTTGCCAATTAAGAAATTAGCGGGTTAACGCCCCCCGCTTAAGGGAGTGACGTGAGAGTGCTTAAATCGGTCTTATAATGCGTCCTTTATCTAAGGAATTTCTCAAAAATGCCAGATGTCACAATAATCAACTGACAATGGCGACTACACAAGCAAACACCAATCATGTTCCCGGGGTTTACAATCTTTGTGTTGCCATCGAAGGAACCCTGTATCATACGGTCCAAGTCCACCAAATAGACATGCAAAGTGCTCACACGGCTGCCTTCTATTACGTGGTCTTTGATAACATGAAGGAAAACACGTTCCCGTAAACGAGGTAATAATTAAAGAAGTAAGACAAATTTTGCTTCAGTTTGTTTTGCTAAAATGTACGAGCACATAGGTACCCTCAAAAGGCAAAATCCAGAAGTCAATTATTTCATCAGTTTCCATAAAGTCCCGGGTGTCAACAGATCCACTCACAATAAACCTACCAACTTGAATAAAGTCGGTGCAGTAATTGAGTCAATAGACGGTGAAGAAGTGACACCGCTAGGTGATTACAGGGCCTACGAAAAGGGAGACGGCAGAGACGTGCCCATTTATAAAAATATATCGCCTACATGTTCTATAACAGATCCTCTTTCTTATCCATATCTGTTTCCAGAAGGAGAATTAGGTTGGGAGGTTGATTTGCCTAGACTGAATCAGGGTAGAATTAAAAGAGTAAGATTGCAGATCCACCGCACCATCAACTTCCTGCTCGAAGCCGGAAAGCTCACCCAGACCTTTATCATATCCGTTTGGATCAGAGTCGAGGATGAAAGGTGCAACTGGTTGAAAAATCACCAATAAAAGTTGCGAGTATTCAGGTCTTATGGATTATGTTTATCGAAAAAATGATGAGTTGGCCGCCAGAAATGGAAAGGCCATTCTAAGACCGCCTTACCAAGTACTTTTGTAGGTGCAGAAGGTACATGCACGCTAAATACCAAGATGCAATGACCATCGTCAGTAAATTTGGCAGACCCACTTAGTTCATAACGTTCACCACGAATCCTCAGTGGAAAGAAATTCAGGAATTTGTCCGACATTCTAACAAAACACGAAACAGCAAACTGTGGGCCTTTTTCGAACTCAACAGGCATGACCAGTATTCAAGGCAGTTCACCTATATAGGTAACAAATGGGTGAGAAGGGTAAGGTTTACTAAATTAGTATCCAGAATATATTTAAGATTTCACCTAGAGATGTAGAGAGATTCTATCTTATAATTATTACTTTTGCATGTTACAGGACCCACCTGCTTTGATGAGCTTTTAACCGTAGACGGTCATAAATGTGCAACGTTCGAGGAATCCGCCAGGCTCAGAAACCTCATTATGAACGATGAGGTGTGAGAAAAAACCATGGATGAAGCGGAACAGTTTCAGATGCCGGGGCAGATGAGGAAGTTGTTTAGCAACCTTCTCTGCTACTGCAACGTCAGGAACGGACCTGAACTATTTGAAAAATTTAAGGTGGCTCTGAGTGCAGACTACGTTCATCGTGGAATGCAACATGGGGCGGCAGAAAGGAGGGCCCTAATGCGAATCGCGGGTTACCTTCAGTAGTTGGGAAGAAGTATCACTGATTTCAACTTCCAAATTCTCAACTTGAAGCAGGATATTGTCTTTGACGATGTCATCCTGGATCCTCACACGGATAATGTTTCAAAGTTCCTGATATCCGCTCTCGAAAAGGCTGAGCAGGTCCAGGGACTATAATATGCTCAACGAAAGTCAAAAACTGATTGATGATATCGTTATAAGAGCTGTTAATAATAAAGAGCAATCTAACAGGTGCTTTTATTTACAGGGCTGTGGCGGTACAGGAAAAACTTTTGTTTACAACGCCATCCTCAATCACCTGGAGTGTCAAAACGTGCCTACGTTGGCCGTCGCCTTCATGGGGATAGCCGCCTGCTCTTAAAAAATGGTCAAACATCTCATTCTCCTTTTGGTATACCCATTCTGGTGGACAAACAAATGAGATCTTACATCAAAGGTAACAGCGATAAAGCGCAGTTCTTGAGAACCGTCCAGTTAATCGTTTGTGACGAAATAAGTAGGTGAGTCAATTTATAATAAATTGTGTAGACACCCTGCTCCGTGACGTGAGAAATAACAACTTGCCCTTTGGCGGAGTCTGCATGCTGTTTGGTGGCGACATCAGACAGCTCCTCTGCGTGTCTCCTCAAAAAATCGATCAAATCAAACAGTTGTTCTGCAAGTGCAGGGCCTGGCCCCACTTTACAACTTTCGAACTGACCGAAAATATGAGGATCGGCCCGGAGGAAATTGAATTTTCATATTGGCTCTTACAGGTAGAACTCAATAATTCAGGTGCCCTCGGGTTCCAAGGGACAGTTTAATTTTACCCTCGGAATGTTTGGTTAATAATGTAGTGTCTGAAATCTACGGATATTTAGACATGAGTAAGTACACCTTACAACTTTCAGAGGGCATTTCAGGTACCGCAGTATTGTGTCCCTTGAATGAAAACTGCGATCGCATAAATCAGCAGAAGCTTTCAGCTTTTCCGGGTGAAACTACGGTTTACCTCAGCATTGACCAGATCGAATCCAACGATCTTGAAGAAATTGCTCAGTATCCTGAGGATTCAAGGCAAATAAAGCCATGACATGTGCATTGAAACTCCTACGCTTCCCTTTAAAATTAAGAGACGTCAGTTTCCTATCAAGTTGTAAAGTTCTTCAAAAATACCAAGAAATATAGAAGCTGACGATGATGACCATGCATGGATCCAAACAGTTATTGACCATTTAGATAAATTGATAACCACGTCTAGTCAGACTTCAAAGAGTGGCAAAAAAATTAATATTGTAGCAGGAAAGATTATCAACGATTTAATAACAACAAATAGAAAAAACACCACCAGACGTGCAGCTTGCATATGGAGCAGCCCATATATTTAGTACATGATATTTTGAGTAAATTACCCTACTTTGAAGTTGTTTTTTAAATTCATATTTTTAGCTAAAAATTATAAAATCAACTTTAATTGCTCCGAATAGAAGTACCGGACCGATATACAATAACAGTATCTTTTCTGTAGAACATTGATCAAGGATTGATTTAGTACTTTTAAAATTATCAAAAACGTAAAGAAATAAAAGATATGATCAAAAAAAGTTGATGTTCCCCCACATGTAACGCCCCTGAAAATATTTTTTAAACTTTTACTGGCAGAAAATGTGATCCTTATGTGAAAAAAACTGTGGCGAAAATTTCAAATTAAAATCTCTTATAATATTTATTTTATTTACAAAAAAATATTTTTTTTGGAAATTTTTGAAGTGGTATAACTTTTTAAGGAAGCATTTCCGGAGAATGCCATATTTTTAAAAGTTTTCTTATAATTTGCAAAAAGAACTAAAATAAACCAGATGTACCGCCTCATCTGTGCTTTAAAAATTGGGAAGGCAGTTCTCTGTGCCAGAAGAATATCGATCATGGTGTAAGATTTCAGTGTGAAGGTTTTGGGGTATTTTTAAGGCTAATACCCAAAATAGTTAACAGCATGACAAATAATTGAACATCATGCATAAAATGAACACATATGTTATTCATTCTTATCAAAATGTTTATACAATTACTGATTACAAGGCTGTTAAATTAATGGCCTTAAGAATCGAGGACCTTCGACGGCTGGTGTGAATAACGAATTTTTTTACCATACATTGATATTAGTGAGTAATAACAACATCTTTAATAATTTCAGTCTGAATTTATATACAGAATTGTACTGTGCCCTCTTTCCTTTATGATCAACATGCAGCTGCTATCTTCGTCCACGATTTTTAACGAGCCTAGGCGAAAGATTTTCGCCGGTGCACCTCGAATCGGCTAAACATACCATAAATCATTGTTAATGTTCGTGCCACGGAAAACACGTTCGAGCCAAACGCCTCTAACAAAATGGGTAAGAGAAGAATCGTACACAGTGAAAGTAGTGAAAGTTCCGATGAGGAAAATTCCGAATCATTTAAAAAAAAAGCTGAAAAAATTAAAAAGGGACCTAAAGAAGCTTCAACGTAAAAAGAAATCCAAGCGTCACCATGATCAAAGTGAGCTTTTTTTACATTAATGCTTTACCTTTTTTATATTATTATTAAACAACAAAAATATTGTCTAACTTCGATTAATACTTGCGTAAATTGGTATGTTTTATAAATTTTGCGCGCTTAGCGCTGCGCGTTTTGCATCGACCTTAAACGTAGGGTCGAGCACTCAACACCTGTGGTATAAAAGATCTTTGCACTGGCGAAAATTAGCAATTTTTGCTTCCCTAAGCAAATATATATATAACAGTAGTGTAGAAAGGAAATTCCGTATATCCAACTTGATTATGATTTATTAATATAATGCTACATGTTTCGCCGAAGCTTACGGCATCATCAGGCAACAGCTGAAACTCAATTCAATGAGCAAAAATACAAGATAAACACAACAAATGAATGTCATGCTCTAAACGCAAAAAATATTACATAAAAACTTACAAACTAGTTTGAAGAAACCAAATGGAGTAATTAATCACGGACTGGTTTCATCAATGTTCAAAAAATTATGATCAAGCTACAACATGTTATATTAGAAGATGTTAATTAATCTAGGTGCTTCGACTTACTTGGAATAGGTATATTGTCGTACAAACATATAATTAGGACGACCTGTACCATGCAGGTAAACCAAAAATAAAACTAAAACGTAGAAAAATTCCCAAATCTCAAGACGACCTAGACCATGTAGGTGAACCAAAAATAATAAGTCATGAGACGACCTGTACCATACAGACAAACCAATAATAATTATAAAACGTTAGACGACTTGTACCATACAGGCAAACCAAAAATTACAAGAACGTTGGCCGACCTGTACCACGCAGGTAAAATAAAAATATAAGATTCTTGAAAAAGTCGAAGCGGTCCTAGAAACAATACACTAGTTATAAATTATGAACAATATTAAGAGAAACCAAACTCACCAAATTCAAGGCATTAGTCAAAAATTAAAATTATCAGGTATTTAATTTAACTTTATAATTCATCCTTTTTAATCGAATTCTATTCGAATACGCTACCATTGTCTTACGATAAAATTAAACTGCTATCACTGATTACCTAATTTCTGCCGGACCACGAGGTAGGTTGGTAGGTTAAGAAACAATTAGACTTGAATTGTGGAGGGTACTGTCCATGAGGATAATCGGCTCCAATCGGGGCTGTCAAACCCGATTATCACCGAACGCCACATAGGAGCACGAACTCCACTATCGACCATTGATGCGGAGATCGATGTGATACAGGGTGGAAAAGCGTAAAACGGAAGAAAATGTAAATAATTAATTATGAAGTTTTAGATAAATTGATTAAGCTATTGTAAAATTTGGAATGTGGGTGATCTAATTGAATATTCACATTATTCGTTTTCGGATTATTGATACTTCTGTAAATTTCTAAATTTTCAAAATAATTTAAATAATGAAAGTCAGAGATAAAGTGCAACACATCGACATCCGCACCAGGGTCGAACATATGGTCTTCATTTAGGATGTGATCGGCAAAGTTGGACTTGTCATTATGTTTTAATCTGATCGCGGCCTCATGCTCCTTAACTCTACTGTTGAACTGTCTACGGGTCTGGCCAACGTACTCAGCGCAACAAGTCCCGCAATTAAGTTTGTAAATACCGCTTTTTGTCAGAGGATGATCTTTATGTTTATTGTTTTTAATAGTATCAAGAGAGTTCTCTCGTAAAGTCATCATATCGCATCGGTATAGTAAAGAGTCTATAGGAAAGACTATGGAAGGCCGCCAGCTTGTGTGACATTGGATGGTTGGAAAAATAACCAACAACGGTGTCAGAAAAGCTAGACTTACGGTGTATTGCGAATTCAAGCTTATGATTATGTTTTTTAATGAGTATGTCAAGAAATGGGATTTCGTTGTCTGATTCAACTTCAACAGTGAACTTAATGGAAGGATGTATGTTATTTATCAAAGTAAGTAACTGGTTGACATC